>OAPG01000007.1:0-302500 GCA_900208305.1 Melanopsichium pennsylvanicum
CCCTAACCCTAACCCTAACCCTAACCCTAACCCTAACCCTAACCCTAACCCTAACCCTAACCCTAACCCTAACCCTAACCCTAACCCTAACCCTAACCCTAACCCTAACCCTAACAAGATGGATCACATGTATGTGTTGTCTGGATGACATCATGATGCAATGGTCTCATCATTGCAATAATTTTGCTTATGCACATCTGCATTAAAAGCCATTGAGACAAACTTGAAGCCATTGCAATGGAGGTGTACAAAACCAATCTAATCTTTTGCATGCCCTTTTTTGTTTTGAGGTTTTGGCAGTTTTGCACAGTCAAATTGGCCTCAACAGAACACAGAAGTCACTCTGCCTTTATTTACAACGGAAACTTGGATTTCAGATGTCGTTGCGAAACCTTCTGGCCTTGATTCAGATCTTTGTTCTCGACTCCTTCTGTTCTCGACTCACTTCGTCCTCCCATCATTATACGCAGGTGATCTTACCGATGACTTTCATACTTCCACGGTGCTTTGCGGGCCTCGCTCGCTCCCAGGTGCGAGCCTTCCACGGCTCGGCCGCTATCGCTTCGACTTCGACTGTCTCCCCGGTCGCCGCCGCCCACATGCGTCCAGTCAACGGCTTCGTCGGTGCTGTCGGCAGCACTCCTCTCATTCGACTCAACAAGATCAGTGATGCCACAGGTTGCGAGGTACTGGGTAAGGCCGAGTTCATGGAGCCAGGAGGAAGTGTCAAAGATCGTGCTGCTCTCTACGTCGTCAAGGACGCCGAAGAGCGCGGCCTCATCAAGCCTGGAGGAACCGTCGTCGAGGGCACTGCGGGTAATACAGGTATCGGTCTTGCGCATGTTTGCCGCTCCAAGGGCTACAAGTGCGTCATCTACATGCCAAACACGCAGTCTCAGGAAAAGATTGATCTCCTCCGCATGCTTGGCGCCGAAGTCTACCCAGTGCCAGCCGTAGCTTTCGACAACCCGGACAACTACAACCACCAGGCCAAGCGTCACGCTGAGCGTCTCGATAACGCTGTCTGGACCAACCAATTCGACAACACCGCCAACCGACGTGCTCACATTGAGACTACTGGCCCCGAGATTTGGGACCAGACCGATGGAAAGCTCGACGGCTTCATCTGTGCCACAGGTACCGGAGGCACCCTCGCTGGTATTACCAGCTACCTCAAGGAGAAGAGCAACGGGAGGGTTCAGTGCTGGTTGGCTGACCCTCCCGGCTCCGTTCTCCATTCGTACATTCAGACCAAAGGAAAGCTCATGGAGCGCGAAGGCGGATCCATCACGGAAGGTATTGGTCAAGGTCGTGTCACCGAAAACCTCAAGCCCGACATCGAAAAGCTCGACAACTCGGTCCACATTCCGGATGAGGAGAGCATTGCTATGGTCTACAGCCTTTTGCACGAGGAGGGTATCTACATCGGTGCTTCGTCTGCTCTCAACGTGGTCGCTGCCAAGAAGATGGCCGAGCAGCTTGGAGCTAACAAGACCATCGTGACTATTCTTTGCGACGGTGCTTATCGATATCAAGCCAGACTCTTCTCGCGCAAGTGGCTCGAGTCCAAAGGACTCGACAAGGCCATTCCTGAGCACTTGCAAAAATATATTGTGCTTCCATGAGCAGGGCGAGGCCAAACTGCAGTGCACTGCACCGCCTTGCGAACATTACAAATTGACTTATCAGTATTGTAAATTCAAAAATGACTTGGCTCGACTTCCTAAATCAATCTTTCTTTGGTCAATCTCGAGTACGTTGGTCTTTCTCATTACTACGTGTCTAAGAAGGCAGAGGAACCGTGTGAATAAAGCTTGCTTGCTATTGACGACTCATGCGATAAAAATACAATTTGTAAAATACACCAAATTAGCTGGAAAAAGTAGGTGACTGAGCAAGAAAGAGGACGAAAGTGCGATGGTCTATCACAAAAGGAACATGGCAGAGGTACTGAATTGTTCATCGAGAGAGAGGGTGGAAGCGAGGCGGTGGAACTCGTCGAGCGATCCAGTTCCAAGACCCTGTTGCTCGGACTCGTTGGCCGCTTCGTTGGGTGCAGGTTTGGTGAGGTCTTCGAGCCCTCGCTGGCGTCGCCACCAATTCGTCCTTCGAACGATAGAGTCATCAAACAGACCCCACCACTTTGTGAACGTACGTTCACTGAGTTCCCATGCCTCAGGGTCGAGAATGTCATCACCATACACATGAAAAGACGGCAGGGTTCCGTCGGATGAAAGCACCGAAAGCAAGAGATCCAAAGCGAACTCTTCTTCGCACACAGGATTGGTAAGGGTGTGCGTGAGAAGGCGCGATCGAACAACAGGCCATGGAAGGCAGGCGTCGATGAAGGCTCGGTGAGGATACAGCAGCTGCTCGGTGGTGGGGAGCATATTGCAGCCCAGTGCATCCCAGTCGATGGCAGCATCGAAGACAAGACCTTTGCCAGACTCGGTCTCGGCGCTAGGCTTTCCACTCAATTGAAGACGAGAGAGGAGCTGAGGCAATCCTTCGGCGGTGAGGCCGAAGCGAGATCCGATTTGCTCGACAATGCGTGCAAAAGATTGCAACGCGATGGTGATAGTCTCAAAGGGGGCTGAAGAGCTCGAATTGATGGGCTTTGCATCGGGGCCAGAGGGGCTATTGGATCTGGACGCGAAGGAAGGTTGAGGCGTAGCGAGGGATGGCTCATCAGAGCTTGTGACATCACTCGAGTCGGAGCACGTTGGAGCCCGCGAAGGAATTACAAGCAAGTCCTCAAAAGAATTCTGTGGCTCTCGAATGGATTTGGATGAGAAGAGCGTAGTGTTGGGAAGTATGGTTGGGTTGCCTGAAAGGCCGAAAAGAAGCGATGGACTGGGAAGTGATTGGCTCATGAGGAAAGGATCAGAGTGCATGTCGACAATCTTGAGGCCAGTGTTGCGGTAAGTGTACGAGGAGGCTGAGCTTGGGTAAGTGAGTTGCTCGGAAGAAGCGGGTTGAAAGAAGCCGGGGTTGAAAGGTCCGTAGTTCTGCGGGCCGTGACTGGGTGACGGCATGCAAAAGACACAGTCATTCATGTCCAGGTCGGACTTGGACTCGTGTACTTTGAATACTGGAGGTACGTGCATGTTGCTCAAGAAAGTCGTGTCAGACTGAGGCATGCTGTTGAAGCTCGGCATGACTGGAGTGCTAAGTTCTGTGCAGGTCGAGGTAGGGCTAGAGACCTGGGAGGAGAGAGAGACGGACGACGATGCACTGGAACCGGAAGAACCTGAGCGAACGCGAGGGGGAGCATTGCGAGGCAAAGGTGCAGCCAAGTTGAGGTCAAGTGGGAAGGTCAGCTGAGCAGAGGCAGCAGCCATGAAAGAAGCGGAAGCTGTAGAGCCAGCGGATCGAGACATTCGAGCCTTCTCACGAAAGCGTCTCTGCGCCAATTTATTCTGAGCACGACGTCGGTCGAGCTGCTGCTGAGGTGAGAGTCCAGCGGTCGCACTGGAACGCATGACGGGTAGTCTTTGGCGTATTATCGTTCGAAGCCTCAAGGTTCGATATGTTGATGCTGGCTTTAATTGACCGAGTTCAGACGGACCAGGGACAGGCGACGTCGATGTGATGATCGGGGAAAGTGAGCGCTCCGACCAGGGCGAGTGAATTTTTGGGTCGGCGTACAGGGCGAGGGAGGCAGATTGGTGTCGGAAGGTTGGGACATTCAGTACACTATATATGTTTGAACAAAGCGCCACGGCCGCCCCTAAAAGCCCGGCGGAGAAGTCAAACATTGCGGTATGTCGGAAACAAAAAGTGGTTCCGGGGACGAACAAGATCCAGCGGAAGAACAAATTGTTCCTGATGGAACATGGTACGCAATTCGCCGAGACGTTTTTGCGGTATTGCACGACTCATCGCAGCCTACCGACAAGTGCAAGACTGGACTAGAGAAGTGATAACAAAGTAGGAGGCAGTGCGGCTCCTTGTGGACTGTTCCACAAAGGCGATGCATGATGAGATCGAACCATTTGGCAAGAGCAGATTGAATGCGGTGAATGGGTAAGATTCCAGAGGCAGCTTTAAATTCACGATCCAAATCCATCCATCGGAGTGGCAGAAGCAGCGAATTCGCTTCCGTTTGACTGCTGTGTTACCCTTTAGAATCATGGACATCGATGACAACGATGAATTCCTCCGCCGAGCAAAGTGCTCGAAAGGAGAGGCGGACAATTGCCTGACAAGTTTGCGGCGCGATTGATTGACTAGGCGAATCAAAGGAGAATTTGGACAAACGACGAAACGGCACACAAGGAGAGAGAGACACAGGGATAGAGTTGTAGATACTTTGCGAGGAAAGGATGAGGGTCGCATCGAAGGCGGTACAGTGAATATTACATGGTCGGGGTGCAGAGGTGAGGTCAACAGGAAAGGGACGGGGAAGAGGTGAATATTGGTAAAGAAAGTACGGAGACAAGACAGAGGAGCCGTGTGACGAAATCTTCGTCGGAGCTCAAACCATTGACAGGTGTAAGATGATGATGATGCAAAGAAATTTGATACTGCGATTGTGTGCCAAACTGCTTGGTTCATTGGTGGAACGCGGATGCGTGGAAGTCAGACACCGATATACGAGTTTTTTTGGCCAAAGCGCTGGAAGACCCAGCGGGGAAGGATCAAAGCTAGGGTTGTCTAGCGGCACAACGTCTGATGGGCGGTAGGAGCTTCTCGCTACAGGCCACGAGGCAATTGCCGAGCTTTCGCCTCAGCATCGAATGACATAGTCTTCCTTACTTGTCTCGGTTGCACCAAGCCGATATCGGTCGGATATTGGCAACGTTCTGTTCCAGAAACATATTCGTCTTCAGTCGTGTCCCATACTCTCACCATCATCCAATCTACCGGCAATAGTATCTAAGGTTGGAACACCCATTGTTCCCGCTATCTTCATTAGGCTCGCAATTGTCACCTTTTTTTTTTTCTTATAAGCTGAGTGCGACACTTACCCAGTTTGCCCGTAAACCCCAGCCGCAACGCATCAAAAACGCATTCTTTCTATTCCTTCTGCTTTCGCTGTTGGACTTGATCGCACTGCCTCTTCCCGCCATGATCTTGGTCCCATTCGCGTGCCGATGGCCAATTCTGCGAGCTCGCTCGCTCATCATTGCGACAATCTGCGAGGTCAGCTCACGCCCTGGACATCGGAATCAGCCTGTTTGTCCGTCCAGACGGTTCTAATTGATGTCCGCATGCACGAGAGTAGGAGATGCTAGATGCCTGATCGGGAATGCAGACCCAAGCGAGGTGATTTGCAATTTTTCCACCTTCTTTTTATGCGTCCATCTGAACGTCTAAACTCTGCTTCGATTTGCAAAGCCATCGAATTTCGGTCGTGTAGCCGCGGTCTCTTGAGGAGAAAAACGGAAAAGGGTCATCACGTACTCAAAAATCGCTGCGAAGCACTCTACGGAGCTGCAAAATGTCTGGGCATAGCTTACATCATGTGAGTAAAGATTCAAAGCACGCGGTGAAGAAACGATTGCTTCAGAAATAATGAACGCCGCGACTCTATTTGGGGATTGAATGCCGAACGCGTGAGCGATGAAAGTTTGTTTTGCTCTCCAAATGTATCGCGTTGCGGTTGTGTCGCTGCTTCAGTGATACTGTGGCTTCTTCGCTTCGTCGCTTCAGGAGAACGGTCAAACATTTCCGAAGCTCCGACGAGCTGCTTAATCTCTTCCTTCCG
The DNA here is from genome assembly GCA_900208305.1 of Melanopsichium pennsylvanicum. NCBI lineage: Eukaryota > Fungi > Basidiomycota > Ustilaginomycetes > Ustilaginales > Melanopsichium > Melanopsichium pennsylvanicum. The sequence continues at coordinate 5,711 of OAPG01000007.1, forward strand.
TTGAATGAGAACCCAGTTGAGGAAACTTTCAAGCCTCGTGGCCACGATCAAACTCGAGCGGCTATTAGCCCTCTTCAATCACAGATATCCGAGAAGGGCTGCATCGTTTCCAGGGTTTGAGTATTGTGGAATTGACGAGATCTACTTTGTCGACCCCACCATTATGTGCTTCCCACTGCGTGGCCTACCGGGGCCAACGTTCAGAGCGACAGATGAACTGTCAGACATGAAAAATGACACAGGACGCCGAAGATGCCGGAAGCAACGCGCACAAGTGCTTTGTTAGATTTCAAATAGAAAAGCGTCAGCCGGTTGACGGGATTCGGGGAGTGGAGACACTCACAGTGTGACAGGGTTCAAGTTTTTGTTGGAACTGTGATTCTGCGGTATGTGTGTGCTGACACCGGTGACGCTTCCCTACTCTCTTCTAGCACAGCTCTCCCGAACACGACAAATCTGAATAAGACAGAACGGCAGTATGATACGGCAAATCAGCGCTCGACCGAACACGCTAATACTCAGCCCTCAGGAGATGGTCGGGCTTCAAAGGACGGTCGCGACATCCAGTACAATTCAAACTCTCCGCAACAATCCTTTCCTTACAGCTCGGAGGACATTTGCAAATCCGACGGCAGCATCGAACAAAGAGCAACCGAACAAAGAGCAAAAGTCATCCGGAGGCGCCACAAGAGCATCGCCTTCGAGCTCCATCTATCCTGACTCGAAGGCGGCCGATCGCCGTCATCCACATGCACCTCAACTATTCCGGCACTTCAGAAGGCGTAGTCTTGGTCAAGACTCCTCGCCTTCGAAGGAGTCAAAGCAGCGCGTGTCAAGCGATACGTACATCTTGCGGAACGTTTCTACCGACTTGGAGCTGAAGCAGCTGTACAATTCTTTGGGCAAGGCTGCAGACAGCCACGATGCGGTTCATGCGGCAAAACTTTGCCAACTGATCAAGGAAAGGAAGGAGCAAATTAGCGAAATCCGCGGCACTATAAGCTTCGAACCCGACGAAAAAGTTGTCTTCCTCGCCATCATGCGCGCGCTCGCACATCATGGTCTCCTGGAAGAAGTGGAAGCAGTACACGCTGACATGCTCGCATTTGGATACGATGAATGCATTGATTCGCTCAATCACATGCTCCTGGCTGCCATCGTCTCTGCGAATGAAGAAGTGACACGTGCGGTCCTGGATCGCATATTTGCACTTCCGTCCTCCTCACCTTCAGTGACAGATCGCACAGAACAGCTTGCCAAGATCCTACTGAACGAAAAGCACAGCGCTTCGATCTCAAAGCCCGGTCATGCTGCTGGCTTTACATTGCCCGTCCAGAAGACACATAACTGGAACGCATCGACTTTTGCGCATATGATAGATAGTGCGTGTCAAGATCACAACCTCGAATTCGCCCTCTTGCTCCTCTCGAGCTGCTACCGTGCTGGGCTGACGCTTCCGCATGAATCACTGACTCGGCTCATCACTCTGTGTCTTCATTGCGACGAGTTTAGAGCCGCCGTGGAGCTTGCCGATCTGATGGAGCAAGGAGGCCTGGTCTACCGTCTTAGTAGCGAAACAGTCATGGAATCACGGTCCTCGCTTGCAGATAACTTGCTCCGCTCTGAAGTTCGAAGCGGTCAGGTTGCACGTCGTTTGCCGCCGAGCATTTGGATGTCCATCTTACGATCTTGCGCGGAAGGCGGCTACTTTCCAGGCGTCGAATTGGCATGGTCTCGCGCGATCACGCAAGGACTGCTTTCGCCAGACGACGGCCTTCTTCTTGCCATTCTTGGCCTTGCTGCAAAAGAAGGGAGTGCCCAGATGGCTCGCGTGTGTCTCAAACATATCGACCCTACTTTCGAGAAGCAACAAACCGGATTAACCCCAGATGAATCCGCTTCGGACTCTGCTGCACAACCCAAGCAAAGACTATCCAGCCCTTCGATGGGCATGGTCATTCAGGAATGGCACTTGGCTCCGCTATTCGAAGCATATTGCAGTGCACGAGACTATGCAGGAGCGCTGCGCACCCTTCGCGGCTACGATCAACGTGGCTTCCGAATCACAGATCAAACTACACGAAGACTCAGCACGTCCATCTACCCCGATAAGGCGTCCCTGCAGCTCGCAAGGGACGCGCTCAACGGCTCTGCTATGGACCCTACGGCTGGAACCCACATTGCTATCGTCAACGCTATCCTCAACGCAGCTGTATGGGTCGGAGATCTCACGCAAGCATTCGAGATCTACCGAGCTATCCCGTCGTATCACACTGTCGCTAGTCCAACAAGCGCTCAAGCACGCTCCAAGTCGAACATGCTCACTCCCAATGTAGAAACGTTCAATGCCCTCCTCAGCGGATGCATCGATGTCGCCGACTACGAGACCGGTATAGACTTGCTCAAGGATCTCAATAAGCTACAACTAAAACCCACTGCGGTGACGTTTGAACGCATGATTGTCTTATGTTCGACGCAACGCAACTACGACGATGCCTTCGGCTTTATAGAAGAAGCCAAGGAGAAAGGGGTTGCTCCCAGTCGCAAGAGCTATGAAACTCTCGTGCGCAAGTGCTTCCGAGAGAAAGACCTTCGATGGGAACGTGTTCTCGCTGACATGGAAGATCACGGCTACCGCCCTGGTCCAGGGCTTTCACGCGAGCTCCAGCTCCACCCCGAATCGCTCGATACACAACGCACACGATTTGTAACGTATTGATCACACAGCATATCCTTGTAATTTACTCATCCGACGTTTTCCTATCTCATGCATTCATTCATGCTTGCTCGCTCCGTAAAGCCTAGGTTTGACATGGGTTAATAGTATCGTTCGGTGTGATCATCGCACTCTGACTCCACAGCCGACTGAGACGTCTTGACTTGCAAATTGAACACGGGAACAGTTGCGATAGAGAGTGTATGCTTTTTGGATCTACAATGATAAGTTTATTGTGCATGTCAATTAGTCGCGGCGATTGGAGGAGGCAACATTTTCAAGCAGCTCCTTGGCGTGCAGAACAGCATCCTTGGAGCCACGGATGATGCAGAGTCCGCCAGCATCTCGAGGAATCTCTACAGCGGCACCCGACTCCTTTTGGATGTTCATGAGACCGCTGCCGCCGCGGCCAATGATACGAGGCACAGCCGAAGGCGAAACCCACAGCTTGCCCTCGTGAGATGCGATGTCAGCTTCCTTGATGGATGTCCGGATGCGCTTGACTGCCTTCTGGAGCGAAGCTTCGTCTTTACCGGTCAAGGTCCAGGAGATGACATCGGTGCCAAAGGCCGATGAAAGCTCCTCAATCTCGAATTCATTCTCCTCAGCAGTCTCGTCGTCGTCGATACGAGCACCAGCGGCCGATGTACTGATTTTGGCAGCGGTGGCGGAAGTCAAGGCCGAGGCCGAAGCCGCACCACGTGGGGTGTCGACCGAAACACCAAAGTCAGAGCGGAGCTGGCGGAAGAACTGCGGGGTAGCAATGCGAGCGTGCACACCGCTGGGAACGTCGATCGACTCGGAAGCGGAAGCGAAGCTCGACTTGATCTCTTCAGCCAATGCCTTGCACCTGTCCTCTGCACCAACTATCTTGACGATGGTCGAGTCGTCACCGCCGGCAATCCCATCCTTGTTGATTGGCTCGCCAGTGGAAGCGTACTCCTTCCAGCCAGGGAAGACGAGGCGCACAGAGTACTCAGTCTGCAGCTCGGACTGACGCGAACCGCCACGGCCGATCAACATCCTCTGTGCCTGAGGAGCGACGACCACACCGTACACGACGCGGGACGCGAGAACCTCGGCGGCTTTCTGCAACTCATCGCGGATGGCCTTCGCCAATGAAGCAGGGCCGCGAACAGTGACCGTAGACGAATTCTTCTCGTTTCGGCGAGGGAACTGCACGTACTGAGATGATGCCTTGGCATCCTCGGGTCCACCGGCCTTGATGATGAGGTCACGGATGTTGGAACCTTGGGGGCCGATGAGGATACCGTGGTGCTCGGGGGCAATGGCGAGGGTGTACGCCACCTCTGCGTCCACCTCCGAAGCGATGGTCTCAATCGCTTTGCGGGCAGCGGCGATGGCCTTCTTAGTACCACGGATCTTGATGGAGGTGGTGCCGTCCATCTCGTTGTCCTCACGGTCGACATCGACCTGAGCCTCGCTCTCATCGCGGATCTGCTTGATGGTCGTACCGCTTTTGCCCATAATGCGTGCAATGGACTTGGTGCTCACTGTGAGAGTAGAGACGTTGTTGTGCTCCTTCTCATATTCGAGAAGCTCAAGCAACTCAGCCTTGGCGCCTTCGACACCCTTCTTACCACCCTTGATGATGACCTCGTCAGGCTTCTGAGCGGCTCGAGCTGGCTTGTCGTCAGCCGCCTCAGTAGGGGTCGAAACGCCGCTTTGTGCGTTCGCGTTCGGGAAGTTGATGCGAACAGCGTAAGTATCTTGGAGACGGGTAACGTATTTGCCTCCCGAGCCGATGAAGCTGCCGTGCATCTCTTGGGGAATCTTGAGGGTGACGCTAGTTTCGTCAGCGAGCCTCTCGACCTGGGTTTTAAGGCGCTTCTTGGCCTCCTCGACATTCTCCTTGCGACCAGTGAGGACCACCTTGGTGGTGGAAGCTGCCTTGCGACCTTTCTTGGCCCCATCAGTACCTTCAGCGCTGGAAGGCTCGCCAAAGTCGATGCGGACCCCTAGCTCTTCGCGCAACTTGCTGACAGCGGAGCCGCCACGACCAACAAGGTGAGGGACGTGGTTACTATCAACCGAGAATTCGGCTACGTGGCCGTTGATGATGCTATCCTGCTCGGCCTCGACGGCGATCCGCTTGAGCTCCTTGACGACACGCTCAACCTCGGAGCTAGGGCCACGGACGAGGATTGAGTCTTCAGATAGGCTCGAGCCAGCCTTGTCAGCAGCTGCTGCATTGCTAGAGCCAAGCTTGACAGCAACCAGCCTGTCTTCGCCGATGACGGCGTTGAGGGTGGTGCCGTTAGGCCCCAGAATAGAACGATGAAGCTTGGCGGGGACTGCCAAGGTCTCGGTGCGAATGTCAGCGGCTGCGACCTGGGCCTTTTGGATGTCCTCCGTGACAGCATCGAGGATCTCCTTGGCTTTGGCATCGCGAGCCTTGCGATCCGAGGGCAGGCCAGCAACAATGGAGGCGCCGGCCAAGACAAGCAGAACATCGGAACGAGAGTCACCATCGGCGCCGGACGAAGCAGGTGGGAAGAGAACGTCGACACCGCGTGCCTCGTATGGCTTGAGACCCTGACCCTTCTTGCCGATGATGAAGCGGTGAAGGAGAGGATCGAGCTCGATCACCTCGACGAAGGAAGGAGGGACAGACTTGACAAGCTCCTGTATGGTCTCCCTGTGCTTGGATACTTCGGCAGCGTCCGAACCAACGATCTCGATCTGGACATTACCTGTCGACTCGACGATAGCAGGCCGAGGAAGGTAGATCTGGGCGGTGGAGCTGCGAAGAATCTTTCCTCCGACATTGAGCCAACGAAGAACGTGCTTGGCGTGGCCGACGGGGTCCTTGGCAAGCGACCTATGGGCTGCGACCACGTCGACAATCTCGACGCGGACGGCGTTGGCCTTCTCCATGGCGGCTGTGAGGGCTAAGGGCAGCTGAGTCTGAGGACCGCGGATGGTAATGCTGTCCGAAGGATCGTCGATAGCGGCGAGCTCGACGCTGCATGATGTGGATGCAAGGATGTCGTTGGCAGCATCACCGACGAGGAATCGGTGTTGGCGTTTGGGAATGCTGATAGCCAGGGTGCGGAACGAGTTCTTCATCTCGTCGACCTGAGCCTCGATGGCAGCCACTGCCTTCTGAACTTTCTCGCGGTCGCCGGAGACGATGATGGCAAGGTCACGCTCGCGCTTGGGCTCGGCAGCATCGTTGTCACCGTCCTTGGCGTGCAGGAAAGCGGCACGGGGAGGTACGCGGATGGAGATCTCGCCCTCGCCGGCCTCCTTCTCGAGCTTGGCAGCATTTACACCCTTGGGACCAGCGATGAAGGGGTAAAAGATGTGGTCGATGTGGACGAGACGCTGAGTGATTTTGGAAGTCCGTTCGGCAACGATGGCTTGGATCATAGCCTGAGCCTGTTTGACGTTGATCTCGTCACCCTCGAGGGTGACGGCAATCTGCTCGTCATTCTCGTAGTCGATGGTGTTGCGCTGGCTGGCATCAGCCTCAGCAGGTAGATCGGCAGCGGGGTCGCTCTTGGGAATGTTGACCTTGACGCCGGTCTGTTCGGTGATGGACTTGAGATTCTTACCCTTTGTACCAATGACAAAGGCACGAAGCGAGGCGGGGATCATGGTGTGAGTCGAGACATGTTTGGCAAGCAGGACGGTTATTTCACGCTTGGCGTTCTTGACGACAGCCTCGTCAGCAGCCTTGAGGACAAACGTGGTGGTGCCGGTCTTGCGAGTGGTGGAAGCCTCGATCTTTACGCCACGGTACTTGTTCTGCACCTTGGACATGACAGTGGAGAGTTTGGCAACGGATTCGTGAGAGAGCGAGAGTGAGAACGTCTGCTGTGCAACGGAACGCTGGATGACAGGTGCAGATCCGGTCCAGGTGGAGCCCTTGGTGCCCCACTGACCCTTGGCAGGGTTAACAGCGGCGCCAAGCGAGGGGAAAGCCAATTCGGAGGAAAAGTCGGGTTGCTTGGCACGACCAGAGGCTTGAGCACGGCCGTTGGTAGCACCAGAGGCGACATCACTTGCAGAGACACCGTTGGAGGCGCCGATGGTAGCACCGGAAGCAGAAGCAGACGGAGCAGGAGCAGTCGTAGGTTCAGCCGGGAAAGGGTCCTGAGTGAGCGAAGGGAAAGGGTCGGCCATGGGAGGGTGTTCGGCGGCGGCGTCAGCTTGAGAAAGCTGAGCCTGGTGCTGCCTCATGAGGTCAGCAGCGGATACCATGTTGATTAGTGGTTGGCAGTAAACGGTGGCAGAAACGAAGAAGACCAAAGACAATCGACCTAGGCGAACCCGTAGGTAGACCTTTTAGATTATAGAGTTTGGTTGAGACGCTGTTGTGCGAGACCTCAAAGCAACCCTGTGTTGAGAGACGGATGGAGAACGGAGCGAGTAGCCTGGAACGAAAGCTGAAGGGTGGACAGAGAGGGGAGAAAGAAGCGACACGAAGCGGATGTAAGCTCGTGCTGTCTAGAATGATTGGGCGAGACATTGTGTGTGCTTTGCCGGTGCATGTTGGAGTGGCTGAAGGGCTGAGCTACTCACCAGCTAGCTTGTCGAGGGACGTTGAAGCTTGTGCGATTAGGCTCAAGGTGGGGATGATGTAGAAGGAGGGGGAGGAGAAAGAAGAGACATTTAGCAGTTGCACAATGAGAGGGCGACAGAGAGACCCGAGTGTTGGACAGGCGACGCTGTGCTGTGGCCGTCGAAGTGTCGAACCCTTTCGTCTCCACAGCGGACTCTGTGATCCAGCTCACACAGCTCTCGGCTCTTGGTGAATCACAACCTTCCACGATTCGAGAAGAACGCACACACACACACCGACACTCTCAAAGGAGAGACACACTCACAGACCCACAGACCCACAGACCCACAGACCACGATCTTCCCGATCTTCTCAACAAGAACAGAGAGGTAACGCATGTTTAGCTTTATTTTAAAGTTGACTGTCCAAGGATTGCGTTCAAGCCACCAACCTTATTCGATTTTGTATCCACAATACAAGACCGGTTAAGCAATTCAGTGGTGGGAATTACCGTAATTGTAAAGTTACAATAGAGTCAAGTTGTGTACCTTTCTCTTCCTTCTTAAGACTTCCTCCTCCTCCTGCATACTATTCTGGCTCTGCTCGCGCGGTCTTGCCAGGGCTGAATTTCGATTTGATTTGATTTTTCTCGAAATTGATTTGGAATCTGATTGAACCCTCACCCCACAGAAAGCTTGCACAAGGTCTCTCTCTTCACAAAAGCGTTGGCTGAAACCTCAACGTCTTGGGCTGTAAGGGTCACAGTTGCTAGCGCACATGTAAGAAGGAGTGCAAGTGCAACCGAACAAGCACAAAACCCTGCGTAGCACTTCGGTTCATGAATGCCCACGTCGGGGCTCACAAACCCGAAATTGGTGCCATGGACCCTTGACCTCTTTGAGTCCATGCATAGAACGCAGACTCTAATAATACTCAGGCTGTACACGTTCACAATCATCCACAAGGCTTGTCCAATATTCTTGCTCGTCGCAAAAAGTGACGGTGGAATGCAATGCTATTTGGTCAATGGATTGTTGCATGGCGTGCCCTGCGTTGCTTACGACCAAGGCTCGATTCGTTCCTTGTTTCTCGCTCACCGCCTCGATTTCTCGATGCTGAACGACTTCTCTTCGAACCTGTCGTCGCCAGGAAGCCTGCAGACGCATTCTCGTCGTTGGCCACACTCAAGCCCATGCCCAGCGTGATGTCCGAGTACCCTGCCCGAATCTCGAGCGGAGAGGAAGGTCGGCTCGACGACAAGAACGACGCCCGCCGCCTTGAACTTCGTCGCTCGCCTCTGCGCGGTCCGTGCTGATGATGATGACCGTGACTCGGAGCACCGTGCACGTCGGGCAAAGATGTGTCTGGGATTGCGAACCCAAACAAGACCGCTGGCACCAGCGCAATGGTGGCCACAATGCTCAGCATTCGCATTACCTCGACCCAAGACTTGATGATCGCAGTGCGTTCGTATGAGCCAATCGGATAGCTCAGCGCTTTCTGCAGGCTACCGTACACCATCTTGAGTTCGTCTGCGTCCATGTTTGGCAGATTCTCCTGTAATTTGGCCGGGAGATACGTCTGAAACATCCAGCCTGCTGTCGCAGAGCCAATCGCTGCCCCGATCTCCGTCGTCAGCAGCTCCAACGCTGTCACAATGGCCACGTCGGCATGTCGCACCGTCACCTGCACCGCCACCTGCATCGTAATCGCGATCGATCCTCCGCCGATGCCCTGTAGCAGTTGGCACAGCACCAGCATAAACGTCGGATCGTCGGCTGTCCTGTATCGCACCATCAGCGTCACTCCAAGCAATCGCGCCACCAGCCCGATGACCAAAAGCGCCTTGTACCTTCGCGTCATGGCCATCAGCGATCCCACAATGATACCTGTGATCGTGGACGTCACATTCTGCGTCGTCGCAAAGTAGCCAGTCTTGGTCTGGTCCCAACCCTTGAGGATCTGCACAAAGCTTGACAGGAACGTCCATGAGATGTAGAACGATGCAAAGTCTAGCACGCCCACCACGCAAGTGCATACCACCGCGCTGTTGGTCAGAAATTGGTACGGTAAGATCGGGACCGTGGCTCGTGTCTCCCACCATCCAAACACCACCAGCAGTACGAGCCCGCCCAGGATGAAGAATGTCGTAGGTACCTGCGCCTGTTGCTCACCGTGACCAGCCAGCGTCAGAGGCAATAGGATAAGGAGCCAACCGCCAGTGAAGAGCAGCAGTCCAAGCAGATCCAGCTCTGTTGCCAATTGCCTCAGCGCGTGCCGCCAAGGCTTATCCGTGAGCGAGCTCCTCGTTGCCAGTCCAGCGCGACGCGCTCTCTGTTGACCTACAAGCAGCGTTAGTAGCAGCGGTGTAGCTGCTAGCGGCACAATCACTGTCCAGATGGCGAAGCCGTACCGCCAGCCGCCATGTCGCATGACCAGGTCCACCATCGGACCTGCGACGGCAAAATTGATCAAAAAGGGCAGATTGACAATGCCGATCACGAGTCCACGCCACTTTGCCGTCGTTGTATCTGCAATTATGATCGACTGCAGTACCTGGATGCCCGTGGTTCCTGCGGACTGGACGCAGATTCCGCCGATCAGGCCTCGCAGCGAGGCAGTCGTCACAACGATCACGTAACCGCAGACGTAGAACACCAGCGACAGCACGTAGGCTTGCGGACGACCTACCACGTCTGACAGTTTGGCAATCGGTGGCTTTGCGATGGCAAAGACCATCTGCTGCACGATTGCGACCGTGCTGAAGGAAGCCAGCGCGCCGTACTCACTGCAGGCAAAGTTGAGATAGAGGTAGCCGGTGTTGGAGTCAAGCGAGGTGACGTACGCAACACAAAAGATGGCAGAATACACCAGCAGGTATAGCCCGCGTCGTCTTCTCCACAGTGCGCGCGGGTCTTCGATATCGCGCTCTCTGTCTGAGGTCGTGCCGTTGAGCAGCTGTTCATCTTCATAGTCGTCGTCAGCATCCTCTTCCTCTTCGCCAAGGTCCCGGCGCGCTCGCTTGGCTAGCCGCTTGACGTCCGGCTTCATGATCGTTGGAGAGATTGTCCCGGCGCGATCATGCCACGAAACGCGCCGTGGTCCATCTTCTTGTGGTAGTGACGATCCCAATGTGAATCCGGCCGATCTGGAATGCCGCAACGAGACTTTGATCTCAGTTGTGCTAGGAGAAGCAGCTGCATGGCTCCTATCCACTCTGTTTTGTGCCCCAGCAGGTACATGCAGTGACTTCCAAGGAGAGTTGTGATGTGTCGTAAGTGGAAGTTGGCAAGTTTCGTCTCCGTTCACCGATGCAGGCAAAGATTCCGTTGGCTTGGTGAAAGTGTGCTCGTTAACAGCGGCATGACTCGGCGCGCGAGGCTCAGATGGCATTTGCGAGCCTTTCGTGTGTGCGATCGAGTCCTCTGACACCACATGCGCTTGACTTTTTGGGGGGGTCTATGTTCGTGAGACAAAGTACGGAAAGCGATTAAGGTTGCGATGAAGGAGCCTCAAGTGCTGTCCTTACTTGAGGTTGATGTGACTAGCGGAGCACGCTGGGACAGGCTCGCTTCAACTGCGTGTAAGCATGTCGATGATGGCTGCAATGACGCGAACAATGTCAGAACGTAGTGATCTGTCGTGGCGAGGCGCCGAACTGGTCGAGGCTGAAGTTGACAGAGGTAAGGTCAGGGTCAACAATTTAATCCAGACCCTCGAACGCACCAACCATAGCGGTGCATCATCTCGTAATATGTTAGATCTTCGAGCCACATTCCCCCCATATGTCTTTGCGCCTACAGTATGTACCTGCCCTGTCCTGTGTAAATACTATGTAACACAGGATGCAAACTCATATACTGCTTGCGAGGGCCCAGCTGTGAAGTGCCAGCCCTCCATTCCGAAGATAAGTTCTGCTGCTGAACCAACGTGGTCCAAGCTACTACTGCTACTTCAAATGACATGCACCCATGGTTTGCAAAGAATCGATTCCTCTGTCCACGCATCTCCTGCCTGGCCACTTTGCTCTATACCCCCAGCAGTATGCATTGTGTGGTTCAGTCAAGCCACAATGCGGCAATGCAAAGGGTAGGCAATTCTAGGATAGACTAACCTCGCAGCACACTGAACTGTTTTGCTCGCTCAACTTCCGATCCTTTCGATTCTCCGACTCTGAACGTCGGCCATCTCTCTACCTTTCTGGGTGCGTTAGTGCATTTTGACATTTCCGCCTACAGCTCCTCGCTCTATACCGTAGCTTCGCAGTCAAAAACCAAGCCATGCTACAATGTATTGCTGTACATCAGCCTCCAAAAAACACATGCTCGTACATGCAGCGCTTTCTCGCTCACACCGTAGCTGGCTGCGTCACAAAAGTTTGCAAAGCGCTCAAGACATCACACACATATGTGAGAGAAAGCAATCTGAATAAAGGACTTGATTTCGTTCGAAACCAAAGCTGATCCTGGACGCCGATTACATCTAGAAGCAACACGAAAGAGTGCCGAGCTTCGATACGTGTTCACGTTGAGACAGAGGCAATCTACTGGTTGCGGACCCAGAGGTCAACAAACTCGTTGGCGGGAAGCTTGGTGAGCTTCTCGTGGTCCTCGAGAAGGGCGACAATCTCGGACTGACGAGCCTCGGGGAAAAAGCCCTTGAGGTGCTTCTGCAGCTTGGCCTTGATGAGGGGCTTGGCCTCTTCACGACGACGGGCGTGACCGACGGGGTAGTCGAGGGCGATCGAGTCGGTGGTTTTGTCGTTGAAGGTAACCTCGACCGAGTTACCGATGGATCGGAGCTCGGGGTCAAGGTACTCGGTGGTGTAGCGGGTCTCCTCTTCGACGACCATCTTGGCACGAAGCTCGTCAATCTTGGGATTCTTGGCAACCTCGTCCGAATAGTCCTCAGGGTCGAGCTTACCGTTGATCAGACCCATGGCAGTGATGTACTGAAGCGAGTGGTCACGGTCGGCGTAGTTGTTGAGCTTGCCCGACTTGGAGATAATGCGGACAGCGGCCTCCTGGGTCTTGATTGTGACGCTCTTGATGTCATCCGAGGTCTTGCCGTTCTTCTGCATGCGGCCGTGGAGGAGGATGGCACCCTCAATGGCGGTCTGCGAGTGGAACTCGGCAGGGACGAGCTTGAATAGCACGTTCTCCATGACGTAAGAGCCATAAGGGCGCTGGAACTTGAACTCCTTGCCCTTGAAAAGCACATCGTAGAAGCCCCAGGTCTTGGCGGTCAGAACCGAGTTGTAGCCCATCTCACCCTTCTGTACGAGCAGAGCGAGGTTGACGGCACGCGAGCAAGCATCACCCGCAGCCCAAGACTTGCGCGAGCCAGCGTTAGGAGCGTGACGGTAGGTTCGGAGCGACTGGCCGTCGACGAAAGCCTGCGAGACAACATCGACAGTCTGGTCACGAGTGTTGCCGAGCATCTTGGAGACAACAGCAGCGGAAGCGACCTTGACGAGCACGACGTGGTCAAGACCGACACGGTTGAACGAGTTCTCAAGGGCGAGGCAGCCCTGGATCTCGTGAGCCTGGATAGCGGCAGTGAGGACATCCTCGACAGTGAGGGGCTTCTTGCCGTTGGAAATGTTGGTGCGGCTGATCCAGTCGGCGACCGAGAGGATAGAACCGATGTTGTCCGAAGGGTGACCCCACTCGGCGGCGAGCCAAGTGTCATTGAAGTCGAGCCATCGGATCAAAGCACCGTTGTTGAAAGCGGCACGGATGGGGTCGAGCTCGTAGTTGGTACCAATGACACGAGCGCCGTTGGGAACGACAGTGCCGGGAACGACGGGACCGCAGACGTTGGCAGCAGCGGGGAAGCGGAGAGCCTCCATGGCGCATCCCAAAGAGTCGAGCAAGCAGAGACGAGCAGTGTCGTAAGCGACCTTGGAGTCGATCTTGTAGTTGTGCACATAGTCGGCAATGTCCTGGAGAACCTGATCGGCGGGGGGGCGGACGTTGTCCTCGCCCTTACCGACACCGGCGTGGCCACCCATGATGCGAGCGGAAGTGGAGAAAGCGGCGGATCGGGGGAGCTGAGCGATAAGCTGCTTGGCGGAGAGCTGAGCGACGGAGCGAGCAGCGATAGCGGTAGCGCGAGGAAGAGCAGAGGTGGAGATCGATCGGGTAGAAGTAGATCGAAGCGACGCAGCCAGAGTGAGTGAGGATTGGGAAACGAGGCGAGGCATCTGTTGGTGCAAGAAAGAAGAAGGGCAACAAGTAAAAATTGAGACGAGTCAGTCCAAGATTCGATTTTGAAATCAAATGCCAGGCAAGAGCAATCATGGTTTGCTGTGGAACTGCCACGTAGCGGTCACAAATGCAGCGATCTTCCACTTTCTCTTCTGCTCCCGACCAACGACTAACAATGTGTCGCGATGGATGCAGCGATGAAGAAAGGCAAGAAAGTGACACTGCATCTTGTGCGGGAACGTAAACTCACGATCCGTTTGTGGGTGAATCCACTCGATGAAAGGGATTTTTTGAGGGGAGAGAGGTAGAGGTAGAATGATAGAGACGGGAAGATGGGAAATGAAGGAGTAAAGGATGGTGTTATTCTATAGAAGTAGTACAGTGAATTTACCGAACAAGGAGGAGATTAGTGCACCAGGAAGATGCGATCTGTCGTTTCACGTGCGGGAGCCGCCAGCCAGCGCTTTGACCCAGACAGACGCAGGCGGACTAACTTAGGCCAGGCTGGCTGGATCTGAGACTGATGAACTGAACAAGCCAAGTCGTGTAGCCGGACGCGGGGCAAGACAGCACAGTCCAGGCGGTGAACACAGGACGAGAATACGAAAATTCACCAAGAAGAATCCGGAAGATCGGCTTTTGGGCTCAACCGGTAAAGCCAACGCGCCAGACGGCCCTCAATTCTACCCCCGCTTCAATTGCTCAAACATTGGTCTTCACTTTTTGACTGGAGTGGTAACTGATACAGTAAAGTAATTGTACAGTAATTTTAGGTGGCCCACTTGCGCGTGCTTGGACAGCCCCTCATGTTGCCCTTTATTTCACGAGCGTGCAAGAGGTATCCACACAATAATGGCAATCAGGAACAGTCTAATTGTATTGAGTGGTGCTCCCCTCAGGGTGATACAGTTATATAATACAATTGACAACCTCCAGGAAGACAGGTGCTAGAGGTTGGAGGAAGGTGTCAGGGGCCAATGTTAGTGCCCCACCAACCGTAGTCCAAAGAGTGGGCGCTCGGCCCCACAGGGCACATACATCTTCTGCAACAACCAAGCTGCAGTTACTGCCATTGGTTCGAGGTCCTCCAGTGATCCCAACACCTCTATCATCCAGCACCTTGCCCATTTCCATTGTGTTGTGATTGTATGGGTCCCAGGCCACATTGGCATCAACAGTAATGAACAGGCCAATGAGCTTGCCCAAGCTGCCGCCAATGCAGGCAACCACGTCCAAGCACCAGGCCAAGAGCCAGCTGCCATTGGGAAGATCATCCACAACTCCTCTTTTCAACAGTGATCCCGGAGATGGTCGATTCCTTGACCCAATCCAAGAAGATTTGACCTTGGAAGAAGGCACCCTCCTCCACTGTCAGATCATGCATTAGCCCAGAGGCTCTGCCTCCAAGGTGCAAGCCACATACCTGACCTCAATCAGCCAACCCCACTCCCCCTCTTTCCCCTGCAATTCCATTCAGCACCCAGACCTTAATCCCTTCTTGGTTTGTTGATCTTAGTCATCATTTGTTTCCTGCAAGGGCCTCTCAGCCTATATTGGAGTATGAAAAAAGGACACTCAAGCTTGCTCTGGCGTTGCTGCAAATCAGAAGAAACTTGCAACGCTGAGAGATTGTGACAAGATGGAACTTTTTAGAATTCCGGTATCGATCCCCCGATCTATATGCCAGATAGGACGATATCTCGAACGATCCACTCGGGTCGATTCTATGAAGGATCTTTCATTCGACATTTGCACCGATTGGACCTCTGCTGACTCGCTAGATTGCACGCAGCCACGTTTACCTGTTTATGACATCCGCCATCTCTTCATGCTAAAAGTTCTGCCTACATAAATATGTGTGTGGACGGCGAGCATTTAGAACGAATAAAAGACACCAAATCAGCGCTCGGTGCTTGGCGGCGACAGCGCAGCAGTGATCCATCTTGTCACTGATGTTATTCCTGTGCCACCGTGGTTTGCTGAGAGCAACCGAAAGTGAGACGGTGCTTTCCCAGCTCATCACTACTCGACACAACGTACTTGCGGCAAAGCGATATCTGATTACTAACACTGTGAATATGTAGAAGAGCTTGGAGCAACACCCTGCATGCCATCTGATCAGAGATTTCCGATGCGGGCTCGTAGACATGAAGAACTCGCTGAGAAGAACGAGTCGAGTTCGTAAGAAGGGCTTCTTGTCCCGAGATGACGTGCATGGATATGTTGTTGAGGGAGCCTTCGTCAATTATAAACAGCTACAAATCAGTGCGCTCATCGCCACTGTGAACCAAACATAGACCCAAGCCTCTTCAACGCAGCTCAACACAAACCAATTGCAGGCGTGTGGTCGATCAAGAAATGAATAGGGAGTTGCGTGTTGTCTCGAGTCGAAATGATGATGATGATGAAGTGGTACAGCCCACTGTCCAGGGCCGCCTTCGATTTCAAACGCCGGATTGTAACCCTCTCAAAATACACTTGTGAGCTCACAGATTGTCTGAATTCTGGCGTTGGGCTCTGAGCGTCGCTGTCAGTCATAGTGGGTTGCAACCAGCGACCTGAAGATGCATTTAATTTGGATCTGTGTGATGCAGTTCACGCTCGCTTCCCTCTTGTGTGATGCGGTGTTGCTGTGTTGCCGTGCGGCTGTGCTGGTTCTTGACTGGATTGTACCGCTGCTGCTGCTTCTTTGTGAATTTTCTGGCTGCTCCTTCGCCGTAAGGGGTGAGCGTCAACAAATTTGAAATCGGTATGCATCGACCTTTCCTCCTCATCGCAACATACTTTCCTCCTCACGCAAGGACGAGCGACCACCTTACCGGCCGCCGCTGTTCTCTCTACACTCTTTCTGTCGCGCACTTTCCTGAGCATCACCTGTCTCTATCCGGCATCCAAGCAGCGATCGTCCGCCATCCAAATTCATCGGTACAAGGAATCACCCGACACAACCATTTCACACGGTCAATCGCCCCTCTATTCATCACAGTCTATCGCAGCGGCTTTTCCGCTCTCTTGTCCTTCCTGCAAGCCCACTCGAGCGAATTCGACCCCGGGCATCATCCGACATTGCATCAATCTGACTGAGTGGCCAGTTCGGCATCAATTCACGCCAAAAAAGCTGAAAGTTAGCCGCTCCTCACCCTCGATCCCGTACAGTATTTCAATTTGCCTCAGAAGACAAGCTACCTTCAGAGCACCTCCAGCATTCCTTGAAGGCTCAAACAGTGAACTGCCTTCAAGCGCCTTTCTCACTCTCGAATATGACCAATTCAGTGTCTCAAGGAGAGATGGAGCGTCTCACAGCTCAACTGAGCCTCAAAGACGCCCAGCAAGGTGCGACGGGTGGTCCTCCTTCTCGCTCCTCACCGGCATCGGGAGCATCACCTTCCCTTCGATCCATCCCGAGCACTGGTGGACCATCAGCACCCAGACCAGTCAACACCGCAGTAGGAGCAGCCGAACGTGCGCGAGCAATGGCAGGAGCACGCCTCCCACCGAGTTTACAAGCAAAATTGGCCGCCAACGCCAACCGCTCCACAACATCCGGAACTCCTGGCTCGGGTGTTTTGGGTCACAACCAGCGTATCGACAGCAACGCAAGTGCATCCCTCTTTGTTTCGGCAAGTAGCCGTCCCGGCACATTACCAGGAACCGGCATGGGTGGTCTCGCAGCTCGTAGAGGTGTACCTGGCGCAATGGGCGCTCCTTCACCAGGAGGTCCACCCTCAGCAGCAGGTACTGGCGCAGGCATGGGAGCAAGACGCAATCGACCCGGTCTCAAATTGAGCGACATGGGCATCGGAGCAGAGGATGCTGCCAAATCTCAAGGATCCGGCATGGTTGCTGGCGCTGGTCGCAGAGCACCGCCACCGGGTCGTCTTCCCGGTAGCACCGACTCCAACAAGAGCGTCGATGAGGATGGACAGCAGAACGGCGCCATGTCGACCCCCTTCAGCAACTTTTCCAAGATCGTCGACCCCTCCGGCCGACTCAATTTCGGTGGCAAGGCGATCCTTCACGCTTCCGGTGTCGAGTTTGGCAACGGAACGTCATTCAAGATCAACATGGCCGAGTTGGAGCTCATGGACGAATTGGGTAAGGGCAACTACGGAACTGTACGCAAGGTCAGGCATACTCAGACACATGTTGAGATGGCAATGAAGGAGATCCGTCTCGAGCTCGACGAATCCAAGCTCAATGCAATCATCATGGAACTCGACATTCTCCACCGAGCCACGGCACCCCAGATCGTCGAATTTTACGGAGCTTTCTTCATCGAGTCCTGCGTCTACTACTGCATGGAATATATGAACGCCGGCTCACTTGACAAGCTCTACGGCGATCGCGGCAGCGTCCCCGAAGATGTGCTCGCCAGGATCACCGGCAGCATGGTTCGAGGCCTTAGCTTCCTCAAGGATCAACTACAGATTATGCATCGCGACGTCAAGCCTACCAATGTCCTCATCAACCGCAGAGGTCAAGTCAAACTCTGCGACTTTGGCGTTTCGGGTCAACTGGAAAAGTCGCTGGCCAAGACAAACATCGGCTGCCAGTCTTACATGGCTCCCGAACGCATCAAGGGCGAATCTCAGAACATGCTCGGCACCTATACTGTCGCCTCGGACGTCTGGTCACTTGGCTTGTCGATGGTCGAAACCACGCTTGGTACCTATCCTTACCCGCCAGAAACATACTCGAACGTCTTTGCTCAGCTCCAAGCCATCGTGCATGGTGACCCTCCCGAGCTTCCATCAGATCTTTATTCGGAGACGGCACGGGACTTTGTGGCAAAGTGCTTGGAGAAGATTCCTTCGCGCAGGCCATCATATGCGCAGCTGTTGCAGCATGATTTTCTCACACTAGATGACGCCAAGGGCGATGATGGCGTGGATATGGTCAGTTGGGTTGCAAGGGCCATCGATGCCAAGGATCGCAAGAAAGGGCAAGCAAACGGTACTTCGCCGTCACCATCATCAGCTGCATAGCCGCACCTGCTTCGCCCAACGGCCAAGGAACGATCGAATGACTGTCAACGCCTTCAGAATGCTCATGTCTTCTTTAGTTCAGCAAACAATCTTCGCCATCTTCTCCGAATGCTTTCGTTGTGTCGCATGTCCTTCTGTGCGATCATCGTCGTGATTGGACGGAATTTTCTGATCGAGTAGACATCTAAGCAATGTTGATTTATAGTGGCACAACGCTCGATTGGGTCACCTGGTTGCGAGCCGATATCCTGTTGGAGACGGTTCAAGTTCGCTCGCTTAACTTGTCGGTCGTGATCGGTGTCACCATATTTGAGCTCTCTGTGAGTCTAGAGTGTCCGCATCTTCGCGTGTCGAGTCTCTGAAATAGTCTCTTTTCTGCTTTGTTTCATGTGCTAATTCTAAACCAGTGAGGCGCATGTGGAAGCGTTCAACAACTTGCCCTATCTTTGCCAGTCATGACCTCTTTGCTTAGCAAGTTTTGAAGCAGCTGACTGTAGCTCAAGTAGCAACAAAGAAGAGAACGTTTCATCAGACTGCCCACGTTGCGTTTCTGTCAGCTTTCTCGAGTCTTTACTGTACCGAAACACCCAGCCCCGAAAGGTTGAGACCACACGTTGAGTCAAATTGATTGCAATGATTTGAGATTGCAATGTCGAGCGCAACCTAACTACTCGGAAGAGTGACAGGCGACTATGTGGCTGAGTAGTAATAGTACTCGTCAATGAGCGGCAGGTAATCGCTCAAGACGCCACCGACCATACCGATCAAGAACTTGCCCTGTGTCCGGTCGACCAATCCGGCCAACTTTGGTCTTGTGAAAGAGTACCACAGAGGACCTCTGAGCAAGTACCACCAGAACGAGCTGCCTCTCTTTGCCCATTCTGCTTGTTCGACACTTGAGATGGGCTTTTTGGCCTTGTCGGCTGCACTGCCGCCCATGAAAACGGAGGCAAGGATGCTGGTGAGTGGATTCTGACCCATCATCATGGCCATGAGTGGATTCGTTGCAAACAAGTTCTGGTTGGAAGCAGATGTACCAGGTGGAACGAAAGAACGGTTGCGCAGTTCCTTTGCAAGGGATTCGAGAACGAACGAAAGTACGAAAGGCAAAGTTGCAGTTCGACCCCATCGACGTAGAGCGAGGACGTAAATGAACGGTCGAAGGATCCACATGATCTCAGCAAGCCGACCGGTCGGATTGCGGAGAGGACGGACGAGGTCGGATGGCTTGCGCACGTCATTGACGGTGAGAACACGGGAGAGGAGGTAGTCATTGATCTGGGATTCCGACCACGGTTTCATGTTGATGGTTGGCGAAGGAAGGTCTTTGCGAGACTGGGAGAGAGATTCATCACCATTGGCAGGGGTGCGGTTGAGAGTGGTGGATGCGTTCAAACGGGTAGAGTCAACCAAGGTGTCATCTGTGTCAGAGCCAGACTGGCCTGCGTTGGTGCGCATGGCTCGAAGATGCGGGGGTCGGCGATCAGGTTCGGTCGGGTTGGGGAGAGGGTCCTCTTCGACGTCATCGTAGCCGGGTCGGAGGGATGCTAGTGTAGGACGCAGGAGTCCTGTACGAGACCCCTTCCAAAATCCTTTCGGTGGTCGTGCGCTTCCGTCAAGCAGCGAGGAGGTGGAAGCAACGGCATTGTCAAGTTTCTCAGCGTAATCACCCATCGTCTTGGCGCGTTCCCTCTCGAGTGCCGCAGGGTCGACTTCTCGTTGGGGAATGGGTGGATGAATCGCCATTCGGTCCCCTGTCATGTGTACCAAGCTGAGCCTGAGGACCACTTTGAGTGCCTCAATCGCAGCGACCACATCCCAAGCTTTCCTCTTCCCGAGCTTCCTTCTAGCGAGCATCTCTGCCAGCAGCTCAAAGTAGCCCACAATTACCAAAGTTCTTGCGACCCTGTTATAGCCTTTGGAATGCTGGCTGAAGTGGTGTGTATATCTGGCATGTTCAGAGGGAGCTTGACCGGTGACTGCGCTGGCATCGTTCGGTGCGCCGATTGGTGTGATGCGCTTCTCTAACGTGTCGCTGTTGATTGATGCAGCGGCGTTGGGATTTTGCTTGTCTATGGCTCGTGCAAGTACGGAATCGTGATAGAGTCCGAGGAGGTTCAAGGATGCGTAGATGGCTTCTCCAGCAAGTTCGGCATCCTTGAAACGACCTGGGAGGAAGTAGGTGATGGAGCGTAATGAGCTTTCGACCGCTGTGATCTGAGATGCATTATTGAGCAAAAAGTCGTCGTATTGCTTGAAGAGCGACATCGTGATCCGATCGATATGCGGTGTGCGTGGTGTCGTCCAGATGACCGGATTATTCGAAGATGTTGTGGGTATGAGAAGTACAAGGACTGGAATAGGTGGTGACTTGAAAAGCCGGTCCCACTCGCGTGCTCAATTACCGGTTGGCCGCTCGACAGAGCGTTGATACGGATGGGGCCTAATGCCAGTACCGAGTCCACAAAAATCTAATGCGCGCGCAAGCAACTTGACTTTCTACAGCCCTGAAGTCACTCGAAGAAAGAAAAGGAGGTAAAAAAATGAGAAAAACAAAAACAAAACAAAAAACCCCCCAAGGTAAAAAGCGGACGAAAGCAGATCTGGTCAAGATGGCCCTGCAAATCGGGAGATGGCTCAATTTTCCATTCCTACATTCTGACTCGGTCTGCGCTCCGGCAGCGGCAGCGACTCTGCGCTTAATTGCAGTAGGAAATCAAGGTGAGGCATTGTACTGTAAATAAGTTACTGTACGCGGCCTATGCGTCCAGAAGGCCTGTACCTTTTTTCGAGCACTGTGAGGCCACAGAATGATCAGAGAGCGAAATGGAAGAGTTTTGGCTTAGCGTTTCGAGTGCAGCAGGAACAGCTCGCAAATGGTACCGGGACACAGAACTGTTGAGATTCAGGAAAGATATGCATGTGAGGAGCGGGTGTCCAAGTTGGGCATCACAGTCCTATCTCGCAGTGAGCCGAGTGCGAACAAGTGATTATTACTTTGTCTCTGGTGTGGCCGTCGGTGTCTTTTCCCGTTTTGGTGGGAGAGGTGCCTGGCTGAGCTTTTCTTTTCCTGCCGCTGGTCCATGCTGGCTGCGACGAGGCACTAAATCTGACCTGCTGAGCCCTTTTTAAGGCTACAGAGTGGATTACCCTTCTTTTTTGCTCTTTTAACGGTTGCGGTGCACCTGCCGCCGCTCGTTTTAAGGCTCGCTTGCCGTCATCTTGCCCCACAATGACGGATGCTTTCAAATCTCGACACTCGCCTCGCCCTCTCGCCTATCGCCTGTGGTACGCTATCATCATAATCGCCTTTTCCTTTCTTTCATGTATTTTATAACATGACCTAATTTTCATCATTGAGCACCACTTGTGCCGAAATTTGAGCTGTGCTGTGTTAAATGCCAACATGAGAAAGAATGCGCCAGCAACCTTCCGATAGATGGATGACAGAGAAGCGTCAGAACGAGGGTGCCGATGTCGGACCTCGCGCTTTTTTGACCAATGAGCCGAAGTATTTGCCCTCGTCTTCTGCTTTGCCCAATTGCCTCCCGAGTCTCTTTTGCTTTGGCCTGATAACGGTTGTGCCGTTTCTTTCTGTTCTTCGTATATATTGGTCCACATGCGACAGATGGCTGACGCTGCTCCTATCGGCAACGCCGTCATCTTTATCATTTCACCCTGCACTTTTCATCACCTTCCACCATCACCGTCCTACTTTATACCTCTGCCTTTCGCTCCACGAACCGACCACTGTCCGGATACAACCCTCCATCAACTCAGATCGTCACGCAGCACGCATGCCGATACCCTTGGCACAGTACGCTCGCATCTTTCTTTCGTCCTTCTGCCAGCCTCTCGCATCCTCGTCCTCTGGGCTCGCCCAACCTAGCAATATCGAACAGATCTTTTCCGTATGCGATTTGCTCACGAAGCTCAGCAAACCCTGACCTTCCACAGCAGGTAGAGCAGCAAGCCCGACTTGGGGGCACGCAGCTTTTCTACAACTCGCCATGGTGTCTGCTCCATTCCGTAGTTCACAAGCCACGGACAATCAACCTGGCCCGAAATGCTCACCAATGGTCGCCATCAAGAATGCGAAACCTTCTTCCTCCAAATCTCGGAATCCTTGGCCCTTGGACACGTTCTGGTCCAGCTCGAGCAAGAAAGCATCCTCAACCTCCAAGCCTTGCTCTCCTGCTTCTCCTAAGCTCGCTCGTTCCTACGACAGCACATCAGGTCTTGACTCGGATCAAATCTTTGATTTCAGCGATCTGCCCCTCACCCCTCCTGACTCTGGCACATCGACGTTCGAGCTCCATGCAGCGAGCAAGACAGCTCGGTCTGCTCGCGCCCAGGATGATCCCTTATTGGTCTCAACTGCAGCTTCTCCCCCTGTGCTGCTCCACGACGACCAACTCAATCCGACTTCGAAGGGCGGAAGCAAGAATGACATCTTCAACTCGCCCACCACGTGGTTAACGCCTCCTTCACACATACCTCCCGTCCCTGACACTGCGATTTCATCCCCACCGCCGTCGAAAAATTCCTTGTTCTTCTCGTCGTTTGGTTCTAGTTCGCCTATCCCTCCTTCGCCACCGTCTCGTCGCCTTACGTCAGCTCAATCCATGGACTCAGCTTCTGCAAAGACATCGAGCGCGCTATCTGACTCCGCAGAGCCTTCCACAGCAGTCCTCGCAACATCGGCATCCCAGCATACTACAGGAAGGAAAAAGGGACACGCTCGCAACTCTTCTCTTGGTCGAGCATCCTCCGAAGAGTGTCTTCAAGAAGAAGCCAGAATCCGCCTCACAAAACATGTCGACTTCCGTCTCTGCCCTAGCAACGAGTACCTCCTTGGCGAAGGCCGCCATTGCTCAGTGTACCTGGGCAGCTATCGTCCACGCCCAGAGTTCGGCTCAGATCCTTCGTCTTCCCAATGCTGGCGATTGTGTGCGGTAAAACGCCTCCATGCAGACCGACAAAGCCAACTGCTGGGGTTGGACGAAGCCTTTGCCCTCCGTCGACTCGGCGTTCATCCCAACATCATCCGGCTTATCGACATTCGGGATGAAGTAGAGTTCGCAGCTTCGCCCAGACCATCGTCTCAAATATCGCTTCAAGGCGGTGATCGTTCGGCAGGGCTTGACCTCGGTCTGGGACTGCCGAGAGTTGAACTTCGCTCTGGTGCTACTTCTCACAGCGGCCACAGCAGCCATTCGAGATCGACCTCTGACATGACAGGTAAAGATGAGCTTCTCCTCGAGGCACAGTCGCACAAAAGAGCCCTCGCACACAGGAAGCAGCACGAAGCAGCACTGTCTCGAGCTATTTCTCCGACCACCTCTCAGACTCGCATTGGAGTCATGACCTCTCACGAGACCAAAACGCGATCCTCAATCCTTCCAAACCCATCTTTCGTGCTGCAGGGCCCGGACGAAGGCTCATCCGACAGCGGTCGCAACGCCAAATCCTCAGCTGACAAGACTCCTGATACAAACCCTGTCCGCCGTGCGACACCTGTCAGCAACCCCATAGTCGACCCACCTCGTCTGCTGATTCTGCTCGAGCTACTTCCAAACAACCTAGCCCTCTACACCCGCCGTCACCCGCGCCGAGTCACTCTGAATCAATGGCACACCTGGGCTCTTGAAATGTGTTCCGCTCTCGTGTTCCTCCATTCGCACGGTTGTGTCCACGCAGACATCAAAAAGGAGAACATGCTCCTCACCGAAGACCTCAACATAAAGGTGTGCGACTTCAACTCTGCGGTATTTCCCAACCCGAACGATCTACCACGAGATGGGCTGGGATTGGGGACTCCGGCCTACTGTGCGCCCGAATTGAGCCGAGCGACAGGTGGTCCGGCAGCAACGAGTTTCTCGTATCCGATCGACGTGTTCAGTCTGGGTGCGGTGCTCTACTCTCTGGCTACCGGCTATGAGCCATTCAGCAAGGCGAGGAGTGTGGTGGAAATGCTGCACAGGAAGCGATTGTTCTTCGAAAGTGAAGAGAATGACAGGGCATCTCGCTTGGCCGTGGAAGCAGGGAGCAACCCAAGCAGCGCCCCTGCCAGTCGCAGTGGCTCTATGCGAGGAAGGCATCACAAAACACCGTCAACCGACACCAACACCTCTGCCGCCCAAATCACATCTTCCCTGAACCGGCTTCTCTCGACTTACTCTTCCCCGCCCTCATCTTCGACTCGCCGCGAAGCTAGCACCGACAGTCTTGAAAGCGTAGCATCGAGCATCACCACCATCTCTGGCCGCAATCCAACTTCTTTGGCAGTCTCTCGGTTGTTGGAACCTGCAGACGAACCCAGGGGCTTGCTTGTTGACCCAAGCACGCCCTCCCGTTCCGCATCTTTTCTCCGAGAACTGGGCAAAGCCGATGTGCGCAGAACGGCTAGTACCGGTGGTCGGAAGGGTCCGCCTGGCAGCACTGCGGGTTTGGCCCGACTTCGCGCAGGCGAAGAGCTAGAACAACCCCAATCGCCTTCGCTTCGCAGTGCTCCGCTTGACAACCTCGAAGCCGATGCGCTCGAGTTGGGAGGTAAGAATGGATCGGCGGTGCACCCGGTGGCAAGTTTGGAAATCTCGTCGCGACCCGATTGGCTTCGCCGCACATCTTCGTACGGAGACGAAATGAAGTTGCATCACCAAAATCTTGCACCGGGTCTCTCCCCCGCAGCACCTATCCCCGAGCACTCTGGCGTTGAGAATCTCTCTTCCATCCCAGTCAAACCTAGTCGCCTACGAGCCATGGTTTCTCCCTCTTCGAAGAGCTTCACTCAGTTCGTGACGCCATCGCCTCCTGCTGAGTCTGGCGATGGGGCATCGTCTCGAGATTTTAACACCTTTTCCGAAAAACACAATTCCCACTTACGGGCAGGTGGTCAAGAGAACGAGATGGAAGCGGAGAGGGAAGATATCAGGGCATATGCAGATGGGCATCCGGCCATCATCTTGCCTGGTGGCGGTAGGCTGCCGGACTGGGCCCGTGATTTGTTGCGAATTATGGTCGAGCCGGATCCTAACGCTCGACCCACCGCAATCCAAGTTTTGGAACGACTGCAGATGCATGCACCTCAGATCTGAGTTTATAGAACATACGTACTTTCGTAGCCAAACACATATACCCCTTCACACAGTGAATAATATTCCCGCTTCGGCGACCCGCGATGCCGTTTGCAATCGTTGTCTTTGCATGCCTCTCTCTCTCTCTCTCTCTCTCTCTCCCTCTCTCTCTCTCTCTCTCTCACACACACACAGGTTTCATTGTTGACGAACCCAAAAAGTGCGAAAAAATTGTATGGATGGTAGGGAAAGGTGATGGTCGTGCATGCGAAAGTCAATAAATCAGAATTGACTTGGAAAACAAAAAATGAGAAGTGAGGGATGCTACCTTGTGGATGGGGTTGGTGATTTGCTGGACAAGAATAATGATGGGGCTTTGTTAGATCCACTTGAGCCAAGCCTGCTTTGTATCACTAGAAATTTTCTCGACAATCACCTTGATGGTGCGTTTCGACGACTCTGAAACATGTGCGGGTTGTTTTTTGTTTGGATTCGAGTCGCCATTCGTCCTTCCTATTGCGCGAGGATGAGGGATGTGTGGGGTGAACGTGGTTGTGCCACTCGCTGCTGCTCCATCTCTGTTGTCCTGATCGTTGTTGTTGTTGTTGTTGTTGTTGTTGTTGTTGTTGTTGTTGTTGTTGTTGTTGTTGTTGTTGTTGTTGTTGTTGTTGTTGTTGTTGTTGTTGTTGTTGTTGTTGTTGTTGTTGTTGTTTTTGTTGTCGTTGTTGTTGCTGCTCTTGGACCCTTGAGGATCTTCATTCGACGCGTTGAGAACAGACTCAATGATCGGCACTGGCCCGCGTGAGATCGGTCTTTGTGAAAGTCCGCAAGAGTAGTCCCTACTTTTTCCCAGGTCTTCGTTGTCCTCTTCCTCTTCCTCTTCCGAAAGCACCTCGCCTTGACTGTGTAATTTATACAGAGAACCGATCATTCCCTCCGTGGGACGCGAGGCGGATTTGAATGGAGGCCAACGTGTAGTACTGTCCGAAGGGAAACCGGGATCGGATACGATTGAGCTCGAGAGATCGAAGGACCTTTCACGTCCCATCCGGCAAGCGTCTTCCGAAGTTTGTCTCTTCCGTGTAGCCTGACGATCTCGAGAGTGGTCGGAAGGAGGCACACAGGAAGGAGGCGCGTCGTTTGAGATGGTGCTGGAGCGTGGGCGAGTTCGGAAGAAGCTAATCCTGCCTTTCTGTCTGCGTTTACGGTCGAGTCCCTCAAGCACTTCGATACCGGTCCGGCCGATAATATTGTCACCGTCGCCATCTGCTTGGCCCGGGCTGCTTGCGAAACAATCACGTTGACGACGCTGGAATGTTCCAACATCGTGTGCCGACGAAAAGCGTTGGTGACGCCCTTTGTGTGCCAACTTTGTGCTATTCGGCGCCGGCTCAGCATCCTTGACAAACATGTCGGAATGCATCTCGCCGAGCAGCGTGCTATTCTGAGGCAGCGAAGAGGACCCCACTGAATCCGTCATCGCTTGCGCGTCGTGCACAAGCTGCTCATCAAGCTGCTCGTCTGCATCCACAGCTGAGTCGGTTCCTGCAGCTTGCAGCAGCGCCTTTCTGTAGGATTCAGACGCACGCATGCCGATCGGCCTTCGATCCGTTTCGATCGGCCCGGAAGAAATACTTCGAGAAATGGGCGGTCTACCTAACGTTGGCTTGCTGAAGTCCGGCGATCCGGGTACATCCGTCATGGGAAGCACCTTGCCGCTACCATCCAGCGGCACTTTGATGCCCGTCATCTTCTTCAACTTGTCAACTTGGATATTTTGCACCTCTTGGCGAATGAGCTTCTTCTCCCGCGAACAAAGATCGAGAGGGCCTTCATCCGAGGCTTGCAAGCTCTGCACCAAGTTCCAGCCCTGACCTCGCATGACACTCATCTGCCTCTCGAATTTGGTCTCGTCAAAGTAGGGATCTTGCTGAAAGATCTTCTTGAGGCCTTGAACCGTATGCTGCCACCATGCAGGGTCGCTCAGGATGGGCAAGAGATGCTCGCGGGTCGAGTCCGAGAAAGGCAGTCCGATGAGGTCGCTCGGCAAGAAGAGCCATCCGAAGGGATACTGACGGATCTCGTTAGGATGCTTGATAGGGAAGGAAAGAGAATTGTCAATGGCGCCAACCTTGATTTCGTCTTTGTCGATATCATGCTTAATCATGAAGTTGTCGAGGCCTCGATCGGTGTTGCGCATGAGAAAGTCGAGGACGACAAGCCTCTCAAGCTGAAGTCGGAATTGCTCCATGCGATTGGGTGTCCAGTAGAAGCCGTCGGCTTGGGGAGCGCACGGGTCGTCGCCGTTCTCGAGTGAATACGGTCGTCCATTGCGCGAAGACGATGGATGGCAGAGGTCCGGCTCCTCTTCGGGATAGAGGTCGTCCCAGGAAGGGCGACAAAGGAAAGCGCGTTTGATCGCGACGCCGCAATTGCGCAGTCGTGCCTTCTCTCTCTTTCGGCTGACCTTGTGAGCTCTGCTTTCATCATCCATGTCGCGCATTAGCAAGGTCTTGCTGCGGGTACGAGACGGCCAAGGATGTCTCCTCAAGAAGTCAGAAGCGTTGACGTAGCCCTTCAAGAATGCCTGATAGCTTCCGATCTTGTTGGGAAGCGGCACTCTGTCCTTCTCAAAAGCGATTCGGTCGTTGTATGCGTAGTGGAATGTTGGCGATGATAGCTCAACGAGCTCGGTTCGAGGCACCATCTCGAGAGCAAGGCGATGGTCAAGGTATGAGGCACCGACTTCAGAGAGATACGAAAAGTTGGGAATAAGACAAGGTCGTCCCATTGCCCACCACAGATACTTGCGCAAGAACTGTCGTTTGGGATTCAGGTTGCCGTAAGGCTCTTCATCCTTTGGCTTGAAGACGGCAACAGTTGAAAGCGAATGTGGCATGGATGAATCTGTCAACTCTTGTTGGTCGGTTATGATGCGAACAAAGTAGGATCCGCTGGAGCCCGTGGTGATCATCTTTGGATAGATGCCTTTGGTAATGGCTTGTTTCGCCTGATCCACTTGTTGTTGGAACTCAGTCAAGGTCATAGCTGTGGCTTCGTGGTGCGGTTCGCTGCGAGCGGCGGCAAATTTAGCGCTCAATATAGATTGTGCTTGCCCAACCCTCTCGAAATGGGTGATCAGAAGAGCTGGTTTAACATCTCGCTGGGGTTTGCCGCGGAACTTGCGGGCGACAGCAGCCTTCCACTTGCGAAATCTGGCATCAAAGTCCAAATCGTCTTCTTCAATGCGGTGGACACTCTGCACGCTACCCTTGGTATGCCTGGCTTGGTGGGCCAGCAACGGCTTTCGTTCGTCATCGCCCGCTGGAATCATGGCGAAGGCTGGCTGCATGTATGCCGCGGGTTTTGACTGGGTGTGAGGCCTCAATGGGCACGGCTGCTGATACTCAGCCAAGATTGAGACGGAGATTTTGCGAGCATGTTGAAGTCTTGATGGACAAAAAAAACAGTGAGCGAGGATGATAGGGCACAGATTACGAATTAGATGACACCAGAGTTGCATTGCCTGCGTGTTGGCAAGGGTCCATGTGAGTGTGAGCGCCGATACAAAGATTGCTCTGTGCGTGGAAGTGCTGCTGCGCCTTCTGCTGCTGCCCAGTAAAAAAAAAGAAGCAGTCGAGAATTGGATTGCATCATTTCACCACGCTCGGATCGGGTTTGACCCGTTTTGCGCTTCTACTTTTTCACTTATACTCTGTGCTTGGATCGGGTGTGCTGCTGCTGCAGCAAGCCGATGCGGTGTAGCTCTGTGACTCTGTGACTGAGTGGTGTGTGTGTTTTGCTGCTGGGCTCAATTCTAAATTCCAACTAACAACGCCCCACTATGCAAAAAACACGGAGGGGCGTATAGCATATGAAAGCTAAGGACCCCAAACCAGCAGAGCCATGCGAGACCACACACACGACCCTCAAAATCAACACCCACTCTGCTGCAAGAAGAGGGAGAGAGCCACGCAAAAAAGTGACACTTGTTGAGAGCAGTCGCGCCGATATCGACAACACAGACCAGTCTACTGTATCCTGGCCTTGTTGCACATCTTGACTCCCGAACCAAACAACCATCCCATCATCTTTTGATTGCCTCCTTAGACTTCCGGCTCGTCACATAGATTCGAGCTTGGTACCGGCTGTTCGGAGCACCACCTGTGATCATGTCGGGCATTCCGACTACGCCCAACGGCTTCCACCTTCGATCGGGCCTGCCGACACCTCCGGGTGCAAGGCGAACTTCACTGGCACCACCTTCGAGCATCAGCCCTGGAGTTGACAGTCCCAACACTCGTTTCAAAAAAGAAACACTGGCAGAAGCCATCTCAAAGAACGATCCAGCAAAGTATCGTCTCGCTGGCTCATCACCTTCTGTATCGTCACCAGCTGGCAAAGATGACAGCGACGCTGACAACAATTCACCATTGCTCCAAGCTGGTCGTCTGCCTCGCGCCTCGCTGCTATCACGCAAATCTCACTCGTCGCTAAGATCCGAAACACCTCCTACCGGAATCACTCCTCTTCCTCACGCTTCGCCATCTGCTTCCGACGCTTCTCCTGGATCCGGCTCCTCCCACACTCGAGGCAAGAGCCCATTGCCACCGATCGCCAGCACCTCTCGCTTGATAGCCACGCCCAGAAGACACTCTGACCTCCATTCTCGCAGCGGGATCTATACTCCTGGTCTGGTCAGCAGAACACCATCCCATACCTTGTCAACCGCAGCCTCCCGCGCAAGGGAGACAGCTCATGTTCGACGTGGACGAGAGCTCGAGATCGGGGATGTGGTTCGCATGGAAGGTTCTGAGCTTGTCGGAGTCCTTCGACATCTTGGCCCGGTAGACTTCAAACCTGGCTTCTATGCCGGTCTCGAACTGACTGGTGACAGTGTCGGCAAAGGCAAGAATGATGGTAGCGTTCAAGGCACCCAGTATTTTGCATGTGCTCCAGGCAATGGTGTCTTCTGTCCCGCTTCGAAAGTGGTCGCAATCAATGATGCGGCACCTACCAATGCTGTGGCCCGCCCCGCCTCTTCCATGTCCAATAGGCCCTCCTCTCGCGCTTCAGACCTTCCAGATCGCTCGGGTGCCATCACTCCCTCCAGACGACGAGCCGGTACCATCTCACGCCCACCTTCTACGACACCATCGCGCGCTTCATCTCGTATCAGCGTCCGACCTCCCTCTGTGACTCCAGGTAGCAGACCTACCTCAGCCCTAGCGACTTCGCGTCCGGCTAGCAGACTGACTGCACGCAAAAGCTTGGCAGCACCGCTTACGAAAGGCGACGATCAGGATGACACGCTACAACAGCCAGCCACGGCCAAGCTGCTGACAAGCCCTATACGAGCCGCTGGACCTGCTACGCCCTCATTGGCGGGCAGGACGCCACGATCTTCGCTGGCAGGAGTGCGTGCGGCTTCGAGCGTCCTGCAGAGCACACCGAGTCTCGCAAAGAAGAGGCAGAGTCTCGGTGGCATACCTACTCCACGAGCCACGAAGGGCCGCGCTTCCATGTTTGCTCGCCCAGGCGGTCTCCCGACGACCTCGGACTCTAGCATGCCGCCCCCACCTAGCCCTAGCAAGGACAACCGCCCAGAAAGTGCGTCTAGCGTGCTCTCCTTTCGCTCGAACAGCAGACTCGGACGCGGTGCGTCCGATCTCGAAGCCTCCCCCGTCTCTAAGCAGGACGCTTCCTCAACCACAGATTCCAATGTCGATAAGAATCGCATGTTATGGGAACAAATGGATCTCACGCCACGCAAGTCGGCTCAACTCGCCGCCTCTCGGTCACAGTCAAGAGCAGAAAACCATGTAGGGAGTCATGATGGCGCAACCGCGCTCGACGATCTGACTCGAGATTCGGTGGCAGAGGCAGTGGTGCCCCTCTCGCTCTATGAAGAACAAGTGGCCGAGTTTGAACAGCTTCGCAACCAAGTGCAGGAGCTCGAAAAGCAAAACGCCGAGCTTCGTCGCGCGCAGGAAGTAAGAAAAGCCCGCATTTCGGAGGCAAGATCCACTGAAGCCGTCTTGGAAGCCGAAAGAGCCAAGATGCGAGCGCAAGCCCGCGAAAGGCAGGCCGAGATGGAGGAGGAGCGTCGCATTGAACGCAAGGATGAGGTCCGCCGCCGCAAAGAAATCGAGGAGCGCGAAAAGGAGCTCAGAGAGAAGCTCGCAGAGTCTCAGCAGCAGCTCGGCAAAAGTGCCGACGATCACGAGCGTTTCCAGCAGGAAGCCGAAAGCCGCCATAGGAGTCTACAAGCCAAGCTCGAGGCCAGCGAGCGACTCGTTACAGAGATGAAGAATCGCATCGAACAGGAATCAGTGCAGCAAGCACGTGGCGAGACAAAAGAAGCTCTCGAGACGCAGCTCAAACTTAAAGATGCCGAAATCGACAGTCTCAAAGCATCTCTCAAACGTATGGAGGACCAAGCACAGACCGCGCGCGACGACCTAACCCGCCAGATCGATGAACTTAAAGATGCAGGCCGCGAGACAATCAGCCTTTACGAGCAGCGCATCGAAGAGATTGAAGCTGAGAGGATCGAAGTGTTGGACAACATGCAGCTGCTCCAGGACAAGGCTCAGGAAGCGATCCGAGCCGCGGAAACTCGTGTTGAAGAGCTACAAGCTGCTCAAAGTGCTTCACGCAACGGCAACGGTTTCGAAGCAGGCTCGGCTGCTGCCATCGACAATGGGGCGCTGCAGGAGCAGGTCGCCCACCTGCAGGACAAACTTGGCAAGTATGAGGATCAAATTTCCGAAGCCGCGCTGGCTTTGGAGAAGGAAAAGGGGTACGCTCAGAAGAGGCGCGAAAAGTCGCACGAGGTCGAGACTAGTCTCAAGAACGAGCTCAGGCGAGTTAGAGTCGAGGTCGAGCGCGCACAAAGGGCAGGAAAGGATCAGCTTGCGTTGCTTGAAGAGACCCGTCACGCCCTGCAGGAAAGCCAGCAGGCTTTGGAATGTGAACGAGCTGAGCTTGAGGGTCTGCGAGCAGACGCCGAGAATTTCAATGCGCTCAAGACTGGTCATGAGAGCGCCTCGGACCAGAATCAGCTGCGCAGTCAGAAGGTGCAGCTCGAAGCGGAGCTCGAAGCTAGGGACACGGAACTACGCCAATTACGACTGCGCCTCGCTTCGTCACCTCCCACAGCCAAGGCTTCGGACGATGCAGAACCAGCCAGTCTTTTTCCGGACGCATCGCTTCGTTCGCCAGCCGACGATCGCCGGCGCCTGTCTGTCATGTCCAGCGGCAGCGTCGGCAGCAACCTCAAGTCCTCGCCCCGCCTCTCTTCGGGTGGCGTCTACGCAGCTAGCGACGTATCGGCAGCGTCATCTGTCAACCAGATCTCTGGGCTTAGCTACCTGGTGCGTCAGCTAAGCGATGAGAACAACGAGATGAAGACCAAGCACAAGTCGCTCGAGTCGGATCTCAAGGCACGGGCTCAAGATGCAGAGACCAAATCGCGTGCATTGGAGCTCACGGTGGAATCGCTTAGGAAGCGACTCGAGGGGCAAGACGGCGCACCGAACGCCGAAGACACGTGTAACCTGGCCGAGAGGCTCGCTGAGAGCGAAGCGCGACTGCGGAGTAGCGAGAAGAGCTTGGCTGACCTCAAATCGACGCTCGAGGCCACCAAGATGGAGCGAAAGGAGACGGCGGACTCATTGCAGAAAGAAGTGTCACAGCTGGAGGCACTCGTGGAAGCGCGAATCCTCCGAGAGGAAGAGCTGATGGCAGAGGTGGAACGACTGGCGCGAAAGCTGGATGGGCGCACCCCGGTTCACAGTTTGCACAAATGGGAAGCTGCAGAGCCGCAGAAGCGCAGTAGTGCAGTCAGCGAGCTTGGGAGAGGAACCAAGACGCAGAACAAAGCAGCTGTTGGCCCGATCCAGGTGACGGCCGAAGCGGACGAGGAGAAGGAGCTCGACCTGTGTGGATTGTGCTCTCAGCGTGGACACACTGTGGAGCATTGCGATAAGCTGTTGGAGAATACGGGAGGCTCAGCACACAAGACTAGCAATGGCGCCACAGCAGGTGTTGAGAACGAGCAAGAGCCATGCGATGATTGCGGAGAGGTTGGGCATCGGTTCGAAGATTGCCCTTATGCGGCCGAGATCTTCTAAGCCCTCTCGTAGCAGCACGCGTTCAAGTCGTTAACCTCGTCTGCCGTCACGCATATCAGCCTCTTTGCACCTATCACAATACCCACCATCTTTCAACCTTTGCCTGGCGCTGTGCGTGCTTTGCGTGCTGTGTGTGCTGTGTGTGCTGTATGTGCTTGCGGAACTTAATTCAGCTTAAAAAATGGCGAAATTTTGAAGCCTCAATTTGCTCCGCTTTTTCTTACGTCAATTCACTTTGTAGGTTGATCCGACTTACACATACACACGCGAGTAGCCGCACATCTCACCAATAGACAACAGTGAAGAACAGTTTGATCACACCTTTCTTTGTAACTACTCGTCAAGGACAACATCCTGCGTGTTGAGTTGTGGTGAGCGAGCTTTGGCTTTTCTATGCTGGTTCCGAAGCCGGAAGGGGAGGGTTGCTCTGGAAGTCGAAGGCTGCACCATTTCGCACACGCGATCGGCACGTGACAACAGGGCGGTGCGACGCGCTTGTGTAGGTACTCAGTCTCTCCCCTTTTTTTCTTTTTTCCTTTTTTTCCCCTTTTTTTTTTCCCTTTTTTTCCCTTTTTTTCCCTTTTTTTCCCTTTTCTTTCCCAAAGCGAGAGGTTAGGGGCTTTGGGAGTTACTAGGCCGGGGCACGCGTGTTGGCTGATTGTAAGGCTGCAGTTGACGTATCAATGTACCTTCGGCAATGCAGCATGGATGGTCCTAAGAAGCAGGGAGGTGTGGTTGCAAAAGGAAGGTTGCCGGCGGAAGCCGATTGAAGCACAACAATGGAATGAGGACAGATTGGATTTTGGACAAAGGCACAGACCTCATTCTCCAAGTCACGATCTCATATGGGCTGGACTGGGCTTCGCTGCTCCTCTGCTTGGCTTGCTTATAATACCGAATTGGAAGGAACCTCGCTGCTCTCTACGAAATAGTGGATTACTTTATCATCACAGTATTTTTGTATGTGACGCGTGCTACCTTACCTGGTATAGTAACACCACGACAAAAAAGGCGCGTCTGCACTGCTTGGCTGAGTATTTGGTTAATTTTATTATTATTATTTTTGATTTTTTTCTTTTGGTTTCGGCTGCTCGTGCGGCGTTGTGGTGTGTGTTGCTTTTTTCAGAACGCAGTAACTCACTCTAGTAGCTTTGATCAGTCAAATCGAGGCTGAGCAGGGCTCTCCACGGCGCGCTACTGTAATTCTCAGAGTGGCTGACTGGCTAGCTAGCTGATTGAATGCGTGTCTGCTCTCTGACGCTGTTGGCTCGCCTCGGCTGGCCCGAGTCGCGACAAGGCGCTTTTTTGGTGATTCTGGATGCCATCTCTCTCTCACTCTACACTTGCATCCTGCGCATCACCACCCCAATCACGAATTCATCACCATCTCGCATTTCTTTTTGTCTTTTCTGTCTTTGTCCTCCATCACTTTCTACCTTGGAACTTTCTTTATTCAACATCGCCATCTACACACTCTTCTATCTTGTCATCGTCTACGTACGCAGCACCACGCTGACTTGCTTATATTGCTTCCACCAAACGTACACAGTCTCGACCACCACATAGCGTGGTAAGATCCAGTATCACATCGTAATCATCATTATCATCATCATCATCATCATCATCCAACATCCATCACCGAACGATTTTGAACATCCCGAATTACTTCGCTCTCATCGACCTCGAAACTTCTTTGCCTCTATTCGAGCGCCCGACACTGCGACCAGCAAACCTTTTCGAAGCCTTGCCATATTATTCCAAACGAACACCACTCGAGCTCTCATCCTTAACCATCTAGTCGAGCGCCTTACAAGCGCATACGTTTTCTTCCGTCTATCAAGGCACACAGAGCCTGCCTCTTAATCAACTTTTTCATCAAGCTAGTACGCACACCTCCATCCATGCACACTCTCATCTGAGCCACCAGTCGGGCCCTAAGCTTCAACACCTTCTTGCATCATTCAAATCGGCACTTCATGCTCTCGCGCATCTGGTCGGCAACATCACCATCTCTTTCCATCTGAAAATTTTCGCGTGTGAATTATCATCATCACCACCTTCCATCTCCACTCATCTTTCACCCTCCTCCGCCTTCCGCAGGCATCGTCCCGCGTCCGAGGACGTGTATATCGGACATGATGGATCACAGCGACGACTCCTTCGTCTCATCCGATAAGCCGTCCCGCCCGTTGAGCAACCTGGACTTTCATCTTGAGACAAAGGTCACCATGACGCCGCCATCCAACTTTGGCTCACACGTCTACCAAAAGTCGCCCTTCGCCTCTTGGATGCACCATTTGCCATCTGTTCCAGCAACTGAACTTCGAACACAGACTGTATCCATTCCACGCTCGCATGCCTTCTCGTCGCTGGCACCACTCACCACACTCTCGCCAACCGAAGAATTCAACGCCATCCATATGGACGCAGAAGAGCACGACCACCTTGCCCCCTTTGGCAGCATCAAGAGGACCATCCCTCTCCAGCACCTTCCGCCTTTCGGCAGTCCAGATACAGTCCGGAGCAACCTTCCGTCCCATGGCGACCACGATCTTTGGCATCATCGTGGCATCAGCAACGGCTCTGGCTCCGATGTCAGCTCTACATCCGCAACTGCTGGCGTCGAGCCCAATGCTGTCGCTGGACCTTCATCTCAACCTATGCTTCGCGCTGGCTCGCGAGACGAATGTGAAAACCAACACAGCTGGCCTCGATCTCGTACTCTGTTCGGCCCTTTCGACTCGCGTCACAGGTTGGAGGACGTCGACATGGACGTTGACTCTGATGAGGGCGATGCCGATGTACAACCACCTGCGTCACCATCCCCATTCTACCAACAGCCAGATCTCCTGGATCCAAGCTCAGCATTCAATCTCGACCTCGGCGAGACCATATTGCAGCCCGGTACAAGGCCAACACATCGACTTAGCCGCAAATCTTCCTCATCTGCCAGCACCCACACCCTTGCCAGCTTGTCAGCCAGCACATCACACCGAACTCACCCAGCACGGTCGCGCGTGCCTTCAAATACGAGCCCAACCCTCATAACTCACCACTCGCAACGCCTGGCTACCCCTGCCCGTCAACGGTCTACAACAAGTGCGGGTACAGAGCTCGACGACTCCGCACACGCAACTAGCCACAGTGGCTTGCATGGTGCTCCCGCAGATCAACCCCGAGCACCCCATCGCACACGCGCCTCCTCCTCTGCCGCATTGCATCGGCCCCTCACAGAGTTCCTCACACCACGCAGCGCCAGTGCATCAGCTGGGCTCAGCGACAAGATTCCAGGGGTCGCGAACCTGTTCGAGTTCGCTACACAGCCGCGCCCCATCATCCGTTCCGGCGACCGAAGCTCGGAGACTACGCCCCTCCGCGACGCCAAGAGAAGGCCTGCAAACCTCTCGATGAGTTCGTTTCCGACGGCCAAGCTGTTCGAGGACGAAATTGAGGCGGTCAAGTCAGCCGAAACCAGCACAAAAAAAGGGATTGATCTTGCATCAGACTCGCTTGAAGCTGTCTCCACGCCAGCTCGACGATTCAACGCTACTTTGCGCAGTTTCGGCGGCGAAGTCTCGACCGGATATACTGAGACGCCGCAGTACGCCACTCCTCACCGGCTTTTTGGCAGCATTCACGCCAGCAATACAGCAGCCGATGATAGCGGTGTTGCGTTCGCCGATGGCGGTCAGAGCATAAAGAGCAACAGGAAAAGAATGAATCCGTCATTGGCTTCAGCATCGAAGGACTCGCCCATGCCATCGGCCATCGGTGACATGCTGGAAGACTTGTCATCGCCCTCTCAGGATGCGCTTCGTCGCCACGAGACTAGCTACCACCGCGATTCTTCAGCTCCGAGGCCGTCAGGCCGCCTGGACATGCATTCCTTTGGACCGAAGGAGAGGTCCTCACTCATGCACGAAACTCGCTTCAATTCCAGTGAGAACGGTTCTGCCAACTCCTCCCCCGATCCCATCTCGCGCGTCCGATCTCGCACAACCACGAGCACTGCAAGCCCTGCCAGGCGGGCACGCGACCGCGGAACAACCTCAGAGTCGATGGACGCCACTAGTCAGTATCTCACCCCGCAGAACTTCAAGAGCGTCAAGCCCCTCCAAGCTGCTTTCATGTCTACAGGACTGGTCTCCAAGCGCAGTCGGGCGCGCGAAAGCTCCGAGGGTGCCGACAGCGCATCGGACGCATTCCCCCTTCCGCCGAAACCACCCAACTTTGGCCACGCTCTAGGATTGCGAGAGGTCGTCGCTGCAGCTTCGGCCCATGCATCCGTCTCGGCCGATCGCACAAGCAACGCTATGCCCGATACTCCGGTCAAGAAGGCCACGTCCACCCCATTGGTGCCTTTCCCCAAGTTTGGTCCTGTTCTCCGAGCTCAGATGGGCGCCAACACTTCAGGTGTTGGCCCTTCGCCTCTCGGTGCGCACTCACCTGCCAAAGACTCTCAGTCAAACCACCTCAGCTCAGGCTCACCAATCTTGCCAGACTCTTGCGACAGCCCCACGTTCAGTCTCATGAACCTCGGTGTCCCCAACGCTAGCACGCCAGCTGCTCTTTCAGCTCGACACGGTGTTGCCTTCGGTAATCTCGCTCACAGCCGCCGCTCTGCCAACCCGGATGCTCGCAGTTTCCAAGCACTAGTCACGGACGACAACGTGGATGAAGGCAGCCTCTCTGACGTCGCTCACAGCCCAAGCGTACAGTCTGGCCGCTTCCGAGACGTGCACAGGCTTCAGAAGGGCAAGCGCGCCATCACCACTCCCTCTTACAGCAGTGCTTGCGCGCCTGTCCGCAAGATGCTCTCCGTCGACACTGGCAAGGCTGCTGAGGCGCCCAAGTCCCTTCGCGTTCGCTCTGCTGGGCTTGGTAAGCGCACGATAAGCCGCAATGCCAGCTTCATTCGAGACGCCGCGGCAAGAAACGGTGCTGGCGGTGGCCCAGAGGTGGATACCGATGCGTTGCCACCTTCTACGCCTTTGACGTCGACCGCAGCGCTGCTTCCCAGCGGGGAGAACTTTGCACCCATGACGCCTACTCGCGGCGCTGCACAGATCAAGTGGTTTGAGGCAGCCCAGGTTCTGACCACGCCCTCACCGTCCTCGCGTCGCCAGGCTGCCCAAAAATTGCGTGCTCATCGACTCGAGCTCATGCAGACTCGATGCAAGTCGCGTCTCTCGGAGACCTCTACTTGCCAAGACACCCATCAGAAGGCGACTGCTGCGTCGCTCAGCTCCGTCGAGTCGTCCATGGATGTTCGCAAAGCGCACGAGCATGGCTACCTGGAAACCGCGTTCACGGTGGAAGAGACTATCGGCTCGGGCGAGTTCAGCGAAGTGCTCAAAGCTGTCTCCCGCTCGACGGGCTACGCCTATGCAGTCAAGCGCATGAAGAGGGCCTACCTTGGCCCACGCGATCGTCTTCGCCGTCTCGAAGAAGTCGACGTGCTTCGAGCCTTTTCGTCCTCTGGCAGACCGCATCCGAACATTGTCTCTCTGTTTGGCGCG
This sequence comes from Melanopsichium pennsylvanicum, assembly GCA_900208305.1. Taxonomy (NCBI): domain Eukaryota; kingdom Fungi; phylum Basidiomycota; class Ustilaginomycetes; order Ustilaginales; genus Melanopsichium; species Melanopsichium pennsylvanicum. The sequence continues at coordinate 44,879 of OAPG01000007.1, forward strand.
TGGGAAGAGGAGGGCCATCTCCATCTCCAATTCGAACTCTGCCCTCTGGGCTCACTTGCCTTCTTCCTGGAGGAATACGGTCAGCAAGTAGGAGCTCTTGACGAACCTCGCTTGTGGAAGATCCTTGCCGAACTCTCTAGCGGCGTGGCGTACATTCACAGCCATAATATCCTGCACCTCGACTTGAAGCCGGCCAACGTGCTGATTACCGAACACGGCACACTCAAGATCGGCGACTTTGGCATGGCCACTCGCTGGCCGCTGGTTGATGCCGAGACTACTCTTTTAGGTGCTGGACTAGAAATTGAGCCGCGCCAGTATGCTCTGGAGCATGTGGCGGAGCCCTGGCCCTGTCAGCAGAGGGGACTAGAACGGGAAGGCGACCGCGTCTACCTTGCCCCAGAGGTCATCTTCCACGGACAATACGGCAAAGCAGCAGACGTCTTCTCTCTAGGCCTCATCATTTTGGAAGCGGCGGGCAACGTGGAGCTACCTGACAACGGCGAACCATGGCAGAAACTCAGAAGAGACGATTTCTCCGATGTCGATCTCAGCGCACTGAGCGGACCTATGCTGCGGTTGCTGAGCAAGCTTCTCAGCTCCGATCCAGAGCAGAGGGCAAGCATGGAAGAAGTCGCTACGCTCCCAACGATGGCATGCGTCCGTAGCATTATGTCGAGGGGATTATCACCGAGCGAGATGGACCAGCTTCCAGAGTTTACCGATTCCTCAACGTCGGGTTCGCTCGCAGTACTGGCAGACAGTGGATCGTTGCACTCGATTCCAAGTGAGCTCTCGAGCAGGACGCTGGGGGTGAGTGACTCTGAAGGAGGATCAAGCAGTGCTGCAGATTTCAGCGAGACGGATTCCATTCTGGGTGTTTGTGGCATGTCGGCTTCCATGTCGGCTCAAACTTCAATTTCGACGAGCATGAGCAGCTTCTCTTCGGGAGGTGCGGCGATTCGGGTGAGGGGAGCGCTGATTCAAGAGCCTGAAGATGAATTTATGCGAGAAGTGCTTACCAGTGATCCTATAGAGCAGAGGCAAGGTTCAAAGGGAAGAGGTGTGGCCAGGTGCGCAGAGAGACAGGTGCTCGGTGAAGTTCAAATGCTGAATGGGGACCGGGAATTCTCAATGGAGGTCGATGTTTAACAAGTACGACGCGAATCTATTTTTCTCTGCAATTCTAATGCAATTACATGCGTTATGGTGAACAACTTGATTCGTTGTGCTGTGTGACATCTAGTCGTGGTCGGTGAAGCGCGTTGACAGAGTAGTGAATGAAAGTGTATTAGCATGACCGACATCACGATGAAGGTTTCAGAATGGGGGCGCGATGTCGGTTCGATCGAATCGGCTCGGCCATGTAACGCGATTGTCCGATCTACACTTTCTGTTACAAAAGGAATGGCCTGAAAAAACAGCGACAAAATGAAGCGGTTCAAGTGGGATGCAAGTAAATGTAAATCGAGACAGGGTTGAAAAATGCAGATGAAATGCGAAAGAAAGAGAGAGAGAAAGAGAGAGAGACGACGATAAGCATTTTCAAGCATTTTAAACCCCGACCATCAAGCTGCACCAAGCACTTGAAGGAGAGAGGAATGGGAAATTTTCAAAAAAAAACACACTAAATTTTGTTGTACTCCGACAGGCTGGCCGACTTTGAGGTTTTTATAGCTAAGCTTGAGCTCTTGATCGCAAGACAGTAGAGTAAATTTGATTTACTTGCTTTAGAAGCAGCCTCTTGTTCGGGTCGATCTAGTCTTGGAAACGCTTTGAAGGCAAGGTGTTGGGTGGCGTGAGATCGGGGAGCTTCAAGCGTTTTGAAAATGGAGCAAAATAGAGTTGGGGGGGGGGCACCACATGTCTAGCAAAATCGCCATGCCAGAAACGCAGATGAAAACCGCCGTCTCTAATCCAACCCAACCCAACCCACACTCAACTCAATCCATCCACACGAATAAGACCAAGGGCAACCAATTAGGAACCTATCTTGCTGTCAACTTATCGCTCACAAACACGAACAACGGCAACATGCAGAGAACGAAGGTAAAGAAGACGACTTTGGATTTGGAAAGAGGTGTAGAGCGGCTGCATGGAACCGATTCCCTCTATTAAATATTTATGGCCATCATTCACAGCTGAGATTCCTCGGGGCTGAGCAGACAGGCGGACCATTATGGATAGGTATTACAACAACGGCAGCGGATTTCCGGGGGCAACCTACTGTAAAAGCGCAATAGCGATCAGGCAGGAACACGAACGGTCTGCATCGAAAATCAATTAAAATCAATTGTGCAGACACATACAGGTAACTTACAGCACTTTCAAGTAAATTTACAGTACGGAGTAGCAGCGGAAGCGCTGTCTTATACTTACCGTATTCTCCTGCCTCCATTCTGTGTCTGCCCTTCGCTTCCGAAAATTTTGGAAATTATTTTGTACCGTAAAGAATAGTTTCAGTTAGAAATTCCGTCGTCTTACGCGCTGCTTGCACCGTCGCCTTCGCGCCATTGGACGCGTTGTCTGTGTTATAAGCCGTTTCACTTACTGTAGCAGTACTTCTAATTAATAATAAAAAATAAAGAGAAACGCAACAATATTATTTGTGTCAAGAAAAGACCCTGTTTTGATTTGGTTGAGTACTGTAACAGTAGCTGCTGCTACCGATCCTCACACTTTGGGATCCGCTTTCCTAACAATCTCCTCTCCTTTCGCTAAACCAAAATGCGCCTCGAGTGGCCCGTCGTGAATGCATACTCTTCTGATAGATCTACCTCCCTGGTTTGTGCAACGACGTCCAAAAAGCTGTGCCCGCCAACCGCACAAGCCCCGAAGCAAACGAAGCCAGGAATCACTCACTCTCTATATTTCAACAGGTATCTGTCTCTATCGTCTCGTCTACATTGAATGAGGCAAATTGAGCTTGTGTGACAGGGGCGGCATTTGTTTTCAAGTCAATCTTGAAGAGGATTTGAGTCGTTGCGAAGGTCGTTTGACACATACTAAGTTATACCAAGGGCTAGCAACATAGACACGGTACAGGCTGTTTTGACCGCTTCAGGAAAACTCACTTTTATCCTCACCTGCCTGCCTACCTACCTGCCTGACTGTCAACTAATTGTGTGGCATCGGCTCTGCGTGGTTGAACCATGATTCCCTCCCCTCCCCTTCCCTCCTCGTTCCAATTAAGCCGCCTTGCCTCAAGCCTCAGTTGTCAATACAATCCCCGGGACACGACACCCTCCTGCTCCTCCTTTGTTGCCAAGATATCGCATTTGCGCCCTCCAGCCCTCATCAACGACCCTCCTTTCTCATTCATCGTCTCTACTGCAATTCCTGTCACCACCGCTATACGCGCTCCTTACAACAAGAACCCCGACCGAGCTGGACTACCAAGCCATTGAAGGATCCGCGGCAACCCCTCTTTCCCACTCCTCCTCCACTACTTGCTTTCCCCACACCGTGCCTTCCACCGAATCTCGCCCAGCATGCCTGCCCACCTCAACATGAACCTTCAAAGCCGTGCGATCTCGGACCCCCTCAGTCTCAACGGACTTCCCATTGGCTTCATTCCCGATGTTGGATCTGACGGAGGCAACGTTCAAACCATGGTTGGCATCAACGGTCTTCTTGCTGGCCATGGCCAATCTTACGCATACGGTTTCTACGACCAGACCACCTATGGTACCATCTACAACGGTGCTAAACTCCTCGCAAATGCTGCTGACATATATGCCTCTGGCGCTATTCTCGAAGCGACCATCATGCCTGTCGGTTCCTGGGGTGGATACACTCAGACCGACAACTCCCAAGCAGTCGCAATCTGTCGAGTCATGAAAAAGTTCACTGATGCCGGAGTCGATGTTCGATTGCGTTTTGCACACGAGGTCAACTACTACGTTACCACCGGCGAGTATGCACCCATGAACGACATGGGCGTGAGCGAATTCAAAACTGCTTGGGCACAGGTTTCGGCGGCTTGCCAAACCATTGCGCCCAGTGTCAAAATGTGGTACTGCCCCAACGCTGCCAATCTGACCGTGTACGAACAGTACCTTCCGGATAACTTTAACTCGACCGTTCAGATGATCGGTGTCGACTTCTACCCTGCCAGCAACGATCTCGCGACGGCTGGAAACTACATTCAAACCGTCAAGCCTTTCCACGACAAGTACTCTTCGTCTTCGGTTCCGTTCGTGATTGCTGAAGCAGGTACTCATGCGTTGGATGCGAATATCACCGACCGTATCGCTTGGTTGAAGACGTTGACCTCGGATCAAGTCAAAACGGCACTTCCTAACTTGGAAAGCGTCACGTGGTACAACGCATTGCGAAAGACTGACGTGCTCTCCAACGGTGTCGGTGGAGATTTCCGTATCCTCGACCCTAACAACAGCACTTTCCCCAACCAGTATGCAGAAGACCTTTTCCCCCAAGTTAACAACGCTCAAGCATCCATGAGCGCCGTCTCAGTCGCATCTGCTGCTACCGCCACAGCAACGAACGCAGCTTCCACCAGCTTGCCATCCAGTTTGAAGACTTCTGGCAACAGCGGTGCCATGGGCAGCGCAAAGAGCATGAGTAAGGCAGGCTTGGCTGTCATGGCTCTTGCTGCCATCTCGGCCCTCTCTTACCTCTAAGAAGAGAAGGGAGACACGGCTCTTTTCTCCCCCTTCTTGTCATTATTTTTTCGATTGCTTTGTGTTACTATACCTTTCCCATGCTCCGTACAGCTTTGCTTTTGCTTTTGCTTATCCACTACTCGTCCCGTTCGATCCAATCACTTTCACAACCCTCAAAACCTTTTTTTTCCCCTCAGTCATGGGGCTTTCATATCATTCCTCTCTCTCTCTTTCCCCCACTTATATCTGTTGCTTGGTATTCCACTCGTTATTTTGACGACTCACACGACACCTCTTACTCTCTCCCTTGTGTCGTTGCCCAATTCAAGACGACTTGGTCGAGTTTTGGGGACCCCGTATGGACAATTTTTTTGTTGCTTTGACTCTTGGCCCCAAATTTATCTACCCAGGTTTGGCTGTAATTTGCCTCCGAGAGACCTCTGTGTGTGTGTGTGTGATTGGATTTCGAAACGCTGCCACCAATTTACCAGCTTGGCGGTGATAGATTTTGTGTGTGTCCTGTTGGAAGGGCGAGCGAACGCAACACCCACCCACTGTACACTAAAAAAAATAATACAGTAAATTACAACCACAGCGTCGTGGTGTGCAGGTTTTTTTACACGTAATCTCAAAAAAAATTATCTGTTGGTTTTTGGGCAACCAAAGTTGCATCTCAAAACTTACTGTTATATATCGCTCATCAAATATCAAGATAAACAGGCTCAAAATCCAAGAAACCCAAAATAACAATACACACACACACACACACTAGAAACAATTTCTCCACCATAATCCCCAATTCGAGCTCCCCACACTTGTATGACACCTCACATACTTCCCCACACAGCTACAAAAATTACGAAGAAAAAGTAGTGTCCATAGATATTACGATGTCAAGTACAAATAGATAAGTTTCAAAATAAAATAAAATAAAGAAAACGAACAAAACCATGAATATGCGGGAAAAAAAAAAAAAAAAGGAAGAAACGATGGTGATCGATAGATTGATTTACCAAGGAACCTTTGTCAAGCCCAATTTGGCCATTGGATTACCCAAGCTTGGCAGAGGCAACAGATAACCCGAGTTTCTTGCCTTTTCCACATGCTTGAGGCTCATAGTCGACAAGTGTTGCATGTCATCCTGACCGTAAAAGAAGATCAGCGTCGCTCTACCCAGCAATTCGGATGGGATCTCAATGGTGACCCTAAACATAGTCGAGAGGGCCAGTGTGATGATAAGCGTCAAAGCCCAGATGCCGGCAAGGTTGGTTGCTGCATCTGAGGTGACAGACGTTGCAGAAGTCATGGGAAAGATCTTTGGCATGATGCCCCACAGCACAATAGCGTGAACTGCCACGATGGCTGCACCGATTTGCTGACCCATCATAGAAATCGGAGCCACAGAGAGCACCTTCTGGCTCACCTGGTTGAGCTCGACGAAGACAAGCAACAAGAAGGAGCACAAAACATCTGTAAATCGAATAACCGAGTAGATGTTGGCGCCATTCCTGCTGGTGGGTCTGATCACCTGCAGGTGCGTCAATCCTTCGTTGACTCGGTCACGAACCTGAGGAATGAGGAGGAAAATGAGGAAGAGAGCAGCACACAATCCCTGAGCCATCCAGTTTGCGAGCCTGTGCTTGCGAAGCTTGCCAAAGTGACCACAGAGATCCAACTCGGCAACCAACAATCCAAGAAGCGCAGGGGCGAGGTACGTAAGTGTACACCAGTTGAGCAGACCCATGACCAACAAGAATGCAACCCGGGTGTCATGTTGAAGGATACCGACGATCATCGTAACACCATACAGGTAGTACGAGTTCTGGAAGAACCAAGGCAGGTAGAAGATAGGACCAGCCTCGTTCAATAGCTCCGTCGGCCTGTCTTCGGAGGTGAAAAGGTTGGTAGCGGTAACGATCCATTGCGAGCCGTTGGCGTAGCACCATCCTGGCCTCTGTCCGATCAAAGTCTCGAAGTTCGGGTTCTGGGGGTAGAGGCCGGTAGCCTTGCAGATGCCGTACTGAACACCAGTGACAAAGAGAATAGGCAACAAAAATCGGAAGGGTCTCGAAATCATGGCCATACCGTAGAGCTTGAAGTCGGGGGTGTTGATTTCCCTCTCCTCGGTGTTCTTTGCGTCCTGTACTGGCGGAGGCACCGCCTTCTCATCGAGCGCCTTAGGAGCGGCTCCCCTAACCTTGGCAGCTTTCGCCTTGGCAGCGGCATCCTTGAAGCTCTTGATTGCGTCCTTACGGCTGACTAACCATGGCAACGTCAAAGCACGGCCTTGAATGGCGAGGAAGAGTGTGAGAGCAAAGTTGGAGCTGAACGGATAAAGGATGCTCTTTCCAACGGACCAAGTCTGGGCATGGTTGCCAATCACTGTGCTGGTCAGTGCAACGATGGCAGCAACGAAGCGCAGACCGTCGATGTACCTCAATCGGCCGTACTTCATCTTCTTGACCGCCTCGGGGGTGATCTCAGCCACCACACCGAGTTCAGCTTGACCCTCCCAAGAGTTGCTGTCCCTGAGCGGGCTCGCTTTGACTGCAGAGTCCAACTTGCTGTGGCTGCCCTTGCCCTTTTTCACAGATCCATTCTCAGACGAGGCGTAGTCGGTGGGAGCTGCGGAGTTGACCAATGTGTTGTGTGCGGATCCTCGTCGGGAGTCTTCACCGGCGGAATAGGAGCTGAATCGACCAGATGTGTGGACATAGCTCATAGAACGCAAATAGGCCATCCCATCCTCGTTGTCACTAGTCGCAATAGGAGTCTCGACGCCGGATGAGATTTCGTTGGGGCTGAAAGAAGGCGACTCGGAAAGGCCAGAGCCTCTTCGCCATGTTGGTGGGATTGGTTTCGCCATGCTTGATGGAATATGAGGAGGGTGTAATCTGATCTTGATAATGTGTGGCGGTGGTGAGGTGAAGACGACGAGAAGGAGGCAGAGAACAAAGAGGGAATGGGAAAGATCGACTGATTGTGGGCAGAAAGTCAAGGTGAGCTCGAACCTGATTCTTGACGGTACACAGGAAGGAAAAAAAAACAAGGAGTAACAGCGATGTACAGCGGCAGTACACAGAAGGAGGCCAAAGATCAGGATACCTCTTGCATCACACATACAAAACAAGGGTTGAGGACTGTCAAGAATTTGCCTCTAGCCGGATTGGAAACAATCATCATACAGAACGCACATGGATGAGCAGGTAGAGGGAGGGACTTGATCGGAACTCCCAGTCACTGCGCATATGCCATGACGCTTCTGTCCAGCCTGCGAATCGACGGAACTGTCAAACGACGGACGTTGCTGAAACGACTCAAGAAACCAAGCGACTGCCATCGAGCGAGAGGAAAATTTACCATCTTTCCCCACGGTTCGCACAAATTACAACAACAGAGTGACTGTAAGGCAGCGCAGAAGTGTGAGTGCTTACTAGGCTTTCGACGAAGAGGGTACAATCTTGAGAGGGCCGCTTCTGGTTTCGCTTAGCTAGTGCACTGTGCACCGACGAATAGCTGGTGAACAGGGTGACTGTCACACAGTGCGATCGTAGCGTCTGTTTGCGTCTGCGTAGACGTACCTCCTAGCTTATTTTTATTTTTATTTTATTTTTATTTTTATTTCTAAAGAAATCTATAGTTTCTTTCTTTCCCTCTCTCTCTTTTGTTTCTTTTTCTTTTACTTGCCCCACCTTCACTTTTCGGGTGTCTCGCCTTATCATACTCCTGATTCGACGAAAGCAGATTTGTCTAGGAGGTCACAGCCTATCCCTTGTTTCAGACCAACCCACCTCTGGATCCTGTCAATGGTTGAGCTAAGCTAGGACGAGAAAGAATCTTTTTCTTCTTCATCAGTTCATCCGAATGAGAGTGCTACAGTGATATCTTAGCATGCAGTAGCCCAATCTATACGTGAGACGTCGCTTGAAAGCTCGCATCTTCCGTGACAAGCACGAACATGATCATTTGCTTGATGATTACATCTGTGCAGCAGTGGCAGATAAAGTATGCAAAGTGAGAATCGCAGTATGTTGAGCTATATCCATTTGATGAAAAGCTTAGGCCTGTAGAGGCTGCATCCGGCGGAATCTCATGCTGGCCAGGCGATGCTCAGGCTGAGTGTGAGCTTCTACCGTACAAAGGCACCAACCAGAACTAGGATGTGGCTTGGGCTAGGCGCCGGAACATCGCTGCTTGGAACAAAAAAATACCACAACAAAAGGTGATTGCGGAAACGAAGCGAATGCCAGTTTGTTGGTGGAGTGCAACGGCAGTGGCTTCAGGTTTGAGTGATGACAATCGTATATCGACTTTCGGTTGGGATACATCGATGCGACACAGAGAGTGGCATTGACCGACATTCTTGACTTACCGTAGGCATTTGCGTCCGCTTATCCGTTGTGTCTGAGCTCTAGCCAAACGCGTAAAGTCGACGCAACTGTAAAGAGTGGCTTTCTGACGTGCATTGTTGTTCGACGGCGCATTTCCGACGATTCTTGATTTGAATTGAATTTAACTTGGGAAAAACGCCAATATTACAAAATTGAGGAATGAAAATATTTACTAATTTTAACAAAGCGAACGCCAATCGCAGGAAATAATGAAGGGGAGTCGAGTTAAGACAGTCGCAGATCGCCAGCTCGCGTAAAAACACTGCTCACACTCGGCCAGTGCCGATCCTTCCTGGAACCATCGACGATCGCGTCTTACTCGGCTGCTGGTAAGCCGTCAAGAGTGAGTAACCAATTCTCTCTCACGGCTCAGTAATGTCCCCAATTTTCGTTCTTCTCGATCCACGCCGCTCTGCAGTGAGCCACGAATTTGTCTCACTTTGTTCTGTCATTGTCAGCGCAAACTGGAAACTAAAGGTCACGCTACAATTGGTTGAAGCTTGACTCTCTTCCACCGTACTTTCATGCTGAGAAGGGAAGAATACGTCTCCAACGGAGGACAGCATACAGGTTTTCGTTCTCCTATTCATCGTCCTTCATCTGCACGAACCTCGTCTACTGCAGCCACGTCCTAGTCCCCTTGGTTTCATATGAATTGCGGAGCTGCAGCCTCATAAGACGCGCTGGGTGAGAAGACGCGGTCTGTGCTTTACGCCACAACTTTCTTTTTGAAATCGCAGATTAAAGCGTTCTTTTTCGCGACACCTAATAATACCGGGATAGGGCACACAAAGCAAATGTGTAGCTTTTGTTGTATTATTGTGGCTTGCAAGCGTAAGAGCAAAAGTCTGTCACCCGATGCTCTCCAGCAAATGCAGCGAAAGAAATGTCAGAGACGAAGTCATGGAGCCCCTTACCAGCTCAAACTAGACGATTCCAAAGTTTTTCGAGTCGGTTTTCTCTCAAGAGACGAGCGAGGATCGCGTGAGAGTGGATGGCTTCAGATGTATTAACGATGGATCAAACGGTGGTTCATCGCATATCTGCGTGTCTTGGCTCAGGAAAGGAAGGGGGTCAAGACTGCGGAAATAGCCTCCAGTTTGTCGAAGAGACAGATCCATGGACGAGGCAGCCTGGGAAAATTTCGCATAGGCAAACTAGGGGTTCTTCCCAGGAACATCGATGCGATTGGTTGTCCTGTGCAATAGCCATGTTCGCTTATGCTTAATAACATCAAGCGCTCACTCTCTCACGCGAGCAAAGAGACAGTAACAAGGGAAAAAAAAAGCAGAAAAAAAAGGGGGTCCTCGTAGTCCCTCTTCTTTTTTTTTTTTTGGGTTGAACTTCCCAGGGCTAACGCAAGCCAGTGCCATTACAGCAGGAAGTTTGGAGCTTAACGTGCTTTCTATTCAATCGTGAAATGGAATTCGGTCGATTTGGATGCCTGACAGGAGCCGAGGTTCCGACGTGCACTTGAGCAAAGGAAGAAAATTCGAATAAAAAACACAAACTTGAAATTTGTGGATTTGATTTTCGGTTTCACCTGGCTGGATGGCGATCTTTATTTGGTGATCCTCCTTTTTCCCTCACAGAATCCAGCCGCGGTGACCACAGACATGAGAGCAATAATAAGTGGAGTTCGGAATTTTGTTCCTGACGGCACCAATTCGATCAAGGTTGTGTTCGATGCGCAGCTAGCACGGTTGTAAACAGCCGGAGTTTCAACTCACGAGATCGCACCCTCATACTGTATGTCCTCGTATTTTTACAGGTCTATGACGGTGTCTTTAGCTTGTCAAGTCTTGTCAGTTGCCGCCAAGCACGATCGCTGCTTGCAGACTTGGTTCTTGGCTTCTGCTCTGGTCATGGCATCTTTGATTCTAGCACCCTGAAATCTTGATATGATCCAGACGCCATCGTAGCAAGCCTACAACCAGGTCTATGGATGGATCCAAGACGGAAAATCACCCTAAAGAGTCTCGTATAAATGTATTTTGGGTGCGGCTGGTCGAAGCTAGGCTTGGACCTGACTTATGTATCAAGTAAGGCGAGCTGCTATGATATTTTGAATGGTTGACTACTTCCATCAGCATGAAGAAGAGCTGAGTGCGGGAGGAGGCGTTATCGTGGTCGGCAGCGTGAAAATGGGGCCTTTCAATTACTGTAAGCACTATTCGAGCACGCCCACGGCCCAGAAGCCTCATGCATCGTTGTGAGTTCTGCGCCATCTTTTAAGGGTGATTGGGACTGGAATATGTGGGCGAATTCGACTCTTATACACTCACAATATTTTGCAACTAATTTGCAAGGCGATGGATGACTTTCTTCGATCGACCAACACGATTTGCACCCCCGAGCTTGCATGGATTTTAAGAATGTAGTCAGACCCGCCGTGGTAAGAACACTCCGCCCTGCATGCGTGACCTCATTCACGGCAGATTTGCAGGCCCTACCTTTGTCCGATCGGATTTTTCGCTCAACTGTATGAAAATCCCCATCTGTGACCTCGTAAATATCCTCCATCCCATATCGTTAAGCGCGTGTGCAACCTGGAGCAGCAACGAAAATGCTTTCTTTCTGCCTCAAAAACTCTCTGCCTGGTACACAATGTCTTTACTGGACAAGGTTGCGAGCCAAAGTGTTTGCTTCAAAGAAGGCTTCTCAGCAATTTGGATCTGGCGTGAGAGGATGCGCAGCGCGATGTCGATTCCGACTTTCGGCGCTTGGCCCGTCATGACTCAGGATCTCAACCAAGAAAAGAAAAATTCAAAAAAAAAAAAAAAACAATTCAAAGAAAAAACATTTCAAAGAAAGGCCAAAACAAAAAGAGACTAAAACTTTCAAACATGATGGCAGATGTGGAACCGACGCGCTGTACAAAAATATGTTTGGCCTCTACAAGTACAGTAATTCGACAAGCACCCTTTCTGCCCCTGGCTTCTCGCAACCTCGCTTTACCGCGAACGATCCAATCTATCACAAAGAACCTATGTGTCCTCCCATCTTCACTCACTGGCTTCCCGAAAAGGAGAGTCCCTGCACAAAGCCGTCCAGTACACAAATTTGTGACACTCTGCAGCTAACTTCGTGTTACTGATATCTCTATCTTTGCTCTGCATCGCCTTGATCGGCCATCGGTAGCTTTTTCGCATGAAACTTCATGTTGGTCAGGTGTAGGAATGCCCAAGCAAGCGAAGCAACATGATACGGACACAATCGACCTCAATCCGCGTAGCTCTTCTAGCGAAAAGTCGGCTGGACTCAGCTTTCGGTCCCATAATTTGATCCAAAGCACTGCTCGCCCCATTTCCGGTCATGCCTACGCGATCCAATCAAGTCTGCCGAAGTTCAGGAATAAATCGGTTCGTGTTCGCGATCACGATCATGGCGAACGAAAGCCGGAGTTTGGCTTAAATGCAGACTAGGTATCAGCAAAAGCTATTTTTGATCGTTGCAAGTCATGGATTGCGGCAGCCGGCAATCGTGCTATCAATACCATAATCCCCTCGTTTGCAAACTTGGTTTGGATGACAAGACGAGGAGCAGGGCGTACCGTGGAGAGGTCCTGGTAAACCTACGCAAAACATTTCCCCTGAAACCAAAAGGCAGCAAACATTTCTCAACCTTTCGCTTTTAAGCGACATGACAATCGGAGCACCGTGGCCTGGTGAATTGATGCATCCATGAAACAATGAATTTTTTATTTTTACGAATTTTCACAGCGAAAGCGCCATAGCCACTCACGGTACAGTAGCTGCTTGTCAGCAATGACAAGCAATCGTGTACATTGACTGTCAATTTACATTGCTGTACGCTTCGCGATCCTTGACATCCTTTGGTGAAGGGAAGCGCAGAGAGACCCTCGAAACCCGCTTGTGGCCCCTTTATTTTTCCTTATTGTTTTTGAGGTGCAGGCATTCTCTGTGGGGTTCCAGCTGTTTTTGTTTGTCGATCGACGCAAAGGTTCTGCTCACTAAGGTGCTCCGCTCTTACTGATTCCGCTGCCGCCAGCGTCGTTGACCGATAGGTTACCCTGATGTAGTGGTTTGGAAGCCACAGATTGTTGTGAAACTCTTTCGGACCGTCCATTTGGTATTGTATCTCGAAAGCCGATCCCTCGGCACTTGAATGGTCGCACAACTATGACAGTCCAAACACTTGCGACCGTCGTAAGTTCGCAAGCCTTAGTATTAGCATCGAGAGCTGCCTTTGCAGACCAAAAGCTCTGCTGGATGTCGAGCCAAAATCTTTTCCGTCCCTGGTAAGTTGTTCACTAACGTTAGGCCATGCGTTGCCAGGCAACCCAAAACACGAATCCGGCTGCAATCTGCAGCAGCCTGTTCCTACAGCTCGCTGGTGTGCCCGCAGATCCGGTCAGTGCAGCTCGCCCAATTTGATCGCTGATCCCTGGATGAGCTCTGTCGCAAACTGTTACAGTCCCCTTCGTGCCCCTTCCTTCCCTTTCGTGGCTAGGTGTAGTTGTCCCTTACGTTCATCTTGCTTCCTCTCCCACATCATCCCTCGTCAACACCCTCCTACTTTACTTGCACAACAACACAGCCTTCACTAGAGAGCATCGCAAGTGGCTCCCAAACGCACTACCCTTCCTTGAACATTCGCTGGATTGTAACGAGCATAGTGTGAACAAGAAGTCATTTTTTCGGAACGCAATCCTCAACAAGATATAGCAGGTTGACCGAATTGGATTTGATTTGGCCAAGTTCGCTGCAATTTCAACCATGTCTTCGCCTGACAGGCGCGAAAATCGCAAGAGCGACAGCTCGAGCGACCGTCCTCACTCATCTTCGAGCGAGAATGACGATCAAATTCGCCCAGTCGGACAAACACCATATCCTAACTTTCTCGGGTATGAAAGTCGTAAGTACACTACCACGCACTCAGCTATTGGTCCTGCTTGTTGGTACGTAATGGAACATCATACTGAGTTGCCTGCTTTCCATTTTTGATCCGCTTTCCCTCAGGCTCGAGCACACTCACCCCCCACGGCGAGCTCTCATCGCTAGCCTACACCCCCCGGTCTGAATCTCCTAGCGGCTCATGGGACACCACCCGAGATAAAATTACCCAAAATGAAACATCCAACACTATCGCCGAATTCGAGGCCGCCAAAGACTCTGCTGGAGCCATCGGCTCTGGTGTTGTTCAGGACGAGAAGAAACCTCGCGACGATCAGCCTGCCAAGATCGCAGCTAGCGGATACCTCGATTATGCAGACGGTCTTCGTGGTATTGCCATGATTCTCGTTTTCAACGGTCATTTCATTGACAACACTTTCGTCGGAACGCATCCCAAAACGATTCAGAACGGTACTCCAGTTGGTCTTCTCAGATCCCCTATTGGATTGGTACTTTTCTACATGCTCTCCGGTCGTTTGAACGCTACGTCCTACTTCAAAAATAAGGCTCTTGGCAGACCTATCAGGTTCAGCGTCATTCCACAGGCCATAGTTCGCAGAGCGCTGAGGTTGTTGATCGTCGGTGGTGTCTGGCTGGTCATCCAGAAGGTCGAGTGTGGCACACACGCTTTCGACTACACGGTTATTGCGGAAGGTTGGTTGCAGAGCGGAAACCTTGGCTACCCGCTTTGGTGCAATGTCGACTATACCAACCCTTCTCCCTATGCTTCGGATTGGAAAATCTCCACCTCCTTTGGTGACATCATCGTCGGTCTTCTGCGATTGGCGACGAACAGAGACTATCTCCAGCAGCTGCTCGAAACATCGATGCTTTGGTCTATTGTTCCTCAGCTTTGGGGTATGATTTCCGTCTTGATGCTGTTGCCAATCGTCATGTTCCTGAGACCATCGAGGAGGTTCGTGCTGTACGCGTTGTTGTTGATCTTGCAAGGTTACACGTACAACCAGAACATCCCCTTCACCATCGGTGCCGTCGCTGCCGACCTCAAGGCCAGTGGATACATCAAGAAATTCAATCAGAAGTCTCGTCTGACGTTCCTTGCGACCGAATTCGCCATGGCCGGCTTCTTTGTTGGTGCCTTCTGCTACAACCCCATCATTATCGGCATCGACAAAGGGCTGCAGAGGATCACGGACAGAGACGGTGTACTCGGATACAACATCACAGAGTTCACGGCCGGTCGCATGCCTTCGTACTTGATCCTTGCTGGTACCCTGTACTACTGGCTCGAGATGAGCGTGGTGTTGCAGTGGCTCGTCGGTAACTGGGCATTCAAGGCTCTAGGTCGTGTAGCGCTAGGGTTTTACGTTTGTCAGATGTCCATCATCTATGGTATCATGCCTCACCTCGTCATTTACTTCCGTGACCGCGGTTACACCTTCTGGAGCAACATGTGGAGCACGTGGGCAATCACCTTCTTCTCGGCTTACGTTGTTGCTTGGATCGTTTCTCACACTCTCGACAAGTGGGCCATGATCTTCTCCGATTGGTTCGCAGCCACTATCATCAAGAATGATACTTGGACCACCCTCAACCTCGCTGCAGTCAACACGTTCAATGGTGTCGTATACGGTCTTCCCGCAATCGCCCGGGCAACTCCTGGCTGGTTCGTCACGAAATGGGGTCAGACAAAGCACTTCTTCTGGACCTTGTTCCACTGGAGGACCATGGTCGAGGCTCCTGCGCCCCCCAGTCATCCCATGGAGGTTGGATTGCAGATGAACGAGTTGCATAGCACGTTGTTTGACGCGGACATCAGCGATGATGAGCAGGCAGTCAGGACAAGGTGGATGCTCAGGGCTCTCTCGTTCATGGCACCGATTCAGGTTGCTATCATTCTTGGATTGGGCTTTATCTGGATGTGGTTCAACCCCTGGTCTGATTACATCTTGGATGGGTTCGCCGACTTCTCCACTATCTGGAGGTTGTTGTGGGCTTTAGCTCTGCCGTACTGTATCATTACGACCTTGGGTTTCGCCACGCCAGATATTACGAGGACACCCGAGCAGCAGATGAAGAAGCCTGTTGTGCGCGAACACATCCACAGGCTCTTCATTGTGTCGGTTACTCGAGGTTCGAACCCGGAAACCACTCGCAGGGCTCATCTTCATCTGAAGAAGTTGGAAAAGTACCATCCCGCCGTCAGGGCGATCGTGCTTACGGACGAGCCGTACTACTATCCGGATCTGGACAATGTGATGACGCCCAAGGCGTACAAGTCTCCGCTTGGCAAAGCTAAGCACAAGGCCAAGGCTCTGGATTATTTCCGTTCCTCGATGAAGCTTACTCCTTATGACTGGGTTTTGCACATGGACGAAGAATCTACCATGGATGCCGAGTCTTTGCGAGGATGCATGGATTTTATCAGGTACAACACGGCCCACATTGGTCAAGGTATCATCATCTACAACGGTAAACGCGAGACTTACTGGAAGAATTGGTTCTTTGGCGTCGCTGATTGCATTCGTGTCGGTGACGAGTTGGCTAGGTTCTCACTGCAGGGTAACATCATCAAGAGGCCTGTGTTTGGTGTTCATGGATCTTTCTTGATGATCAACGGTGATGTTGAGAACAAGGTGACTTGGGACTTTGGATCTTTGGCCGAGGACTTTGAATTCTCGCAAGCGGCTTGGGGCAAGGGCTTCACCCTAGGTAGGATTCACGGTGTGGTGAGAGAACAGTCACCCGAAGGATGGATGGACTTTATCAAGCAACGTCGACGATGGTATATGGGTATTCGTGGTATCAACGGTCTTTTCTTCCTACCTCAAATTGCGATCAAGCTTTGGACTGCAGGTATCTTTTGCTTGGTTGCTACGCTTGTCAACATTCCCTTCTCCCTGCTTTTGGAATGGTCCGGTGAAACACCCAGATGGCTTTACGTTATCAGCTGTTTCTGTTTTGGAAACTTCTACTGGCTGTATTACTCTGGTCTGTTCTTCTCCGAGATCGACTATGGTTACAAGTGGCACCAGATGTGGCAAATCCCAGTTCATGCGGTGGCGTTGTTGATCTTGCAACCCATCATGGCTTTTGTTGAGGGTATGGCTGTCGTTTACGCCATGTCTACGGAAGATGGTGAGGTCGGTTTCCAGGTTATCAAGAAGTAAAAAGGTTGTTTTCTTTCTGGTCTCCAAGATCGGTTCGCTGCCCAGTCGTTTATATATATATATATATATATCACACACGTTCTTTTTAGCGTTTTTGTGACGAGCTTTGCTCGCCTTGTCGGACAATCAATCTATTCTTTGAAAGTGTCTTCGATTGAATGGGAAATGAGAAAGCACATACAGGCTTTTTTTTTTTTTTGTATCGTGCGCGCAAGTTGGGAGTCGCCTGGATACAAAGGTTTACATGATCAAGATCGCTAATTTGGAGTTGCTAGACAATGTGTGATTGGCTAAATGATGGTTGGTTGCTCTCTACGCCTTTTTCTGCAGACCCTGAACCCATCCCTTTGTCACGGGCTGCCAAACGCTCCTGGTCCTGTAGACACCGACGATAACTCCTGTCAGCAGACCCGTAGCGATTGTCAAGACGGCATTACCAATGATGACCTGTTGCCTCTTCTCAGTATGGATCACTTGCGAGTAAGGAAGGTTGCTGAACGTCGTCATGGCGTACAAACTGTTCCACATGCTCGATGGCAGGATTGATATGAGCAGTGCATCCAGCTTTTTGCGCAATAGATAAGGCCAGGATACAACGCTATGTGCCATCTCTCTGTAATTTTGCTCGGCAAGTTGAAGGATTGCCTTTAGATCCGGATGACGTTGCTCGGTGTACTGATCCAAAGCGCTTTCCAACGTCGTATTTTTGTCGATAATGTCAAACAGCACCCTGACATCTTCGAATCCACAGTTCAAACCCTGACCATAGAACGGAAGCATGGCATGCGCAGCATCACCGATCAACACCGCCCTGTCCTTGTAGTGATACGGATCACATTGAACGCTTCCCAGCGCACTAGCCCGCCTGGTGGTCAGACACTCAATCAGCTTATCTTGCCCGATCAAAGGTAATGCATCCGGGAAGTGCTCCTCGAAGAAATCGACGATGGTATCCTTGTTGCCCAACTCGTCGGCAAACATCTTGAACGGAGCAAACAGCGTGCAAGTGAAGCTGCCGTCAAGATTGGGTAGCGCGATGAGCATGAACGAGTGTCTTGGCCAGATGTGAAGGTGGTTCGGGTCGAGATGGAAGGCATCGTGACCGCCAGGTTTGCCGTCGGCACCGGCAGAGCCACGCAGTCGAGATCCGGACACGAGAGAGGTGCGAGGTGGGATAGACAGTTCGACATAGCCCGTGTCGATGTAATTATGCGTGTAGTGCATACGGATGAGCGATCCCATGGCGGAACGAATGGAGGAATGCGCGCCGTCACAGCCAACTACAAACGAGGCAAAGTGTGTAGTCGACGTTTTGGCGATCTTTTGATTGGTGCTGTGCACGTCAAACTCCAACTTGACACGATCGATAAAAGCGCTAGTGGTGTTCGTAGGGGCGTTGGACGACTTGATCAACTGCTGCTGATTGGTGCTGCGCTTGGGTTTCTTGCCCTTGCCCATTGATTCATTGGCAGACGTTTCTGCACCAGTGACTGGCTTCTTGGCAGTGCCATTTTTCACCGGAACTCTTTGACTCGATCGAGAGTCATGGTCAAAGTCAACGCTCTGCAACTTGTGCTCAAAGTGCACCCTCACATTGGGATGCATCAACGCATGGTCGAGAATCACGTTGTTCAACCTGCCTCGATCGACACTGTTGATAGCTTCGCCTTTGTTGCTGTACAGCTGACTGACCTCCTTCACCTCCGCGTCCTTGCCTTGGCTAGCCTTCTTTGTGACGACGTGGATCATCCTTGCCCTCATCGGAACCGAGTCTTGCAGCACCAAGTCGGCGAGATTCGTGTCACGGGAAGTGTACTTGCCAAGACCGACCAAATTCACGCTGCGAAGGCCAGTGATGCCTCGAGTGGAGAGTGCAAGGTTGATCGAACGCTGCGAAGCACGAGCGACAGCTTCGTGCGTTCGTGGGTCGGGACGAGATTCGAAAATGTCGACGCGACAGCCTCGTTGGGCAAAAGCCAGGCCGGCAAGACAGCCGACAGGACCCGCGCCAATGATGGCGATTCGCTCCGGAAGCGCACACTTGGTGGTGATCCGAGCTGGGGCAAGCGTCGAATCGTTGTGTACGACATTGCCAACGTCTTGGTTGGCTTTAACCCCGACCTGTACAGGACCGGGAGCGGGAACGCTACGTGACTTGGCCGAAGGTGTTTCGAGCTCAGTCGACTCATCCGTGCTCACCGCACTACGACCATTGACATAAGCTCGAACAGATTCGTCGTCCTTGACTTCAACGACCTTGTTCTCGTTAAAGTCCTTCATCTGCTTCAACACCTCACTAATCTGACTCTGTACCGCCCTAACCGCCTTTTGAGTCTCATCGAGCGACTCATTCTGCTCGGCCACCAATGACTTCTTGACACTAGTGATCTCGCTAACAATCGCCCTCTCGACTCTATCGCTGACCTGCATCATCACCTCCTCAAAGTGTGGCGCCAGTACACGGCTGACGACTTCCATCGCGGTGCGCTGCACCGATGGCAAGATGGTCTCTGCGATGCGGTTGGTGAGCTGCACCTTGAGTTGCGTCGAGCTGATGAGGCGTTCAACTTCCTTGGGGATAGCATTCTCGATGGCGCGGTCGAAGCTTAAGGCGATGTTCGAAGAGATGACTTCATGAAGGACTGATTTTATGGTGGGAACGAGAGCGGAGGTCAGAGCCTTGGGGGAAAGGGTGGCCTGCGTGTTCATTGAAGGAGTCAAAGTGGGAGTGGGAGCTTCGTAGAGAGAAGGCAGAGCTGGGATCGGTGTGAGATCCTGATTGGCAGGAGTAGGGGCTTGCGATCGGCTGTTCTGCGTGATTTCAGGCGCGGCTGGAACGACCGGCGGCGTGATGGTGGCTTCGGCGAAACGCTCGGCCTGCTCGGAAGGAGGCTCGGACTCATCTGGCCCATCTTCTGCTTGCGCTTTAGCAGCAGCATTCTTCTTGTTCTTCTTCTTTCTGCTCTTGCTTGGCGTTGCCTGCGTGTGTGTAACTGGTGACTCAGTCACGGAGTCTGGAGCGGACTCTGCGTGTGCATCGGTCTTGGTCTCGGCTGGCTTTTGTTGTTCCACTGCTTTGGATGTGGGTTTGACGGCCACCTTGTCAGCCTCCGGATCGACAGGCAGTAGTCTCAATACGCTGATGCCGTCAGGGAACGCGACAAATAGCCTCGACGGCTCGCCCTCCAATGCGCTGATTGAAATTGAAGTACAAGGATCCTGCAATGCATATTCCTTGATAGGATACGAAAGCTGGATGCTCCAAGGCAGCAGACCGTTCGCCAAGCGGTCTGGCAGCGAGACTTTGGTAGGAGGAAGAGGCTGTAACTCGAGGGGAATGCTCAAGATCGAAGAACGGAAGCTGTTACAGACCAACAATGTGCTATTTTGAACGTCGAGGTGGACAAGATTAAAGTGCTCTTTGTCCTGAGCAGAGGCCTTGGGAGGAATTTGGAACTTCCATACGTGCTTCCAGGATCGCGAGGCGAGATCATACACGCCTAGGATGGTGTTGCACCTGAAGCCGACGAGGACTCCTCGAATGACGTCGCCATCGTGATTGGTGACTCTACTAACGCCAGTGATGAAGGAGAGATGGCTGATGATCATGGACTCCTGCAGCGGGGACCTGATCAAGAAAGTCAAATTCTCAGCAGCGGCAGAACTTCCATCGAGCGGCTTGAAGCCCAGAATCCACGAAATATCGCCCTCAAGTGGTGCCGAGATGGTTGCAAGCATTGATCCATCTGGCGAGAACGCAAAGCCAGCCAAAGGCTCATTGTGAGCGACGTCCTTGCTTCGCGGATCAACGTCGGATTCGGAGAGCGAACGCAGCTTGTTCGAAGGCGACGATGGTGCATGCTGGTGAATGAGCTGCTGTGAGATGTCGACGACCACGACGTTGTTATCGCTGGTGGAGATGGCGAGCTTAGGCTCGGTAGGATGCCATGCGATGGCAGTAAAGCGATATACGAAGGGGCTCTTGTTTGGATCGGCTGTAATTCGGCCAAGAAGTGTGGGTTCGGAACCTTCTTTGCCTTGCAAGACAAAAGAGGAAGGCACCCTCCAGAAGACGACGCCCTCGTCCAAAGCCTCCTTGGATCTCTCGGTCAGCGCTGCCAACAAGAAAGTATCGTTGTTCTCGCTGGAAGCATATGTGGCAATGGAGCGTACAGCGGCCTTGGCGGGCGTCCGAACTAGCAATCTTGGGCCAGTTCCGACGTGAATGAGTCTGATCTTGCCCTTGGACATGGCGTAGCACGCGACGTGATGGCCCAAATTGGCAATGCGGGAAGCTGGAAGCAAGCCTGCAGCCGAGACGTTGCATGGGAAATGGAAGGGCGAAGAAATGAGCGCGACACCCGAGATGTCGACTTTGGTGTGTCTCAAGCTTGACAATCCACCAGGCTGCTGTGCGGCAAGATCAAGAGTTGCGATGCTGGGAGCGCTCGTCGAGCGAGATGGTGAGAGGACGGAAAGACCGGAGGATTTGGGGTCATCAAATGCGTCATCCTGCTTCAGCGCTGCAGCGTGGCGAGATGCGTGGAACTGCTTGTCGGGGGTGTCGAGATGTTCAGGTTGGGATGGAAGCTTGCGGATGGCGGGTCGGATTGGAGACGAGCTTGTAGATGCTGTTGCGGGCCTGGTCGAGCTGGTCGAGATTTGTTCGGATGGTGGTACAGCGAGCTCCTTGGGCTTGGATGGCTCAGCTGGCGCGGCGCTGGTCGCAGAAGACGTGGGCTCGGGCGAAGTAGCTGGCTTCTGAGGAGGCTTGAGGGCGGCGGAAGCGGAAAGTTTCTGAAGTAGATTTGTCAAACCTGCACTGGCTGCCTCGTATCCGCTGACCTGATCGGATGAGTTGGGAGGTACCGAATTTGGCTGAGCTGAAGCCGGCTGTGGCGTGGCATCATCATCGCGCTTGGACAGCATATCAAACGGAGTGACAAAGTCGAATGGTGTGTTGACGGACGCAGAAGCTGCTGTATGCACAGCAGAAGTGGAGGAAGGCTCGAACGTGGTGGATGAAGAAAGCTCATTCTCACGCGAGGTCGTTGTATCTGTTAAAGGCGAGTGAAGGCCGGACGAAGGTTGACGGAGCTTGTTGCCCGTAGCGCTGCTAACAGAGCTTGGGGGCGATGGAGGCAATTGGAGGGCCTTATTCTGGAGGACCGGGGGTTGCTGGGTTTGTGCATTGCTGATGGGGTCCTTGCGCTCTGCCGATTTGGAGTTGGGGGACAGAATGACAAGCGGGGAGGAAGGAGCCATGAATTGTTGCATGAGATGGCTCACGTCGTGAGGCTGCTTGTGTTGGGAAGAGCTCGGCATATTTGTGGAAGTTTTACCGCCAGATGAGATTGGGGTGGTAGAAATGGTGGTGGTAGATGATGATGGAGATGGGAAGGAAAGAGTTTGCGACGGGGCGAGTGGCCCATGTGTGCTTGTGTTGGACGAAGGAGGAGAAGTGATGCGACCGGGGGCACCAGCTAAGAGATCCAGAAGGGAATTGGACGCGGGAACGGAGGATGTTGCATCCTGTTGGCCACGAGAAGGTGTGATAGACATGGTGGGCCAAGACTCGAGGCGGACCGTACTGAATTTGGAATGAAATGACTGACGAAAGAACTAGATGTGAGCTAGTTCCGAAAGGTGTTCCGTAAGAAGCGAGCGTCTATTTTGAGATGGATGGAAAGTGACTGGCGAAAGCGAATGAGGAGAAGAAGGATGGATAAGGCTAAGTTACACGAGAATGAGAAGAAGGTGAGGTAAGACTTTGTTCACGCTTCCACGCGGATTTCCTCTGAGTTAAGCAGCTGTGTTAAACGCGTGATTTTTCTTTCTTTCTCCAAAGTGGAGAGTATTATTAATAGTAAATATAGATAAAATGTCATCTATTGTCCAACTTAGCCGTTATCCAACTTCGCTCTTCGAACTGCTTCTCTTACACATTTTTTTTCTTTTTTTTTTCGGTTTACCGAGCAAGGAAATTTACCGAGTGTGACGAACTTTATTTAGTAAAGAGATTTTAGAGCATGACCTCAGCCGTCTTACTCTAGCACATGACTTCATACTCTCTGTCACTGGGACCTAGGCGGCATTCACATTGATTGACTGTGCAGATTTTTGTCGGCTCGATTCAAAGATGCAATTTCACCGTAATCAGATTTCGAGTCGCAAGATTCGCAAACGTGTTACATCGCACAAGCAAGCGGAATGGAAAGAGTTGAGAATTGGCGTCGACATGCAACGACATACTTCGCTTAACTAGTATGAGCCGCATCGTTCGCAGTGCAAAGGTGGTGTGAACAATTTACGAGAATGCAAGAAGCAGTAAAGCTACTACAATGGCGCACCAAAATCGCTCAGTGCCATTTTTTGCAAACCTTTTGCATCTTGTGCTTGTGAGATGGAGTGTTGGCGCTAGATCCTTGCAGAGCATCGACACCTTTGCCAGCGCCAGGAGCAGTAGAGCCAGTAGAACCATCTCTTCCAGACACAGAACCTACAGAAGTTGTTGGAGGGGTCGAGGAGCCGCTGTCGCCGCTGATACCAGAAGTCGACCGAGAGGAAGAGCCGCCAGCGCCCCCCTTGGTGGGAGCATATTCTCCAGGCTGACCCTGTCCACCCTTCTTGGCGCCAAACAAGCACACACTCCTGTCCCTCTTGTAGCCGTCGGGAGCGGCCGTGTTGCCCTTATCCGTCTGTCCTCGGTAGGGCTGTACACTCTTCTCATCCTTCCTCTGACATCCCGACCTATCAATCAGGCTCTTTGGACACTGGACCCTCTGCGGAGAACCCTTCAAGACCGGATTGCTTCCCCAACTAGTGAACCTCCATTTGCAACCCTCCTGCAACGGTTCTGGCAAGTTGGAACATCCGCTTGTATCCTTGAGACCGCCGAACGTTTCACCCCATTGCTGAGCTGGCGTCTTCCACTGTGCAGGACAACCTTGCGCGAACGCGCCCAATCCACCACCTGGGATCTGGAAGTCGATGTTTTGACTCTGAACATCGCCACCTGTGTTAGTGACCTGGAAGATCAACTTGTTCCGCTTCATCGGCTGGCCTTGTTCGTCGTTCGAAAACTCGGCAAAGTAACATGCGCAATCCGTAGACTCCTCGCTACCAGTCGAGAAAGCGGCAAACCCAAGCGCAAGCGTAGGATCAGTTTCATCGTTAAATGGCTGCTGGCAGCTACACATGAACTGATCACCTCCGGTGCAGCCGCTTTGTCCAGAGTCAGCTGTGGATGGGTCAATCAGAGTGACTCCGTCAGCTTTGCAGGTATCCACGGGAGAGTAGACGTGAGCTTTCTTGCCCCATGAAGCGGAAGGCTTGCAGCAATCCCAGTACCGCGTCGCCATACCAGCGCTGACACCATCGAGGTGAACAAGCGATAGCGAAAACGAGAGGGCCAAGAAGCCGAAATAAAGCTTGAAAGCCATTCTTGTGGCGTTTACAAAAATAAAATCAAGAGAGAGAGAGAGAGAGAGTTGTTCGGAAAAGAGAAAAAAAAATTTGACGAAAAGTCAGACAGAGAGAAAGGAGGATCTTGACCCGCAAGATGTATGTGAAAACGAAGAGAAGAAAGACGAAAAAAGGCCAGAAAGTGATGTTGAGTGGCAGACGGTACATGTTGACTCGAAATGGGTTCCTTTTGTACCTTTGTCTGTTCTTGTATGCTGCCTAGTGCAAGTCGGTTATGCTGCTCTGAAGAACGCCAGCGTGAAGCACACGCTAGCAAGAAAAAGTCCACAGCTTCTGTCTCGGTGCTGTCTAAGCACTGTTGCCATGTGTCGATATGAGAAGGGTCCCACTAGAACGCCATTTGAGCGGGCCTACAGTATCGTCAATGACAACATTTTGCAACCCCCACCGCCAACTCCCATTGTTGGAAGGGCGAATATGGTACAACGCAGATCAAGATGCTTGATAAAGTCTTTTTCACCGTAGGTTGTATCAAGGTGGTCTTGATAACACCGACGCCAACTAATTTGGCCTTCTTCTGACCCCTGCTGAGCTTGTAGGAGCTCTTTAGGGCTGCCCCTGATTGCAATCTATTTTCTTTGTCGTGGTTGTTGCTGACTTGACGTATATTTGATTGGAAATTGAGTCAGTAGAGAACAGGACAGGCACATGCGTGTACAATACTGTATGTTGATGAACTTTTGTTACCAAAGCAACTAGCTCTGCATTGGTGGTGGGTTTTACTCGCACATAACAGTACTTCTTACTCTTGCAGTGGGTTCAACAGGATACAGCATGTAGGGGCGAACAAATTCAACGCAACCATCGCCCCTTTTCGTTCGCCAGCAACCAGGCTCATCAACGTGATGGTGATTGCTGGTCACTCGTTGGTCCTGAAATTTTTGGTCAGATACCATACAACAGTACATGGCGAAACGCCCTAAAACAAAAGGGGAGACAAAACTACAACTCTTTCTTAGTTGCTACATTTCGTAACAACCGGATTCTAACGCGCCGTTGCTTATTTTGTTAGCCACCTTCTTTCGCTGTCCAGGTTTCGAAGCCAAGGATGCACTTTGAGTTGGAGTCCGAGCTACACAACATGCCTATTCTCCATTTAGTGGATGTGACGCATCCAAGCTGATCACAAGTCAACGAGTTCGACATTCCCAACATTACAAGCGACGTTTCGAAAAGGGACAAGAGAACAGTGAAAGTAGGCTGAATGCGTATCTTCGATGGTGATCGGCAGCCACAACAGCCCTATGACTCGAAATTTCAAGGTTGATCGAGAAACACCCACCTTCAAGCTACTTTTCGCGGCTGATCACAGTACCTAGACTGCAGCCGCAGCCGTAGCTGTGCCGCGAACGCGAATGAACAGGGCATGCTGTGTGCTGTACAGTATTGAGCTCCAAGTGAGAGCGGACACAGACGATCAATCGCGCTGTACAGTACAACAATGGTCGCATGCAATTGCCATGAATGTGAGAGGCATGAATCGTTGCAGACTACTGTAAGTTTCGGGCCTGACTCGTGGCGAACTCGGCCTGTGCTGCACGCCGAGTGCTTCATCCGGCGGTTGTTACGCCACCTCTGCCCCCACCTTCTTCTCAGTCCTCCTCGTTTTCGTCCCCGTGACCTCCGTCCTCATCTTCCTCCTCGTCGTCCTCCTCATCATAGGCAACAATGTCAATCCAGCCATTCGTGATCTTCCTCCCCAACTCGTCTTCCCTTCCTCCATAGTACTGACAAGTCTCTGCATTCACCGGCCCGGTATCATCACAGAAGTCAAAGACCGGGCAGTGGCCGCACGGAGTTTCTGTCCAACCGACCTTGACCGAGTATGGCCGCACTGCGCGGTATACGAATGGCACGAGTTCGCCGCCACCAAGAGCTGAGCTGCGGGATGGAGCGGAGGACTTGCGGTTGGAGCGTTTCTTTTCGCTTCTTGATCGCTTGCGACCGTGATTGGAAGAGGAAGAAGAAGAGTCGGATCCAGAGTCTGAAGCGCTTTCATCTTCGGAGGATGAGGCCGCTCTGGAGCGAGATCGAGACCGTGAGCGAGAACGTGAACGCGACTTTTTCGCATCTTTTGACTTGCTGCGTTTCGACGATGACTTAGATGACTTGCTCTTTTTCCGCGAAGAAGACTTACTTGAGGACCGTTTACGCTTTCCGCTCGATACAAAACCGCCTTCTGCGTCGCTATTTTCAGACTCGGATTCCTCCTCCTCACGTTCCTTCTTTATCTTTTTGGCCTTCTTCTTTCGCTTCTTCTTGCCATCATCACCATCTGAGTCAGTTTCTTGCGCAGACAACTCACTATCGGATCCACCATCACTGTCACTGTCACTGTCACTGTTGCTATCACTTCCACTCCCGTCTGTAGACCTGCCCGACTCGGAATAATCTTGGTCATCCTGGTCGAAGCCGTTCATGCTCGCACCGCCGAACGAGAAGGGAAGAACGGGGATCTTCTCGAT
Organism: Melanopsichium pennsylvanicum; assembly: GCA_900208305.1. Taxonomy (NCBI): domain Eukaryota; kingdom Fungi; phylum Basidiomycota; class Ustilaginomycetes; order Ustilaginales; genus Melanopsichium; species Melanopsichium pennsylvanicum. The sequence continues at coordinate 71,892 of OAPG01000007.1, forward strand.
CTGTTCGTCATATACGAGGATATCGAGCAACGAGACAACGTGTTCCACTTCGAGCTCCGTCTCCGTTAGCCCCGAGCTACGCAGATAGGAGTGCACCGCGTTGGCGGAGGGGAGCTGTGAAGTGTGGCTTGTGGGGAAAAGCGCTCTGGACTGGCCGTTTTTGGGGAAGGATTTGGATCTGATAAAGTTGAGACAGGCCATGGAAAGCTCATTGATGAAGCCAGTATCGAGCTCGTTATCGGTATACCATGGACCTCCGGATAGTTCGATGGATGGTGTGAGACCAAATAACATATAGATCTTTCTGGTCGGATACTTTACGCTTTTGACGGCCTTGACGAGCTGTTTTTGCTCTAGCGACTTGAGACACCGGTTGATGATGGTCTGATGCAGACCGGTTCGAGCCTTGAGCTGTTTGGTCCAGATGCCCTCATTACGCGCGTCCTTGATGTGTGAGTAGACTAGCGTTTCGTTCTCATCGAGCTTACCCATCATGCTGGCCTCGGCCTTGGCGGTGGCTGCGAATTGAACAGAGCCATTGAGAGTCTGTGCGGTGAATAGCGATTTCTTGAGAAGGCCATTGATGGCTTGAAGTTGGTCATCGAGAAGTTCATGTCTGAACTGCTCGCTGATTTGGTCTTGAGTGATGACGCCGCCAGGTGAGGATTGAGCAGCTCGATACAGGGCGGATTCAAGCTTGGTTAGCTTTGAACCTGCCGCTGATGAAGATGACGATGCCCTTGCGCTGGGCATTTTGGTGAGCTTTACACCCACAGCTCTAAATCAAAGAGCTTCAGAAAGGGTATAGATATGTATATGGTAATGTGAGTAGGATGAATGATATAGATGGAAGAGAAGAAAGCGCATTACAATTAAAAGTGTGGCCGCCGAGAGAGTGTCTCGTACAGTAAATTCATGGTAACTTACTCTGAGAGTATAATTTAGTGCATCTTCGGTTACACTGAGCCCTTTTTTTTTTTCCTCCTGTCTTAATCCACTCAACCACGAACAATTCTTGCTCCGAGTCCCGAATATATATTTTAATCGGGACATGTCGAAAATGACTGGATCGGGTCAAGTCTGGTGATTCTAATGACTCTGATTCCAAGTCAAATGACACCATTGCCCTTGTCGATCATGTACACACTGTTTCAACAACCCTGATCACAAACAATCTCTCCTTAGACCCTGCATACCTCTATGCCTCCGCATTCCGTTCTGAACATCGCTTGCAGGTAGAGATATTCTCCATCACTGGCTTCACCCAAATATCACCTTAACACCAACCACTTGCCGCTCCCTAGTTTGATTGCAACTTGCCGTGTCCTACCATTTGTTTTCACCCGAGGTGGGGGTTCCTACGTTCCACCAACATTGCATTGTCTCGACCCATCCCTGCAATCATCTCTTACATCAGATGAGCTCGTCAACACCAACATGTGCTCGCCAAATGTACACTTCGAGAACTTTCTCAGCCAGCCTTCCTCGTCCCGCCTCCCAACGGCGGTTTCTACACCCCGAAGCATCCCCTCACCAAACACCTCCTTTAATCCATTCGCTCGCAACGCCACTATTCCCACCAAGCCTTCATCTGTCGCTAGCACATCCGCGCTACTAAGTCATTCCATCAATCATCACTCTTCCGTCCTCTCTCTTGCAGTCGATGAGCGACGAAACCTCCTCTATTCGGGCTCACAAGAGGGCTACATCAACGTCTGGGATCTGGACACATTCACGTCCACAGCTCGACTCAAAGGTCACTCGGCCTCCGTACTTGCGCTCGAATTGGCTCCCGAGAAAAATTGGCTGTTCAGCTCGAGCGGCGACAACACAGTGCGCGTGTGGGATACGGTGAGAAACGTCCCACTCTTTGTCGTGTATCCGGCAGAGGACAGCGTGGGTGACATCTTTGCGCTCAAGTGGAGTAGTGTCTTGGAGACGCTGTACCTTGGATGTCAGAATACTAGTATCCAATGGATCTGCTTGGCTGGATTCGATAAGCAGACAGCCAGCCTACATGCGAGGGCTGAAGGTGAGAATGCCAGGAGTGGTATTCAACATGCATTGGAAGGTGTAGGAAGCAGCGCAACAACGGGAGCGGATAGTCCAATCATCTCGACCCCGGACGCTGTTACCAGGCGGCACAAATTTTTCGATTCGGTGCCAGTGGCTCTTAGTAGATCTGGCATGGGCAGTGCTGGCACCTCAACTCCTACGCGCATCAGACCCTTTGCCTCGACCACACAGAGCGACGTCAAGGATCCAGCGCACAAAGACCCAAAATCGACCGCCACAGCCGGTGAACAGCACCTCAACGGTCCTCTATCGACTGCAGGCGCCACAGAAAAGGTACTTCACGCGGCTTCGGAGCGACTCGACCATGTGGCTGTACCTGGCTTCTTCTGTCCTGGTCCCTCACAACAGCCTGAGGCTGGAGCTGTGCGTACACTTCTCGTTCCGCCCACGTCTTCTGTGTCCTCAGCACACTTTGGATACATCTATACGCTCACCCTCCTCACTCTGGAAAACGATTCCACCCATCCTACCGTCCTTGCCTCCGGTTCTGGTGACGAGTCCATCAAGCTCTGGCATGCTACTCGATCTTCTGGCCTTTCCCTTCTGGCCACACTCGAGTCTCCGAACGCAGACGGGAACGCCGTCCTCGCTCTGGCATCCTGGAAAACCACTTTGTTCTCTGGATTACAGGGAGGAGAAGTGGAAGTATGGGATCTGGAAACGTGCACATTGGTTCGGACAATAAGAGCGCACAGCGATGATGTCATCTGTGTAGAGACGTGCGCCGAACAAGGGCTGCTATTCACAGCCGGAGCCGATGGCAAGGTGAACATTTGGGACAGGAATTTCAGGAATGTGGGCAGGCTACAGGCGCACGATGGGATTGTGTTGAGTCTTGCCAAGATCAGAGCGGTCGGCAGCGATGGCAAGGAGAAGGAGGAGGAGTATGGGAGTGAGAAGGCAATGGTGGTTCAACTCGTCACTGGCTCGAGCGATAATCTCATCAAGATCTGGGATACCCTCCCCGCCCCGGTCAGAGAGACGAGACGCGAGCTTGAACGCCTCTCCCTCTTCGAGAACGCGACCATCACTTCCCTTTCTTCCACCCCAACTACTGCGAATCCAATCATAAACACAACCGCCATCGCTTCCGCTGTTGGTCTTGAAACAGCCACGATCCTCTCCTCCACCCGAACATCCGATTCCACCTCAGCTCAATGGCCACTGCTTCGATCGCTGTTACGAAAGTTCATCAGCTTCCCCAGCATTTCCTCCAGCGAAGAGCATCGAGAAGACTGTCGGCAAGCGGCGCATTTCCTTAAATCCTGTTTTCAAGAGCTCGGCGCTGAGGCTCGCATCCTCCCCAACCCTGTTGGCACCAATCCATTGGTACTTGCCACCTTCAAAGCCAACGCGAATCGATCGCGACGCAGCCGTACTGCGGCAAGAGCGGGGAGTGGACCAGATCATCGGTCGAGAAGCACGAGCACGTCCACCTCTGCTTCTGGATCTACGAATTCGAGCGATTCATTTCTCGATCGGGACGATGGAGTTGAGGATCTGAGGGATGAGGAAGAATCGGGTGGCCTGAGCAATAGTGTAATGTTCGACCGGCTGGAGGAACGACCGTTCGGCGAGGATGAACAAGATAGTGCACACACGTTTGGCCGAGGCGTCCGCGACAAGGAACGATGTCTCTTTTATGGACACTACGACTGCATAGCAGCCGAAGGTCAGTGGGTGTCGGACCCATTCTCTCTCGACGGACGAGATGGGTACCTGTACGGTCGCGGTGTGTCGGATAACAAGGGACCCATCCTTGCCGCTGCGTGTGCTGTCCACCATCTGCTCTCCACCCGCCGACTGCACAGCGATGTGGTCTTTCTAATCGAGGGTGAGGAGGAGAATGGATCGATCGGCTTTGTTGAGGCTGTAAGGAGATACAAGTCCGAGATTGGCCCCATCGATGTTGTGCTACTGTCCAATTCGTACTGGCTGGATGAGGAGACGCCGTGTCTTACCATTGGTCTACGCGGCGTGGTGCGTGCAACGGTGAGCATCGGCAGTGGAGACCGGGACGTGCACAGTGGTGTCGAAGGAGGATCGATCCGCGAACCGATGGTCGACATGGTCAAGTTACTCGCGCGACTTACGGGGGAAGGGGAGAAAGTGTCTTTGCCCGGATTCTACGACTCCGTTCGCCCCACTACCGACCGTGAGGTGCAGAGTTACGAAGATATCGTCCGAATCAAACAGTCGCATCAACATGCCAATCCTCCGAACCACAGTCACATCCACGCCAACAGCACCGACACGGACGGAGGAGGAGGAGCAAATGAGACTGTTCAAAGTCTAATGGCGAAATGGCGAAACCCTTCGCTGAGCGTACACAACGTTCGAGTGTCTGGACCTGGAAATAGCACCGTGATTCCCAGCACGGTTTCGGCCCAAGTCTCACTGCGTTTGGTGCCCGATCAGGATCTACCCACAATCGAAGCTGCGCTCGTATCTTATGTATGTGATACATTCAATTCTCTCTACGCGGCTTCTTCTTGTGGTTGTGGATTGAATGGGAGGAACAAGGTGAGTGTATGGGTGGATCATCGTGCGGATTGGTGGTTGGGATCGGATTCGAGTCGATATTTCCAACTTTTACGAGAAGCTGTGAAACAAGAGTGGGATGCGGAACCAATCAGTATTAGAGAGGGGGGTAGTATTCCGGCCATCGCCATTCTAGAAAAAGAGTTGGGAGCGGGAGCCGTACATTTGCCAATGGGTCAGAGTAGCGATAATGCTCATTTACCAAACGAGAGGTTGAGACAAAGAAATCTCGTCAAAGGTTCTAACGTCGTCAGGAGATTTCTTCAAGGTTTGGCATCTAACTCGTAGCTTTATTGTTCAAGATTTAAAATGGTTTGTTCCTTGTCAAGACTATGCGATGCGATGCGTTGCGATTCGATTTGATTTGATTTCGAAGTTGGCCAACACATTTGAAAGGATACTTATGAAATGGAAAGTAGTCTAAGTTTATCAGAAAAGAATGTTGGCTGCTTGTTCCTTTTTTGTATTATTTTATGTGTGAGAATTGGCGAGATATTGTTCTTAGATTCTAGCATTTTTTCGTCTAAGAAAAGGTAAGAAGCATTTTCGGGAAAGCGGAGAGCGTTAAGTTGTCAGCTTTCTGTCGATTTGTGTGTGAACTAGGGGATTTGGGGGTGTTTTGGTGAATATGCTTGTTCCCAATCTTGATCGGGTTTACCGAACTTTTTTTTTACTGTGAATACGCCTTCACTACTCTCTTCACGCGTGCCGTGCGTAATATAATCTCACTGCTCTTCTTCTACATGTTTCTGATACAGTCAGCAGCCTCACAGAGCTTATACACGCGCACACGCAAAAAGAAGCCCGGGAAACAGAAAATTAAGAGCGCAAAATCCAACCCCAAGATGACAGACGCGGGCAATGGTTTGAAGTTGATCTTTGGCGTTGACCATCATGAGAAAAAAGAAACAGAGAAGAGAAATCTGCGACGTGATGGGGGGTTGGGGGGTAACACGCTTACTGAGTAATGTTGGTAGCAATGATTTCGATCCAATAGTTGTCCTATATGATTTTACCCAAGATGACCGATTGAAAGAAAGAAAACAAGAAAAAGCAACACATAAACCTAAAGTCAGCACTCGATTCATCAACTTCAGAAGGGAAAAAAAGGAGTTGCAAAACTTACAGGATCAAGGATGAAAGCGATGTTCTTCATTTTACCATCGGTCAAACTTTTCTGAAACTTTACACCCAGTTTTTCAAACCTATCGCAAGCCTTTTGAATATCGTCGACAGCGATGCAAAGGTGACCGAAACCCTTTGGTTCTTGGTTTCCATTGTGATAGGAAAAGTTTTCATCGTTTTCAGTGCCATGATTGTGGGTTAATTCGAGAATAGCTTCCCTTTCACCTTTTTCTTTGATCCCCTTCTGATGCTGATATGCGAGGAAGTAGAGCGAGAAGTCAGAAGCATCGTGACGGTCGATCAAATCCATTCCGAGAACGTCTTGGTAAAACTTGAGAGACACTTGCGGGTCTTTAACTCGGATCATTACACTGTGTATATACAATAACCACCAAAAAGAAATGAGTAAGCACAAGAGCCAAAGTATGGCGCAAGACGGTGAGATGGATGGGAGAGGGATGGAATGCTTACTGGTTGAAGCGGTAGCTAGCGGTCTCTACGGTAGGTGGCAGGAATGTTGTAGTTGTCGAATGGAAAGTGCGTCGATTTGCGTTCAAGTGAGATAGGATTTTATCAATGTTGACATGTAAGCAACGACTGGTTTGTTTTGGGATAGCTCTTGTCATTACGGAAGATGGAAGGATGGGTTTGGACAAACACAAACTGCCATTGCGCAAGGCAGCACGCATAGGGGGGGATAGGAGGAGGTTGTACGAACCTGCAGAGGCGGGCATTTTGGAAATGAAAAAGTTCCTCTTTGATATGAGATGGGACGGATGAGAAAAGTGTTATGGCTTGAAAGAAGGGTTAAGAAGGAGAATGATTGAGTATATATGAGGAATGGGGGTGGTTGCATATTGCCGAACTGTAATCTAGGGAGACCTGATGAATCGGCGGCATCTTCGCACAGCTTCAAAGGGGCTTAAAATATTCACTCGACTCGTACTCACTCAGCGTATAATACCCGCAAGACTAGACTCTTTCTAGGTATGACGTTGTGCTTGGGACTGCGGTCTGTGTAATATTGAAAATGCTTTGCTGGTTCGTCATGTCGTATGTGTTGGCTTGCAAAGCCGCACCTTTTGAATAACCGAAACCTCCACTTAGGCGCACGGCTCAGGCATCAGCAATTTGTGAGTATGTTGGAGCTGAAGGTGTAACATGGTCAACAGAAAAGAATCTCAGCAGCAGCACAGACCACTCGACAGTTCCAAATTATTTACAGTCTCGTCAAGGATTTAGGAGTAACAGCAAGAAGGAAGAACTTGACACGCAGCCAATGAGCGACATGCGAAATGTGTGATTCTCCATTCACCTGAACCTCACGCACTCTCAACCACTACCACCTTTTGTTTTCAACGACCCTGCAAAACGTCTCTTCTTCTAAACAGCACGGCTAACAGCACCACTCGGGAGCCTAATCTTCCCCTTCGCGTCGTTCAATTCATCCCATCATCGCACTTGGTCTGCAATTCCACTCCGTTTGCATTTGGATCTCCCCCTTAATACTGGTCATGTCCATCTCGCTCGACATGTCTTCTGCACAGAATCGAAAAGCAGGCACTTCCAATGTCATAACGTCTTTTTCTTCTTCTTCCTCTTCATCCTCCTCTTACCCTACCTCTTCTACCTCTTGCAGCATCATCGTACCCGCTTTTCGAGAGAACCTCAACATTCGACCTTTGGTAACTCGACTTTTTAACGCGTTTCGATCGCATCCATCCTTTTCAACCGAGTTTCGTGACGTCGAAATCATCATTGTGGATGATAATTCGAATGATGGAAGTGTTGAAACCGTGTCTAAACTTGAATCCGAAGGTTACAATGTTCGAATTGTTGTTCGTACTTCTGAACGTGGACTTTCATCCGCTGTTGTAAGAGGTTTTAGAGAAGCAAAAGGTGAAAGGATGATTTGTATGGATGCAGATCTTCAACATCCACCTGAATCTGTGCCTGCTCTTCTACTTTCGATTACGGAAAAAACTCCGTTTGTACTTGGTACACGTTATGGTCAAGGTGTAAGCATGGATAAGGATTGGCCTTTACATCGTAAAATCATCTCAACAGGTGCTAGAATGTTAGCTCGACCTTTAACGAGTGCAAGTGATCCGATGAGTGGATTCTTTGGAATTAGTAAAAAAGATTTTGCAAATGCAGATGTAAACATCAACGCTCAAGGTTTTAAAATCGCTCTTGACTTACTTGTCAAATCAGGTGTGGAAAGAAATCATGGTATTTCAGAAGTTGCTTTCAGCTTTGGTATAAGACAACAAGGTGAGAGCAAATTGGATGCGAAAGTGATGCTTAAATATTTGGAACAGTTGTCGGAATTGTATAGGTTCAGATTCGGTATATTGCCAATCTTGTTCGTTGTGATGGTAATGTTGGTGTTGATTTTGTACATTTGGTCCAATGTTGTTTCACCAGTTTTGCGAAGTTGATCAAATTTAAATCGTATTAAGTGGAATTTACAGTAGTACTCACTTGGTACAGAGCTAAAGTTCCAAGGAATGGGCGGTTTGGAAAGGAAATCTTAAGAGACTTTACTTGTCGTCACCTTTTTTTTTTTTTTTTTTTTTGCCCAACTTTTCAGAGGAAAAGAAAAATAGTGCTGTGAGTAAAGTCAAGCCATAAGTAGTAGATTTTGTATGTAGGCGTGTATGTGTATAATCTGACTTCGTCCATCACACGCAAAGGATCACAAACGACGAGCACTTGACGGACCAGAAAGAAAGACAGGTAACATAAGGTTGCATTCTCAAACATCAATTACAGTAGTATGCAATATGTGAGCGAATCTTCTGCTATCCCGTAGAGAGTGTTTGTAAATTACTGTATGGTTCAAGAAAACTTGGCACGAAGTTGAGCCAGCCTATCATCGGTAGCGGAACTTCGGATAGAAGATCCTCTAGGTGATTGAGTACTGGAACTGTTTGGACTACCCATTACTGATGCTTCCCCACCTCCACCACCTCCTACTGCTGCTGCTGCTGCTGCTGCTGAAGACGATAATCTCGAATTCCTCGGTGTACCTGGTCTCCCATTCCCACCACCATTATTGACACTCATATTGCTTTGCGAAGGTGTTCCGACCCTAGGAACCTCTTCTGCACCCGCACCAGCCTCAATGACATCAGGATCCTCGGCCGCATGGTTGGCCAAAGCCCTCTTGATGAATCGTTGGAAAATAGGTCCCGTCTTTTGCAACGAATTCTCCACGTGCTTCGACAAGTGAGGATTGCGTTTGGTAAATTCGTACAACTCTCGAATGCCTTGTCGAGACTCGGTCTTGTTCGAGATCCTTTGGAAAATGTCTCGAAGTTCCGCATGATGCGTACCACTCTCCGGCTCCACAGCAGCAGCTGCTGTACTACCGCTACCATTACCGTTCACGTTCCCGTGTCCATTGCCATTCTGGCTATTTGTTCTTGAGTCACTTTCACCAGCGCCATTATTACTGGCAACACTTCCAACACGCGACTTTGCAACATGAACAATCGCATCATCACCTCCTCCTTCTTCAACAACAACAACAACATCATCCGCCACCGAAGCCACCTTATCTACCCCATTCGCTCCTTCATTGGCAATGTTCAACATCCGAATCAGATACTTGTACACATAGCTATTCTCCGGTTGAGGAATCATATCCAGCATCCCCAGCGCTTCTTCACCAAAATGGTTGCTTGTATGCGACAAGATGATCTTGACCGTCCTCAACGGCAAGTCGGCCAAAGGTACCCCATCCTGCGCTCTCTGCCTCCACTCACTCGGCCCGATCGCTTGCAAGAAACTCTCCACATCCGCAAACAATTGCTGCGGTTCCACCTGCTGTTGCGCCAAACTGTCCTCTAGCCTTTTTGCAATCTTCCACAGACACTTGATCAGAAGTTCGGAAAACTTAGATCGTGTCTCTAGCAACTCTCCCTCCAATTCGCGTAGGTCTTCGGTAGCTTCGGTGAGCATCTGAAGACAAGCACCGTACAGCAGATTGAGGTTGCAAGCCGAAAAGCAGCGTAGTACGATGACGTTGAGAAATTTGGATTCGTTCTGAGCCGTAGGATCGTCGGTCCTCGACGTCGATTGGATCAGCTGCTGCAACAACACCGTCAACAGCGGAATCAGAGCACTGCGCGAAAGGTATGATCCAAGCGTCCTTCCGTCTTGCCACACCCTGTTCTTGTCAAACACCGAAGTGCTGACCACCAGAAGATGCTTCTTCAAGCGCTCGCTGGCGTACTCGCCAGAATCGGCCGAAAAGGCACGCTGCATCTGTTTGGAAAGCACGATAGCCAGCTGATCAACATGCAGGATAAGTTGAGGCTCCTCTTCGCGGATGAACGCTTCGACGTGCTTGAGCGCAAGCACGGATTGTTCCACATTGTCGCTCACGACGAGGTTGATCGCCTGGTCAACGGACAATTCGTCGTCTTCCTCCTCGGGAAGCTCGTCGGCCAGAAACTCGTCGTGCTCGGTACGGGCGATGACGCTGTTCGGTCGGGCAGCAAATTCAGTGGGTGCTCGAAGCGTAGAAGCTCGAGGCGAAGAAACTCCGCTCGAGGTACGGGTTGCACGAGGAAGGCCCATGGCGGATTCGCGGCGAGCAGCACTTGCAGCTGCTCCTGGTGCTGGCAAGCGGCTTCGAACGACGGCGGACGGTGCAGGCTGTTGAAGAGCCGAGCCCGGTCGAGCGAGTCGCGATGAAGGCGGACCGGAAGGCAAACGAGCTGGCGACGAGGATGCTGCGGCCGAGGGTGGCACCGCAGAGGCGCGTGGGCCAGCACGAGCGATTGTATTTCCAGCTACGACGGCCCTTGCAGCTGTAGGTGCGCCCGACACAGATGGCACAGTGGTACGCTTCAGCCTCTCTTCCAGCATCGACATTTCCTTGCCAGGCAGAGACCCAACCAGCTTGTACACTTCGTCGCCGATGATCTTGTACGCCTCTCCGATCGTCGCCAGCGCAGTGGCGCGCACGTTCGCATCGCGATCGCTGATCTGCTTGGCAATCACAGGCAGCGTCCTCGATGGAGAGCACACCTGCAGGCCGTTCTTGGAGAACAGGTAACCAACCTCGTTCAAACACTCGGTACGAACACGCGCATTTTTGCTCGGCAGGCCGTTTTCCAAGTAGCTGGTGAGCAGCTTGCTTGGAGGGAAGATGAACGTCATCTTGCGGAAGATTTCGCGGATCCTGTCCCGAAAAGCCACCTTTGCGTCGCCAAACTTGGCTGTCAGACAAGGCAAGATGCAGGTCGATTCGTAGTCGCTCATGTGGTACTGCTGCGTGCTGAGCAGGGCTACGAGGTGTTCGAGGATGTCCAGACACTTGAGTGAGAGAGAGGTGTTGCCGTCGGTGAGACGGATGGCGACGTACTTGAAAATGAGATCCGAGTTGGCGAGCGTGCGCTCGATGGTTTCTTCTGGCGACATGCCATACTGCTCTTCAGCAAATGTGGGGCTCGAGATAAAGTCGGAAAGCAACGTCAAGGCAGCGTAAAAGTCCTTCTCTGCAGAATGGCTCTTGCTGAACATCGAGTCGGTGACGCCGCGGCTGAGCTGGCCGTCGCACTGCTGGCGCAGCACTTCGATGAGCTCGGGCCGGGGAGCACCGTCGGCGCCGATCCAGCTGGCGCCTTTGCCTTCGCGCTTCTCGCGCAACGCTTTGGCTTTGCTGTCGGCAGAGATCAGTGGTGCGGAACGATCCATGGTGTTGCCAGCTCCCGCTGCTGCGCCGCCAGCAGATGCCGAGGCATTGCGGGAAGAAGAGACACCATCGCTGGCGTCTGGAGCCAAACGAGACGAACGAGCAATGCTGGACGATGGCGCCTTGAGCGACCGGCCCACTGCGGAAGGTGGCTTGATCCCATCAGGGCGGACGATCGTAGACACGCGAGGGGAGGAAGGGACGGCCGCAGCGGGCGGTAGAGCAGCTGAGCCGAGACCCCTTGCGGAAGAGGGAGCGTTGGCTCGTGAGCTCACCGCGGCTAGGCGCGATATCGTGGCGGGAGGTTGAGCAGCAGCCTGGGCTGGCAAAGCGGCGGCTGAAGCAGCAGTAGCACGAGCAGAAGCCTGCGCTTGGGCTTTTGCAGCATCGATGAGCGGAATGGCCGTATTCTTGGATGCTGGCTTGAGCTGGTTAGTCTGCTCTATGACATGCTTGTAGCCCGCTCGCATGATGATGAACGGCAGACACGCCTGCGATGCTTTGCGAACGGCGGCGAGCTTGTCGTCAAGACACTGGACACAGGGCAGCGCGAGCGGTGCCAACTCCATGCCCTTCTCTGGTGGATGCGATTCGAACCAATTGGCTAGCCAGCCAAACAGCTCCTGCTTGAGCATCGGGTTTGCTGCTTTGCTCTCCGCCACCGTGGAAAATCCAGGCAACAGAGGACTTGCGCCGACTTGCTCTGCGATCGCGGTCAGGGCAGCAGTGGCAGATGCTCGGACCGGCGCCTTCGCGTCGGCAAGGACTTGTGCTATAGGACCTGCAAGGATCTTGGCGTGGGGCTCAAAGTGCTTATTCATACCCGTCGCAATTTTGGCAATTGCATCAAGTGCCATGCTCTTGCACATGATGTTGCTGTCGGAGCACCGCATCTTGAGTGCGTTGGCCAATTCGGCCATGTTGCCCTTCAAGCGGCTGTTGGCGTTCACCGCGGCTAGCACTTCCTCAAGACCTTCCCTGCGTTCCTTCCAGTTGGCGTCGCCCATGCGTGCAATGGCTGTAGCGGGCACGAGGCGATCCAGGTCCACACGAGGGACGAGTTCATCGAGCATGTCCTCGTCGACACCAACGTCCTGGGCGGCGGGTGCTTCTGCTCCACCACCACCACAGGATACAGCCGCTTTGCCAGCAGGTGCTCTTGTTTCATCGCCGAATCGGACTGGCGCCGGTGGTGGGTCGGAAGCGGCCTTCTCGATCTCTGCCTCGATTGTGGTGCGGAGCTGCGGGTTGAGGTCGGCGACAAACGCATTAAGCGCTGTGCCGAGGAAGCGAGCTAGTGTGCCGATAGCTTTGGTGGCGTTGGTGCGTACCGCGGCATTCGCCGACTTGAGACAGGTGACGAGGTAGTTGATCAAGGATCGCACGTCGACGCCAGCAGTTCCGAATTCGAGCAGCGTCTGATTGACCCAAAGGATCGAATCTGCAATGGCTTTGGGTGCCTTCAGCGAGCCTAGTGGTGCCAATGCTTGAGCAAGGAGGAATCCGAATGAGGTCTTTTCCGCAAAAGTGACAAGGGCCTCACCAGCAGGCGTCTTGAGCTTGATATCACCGAGCTTATCGCACAATGGCTGGACCGAGAGCGCTACCGAGGGTCGACCAAATGTCGGGCAGTCGTTGGCAAGCAGTTGAAGCGCCTTGTACACTTCCGCCATGACTTGAAAGTTGCTTTCCTTCCAGCCGGGTTTCTTGCCCAGTGCACGGACGATGATCTCGGACTCGACGGTTTCGGCTTCGACTTTGAGCCAGTCGTTGAACTCGATCATACCCTGCAGACGCTCCTTCCAAGCGCTGCTGGCCAGCTGCGAAACGATGTTACCAGGAATGAGATCGGCTGCACGTGCTTCTGCGTCGTCTGGGTGGAAGCGAAATTTGACGGGCTCGGTAGCAGAGGGGGCTCCCTTACTGCCGCCTGAAGCAGCTGCTGCGGGACGAGCACCAGACGACGATGATGCTGCAGCCGGTCTTTTCGCCGGCGCACTCGATGAAGCAGCTGAAGCGGCAGCCGGACGAGCACTAGGCGGTCTAGCCGTCAAACCTGCTGCAGGACGAGCGACAGGTCTGGGCGCTTGGTTCTCTTTGCCCTCGGCGGCAGCGGGCGCAATTGGCTTGGAGCGTGCCATGGAAGCGGGCGCTGCCCGAGCAGCGGGTGGAGGAGCTGCTGCTGGTGGACGTCTCGCTGGTGCAGTTGATGAAGATGCTGCAGCGCCTCCCATCTTGACCTTGACCTCGGCTGTTTTGTACTCTTCTTGGATCTTGCCCTTCTTAATATCGTCCAGACCTTCGAGGAAGAGGTTCATGGGACGTTCACCGATGAGCTTCATGAGTGTTCCGAGACCTGCTGCGCCTGCATCACGCACGTCGGGAGAGCCGTCTGCCATTGCGGTGACAAGAGCATCACCGATGGGCTTGATATCGGCTTTGGCCGGAGCAACTTTAGTGGTGCGGAGACAGCGGACGAGGAAGCGAATCGACTCGGTCTTGACAGCTGGATTCTTGTGCTTGATGCCGGTGAAGATGTGCTCGAGGATCTCGGAAAAGGACACGGTCTGAAAGATGGCGTCCAGAGCCTTTGCGAGCACTTCGACAGTGGTGGGCTTCTTTTCCTTGAGCTTTTCGATGATGGGTGGTACGACCTTGTCCTTGTATCGCGCAAAGTTGTCCCTGAGGCCCTTTGCCATGGCTTCGAGGCACTGGCAGGAGACGAGGACGACGTTGATGTTGGCGTCTTTTGAAATCTTGAGTGCCAGGTGGTCCACAAGCCCTTCGAAGCGATTGTCGGACTGAAGTTTGGGAGACGATGTGAGGATCTTGAGGATGGTTTCCAACGTTTCTTTGCGATCCTGCCACTTTTTTGAGACGATCATGTCTTCGAAATCGGCGGGGAAGTCACGGCTACCAAAGACGTTGACGGGTTCGGCGAGGTCGTAAGGATCCACTTGGTCGTCGTCGTCGTCCTGTTGGGTGTCTGTATACGATGGCGCAGTAGCTTGCGCGTCGGCAGCGCCATGTGGATGGGAGAGCGGTGCAGCGGTTGCTTGCAACTTTTGTTGCTGGCTGACAAGAAAGCGTGTTGGAGCGGGTTTGGAAGTGAGCTGCGCATCGATGTCGGCGAATTGTTGACGAAGCTCTTTGGCCTGAATGTCCTTTAACGAGTCGATGGTGGGTTCGAGAGCTGCACCGATGTACTTGTGGAGCTCCTGTGCGAGGAAGGAGGCCTCTGCACGGACGTTTTTATCCGAGTGCGCAAACATGTCAGGTAGACGCTTGAGGATGGGTTTGGGCGCGACCTGCTTGTGACCAAAGTCACGGACGAGGTCTTTGATGGCTGTGATGCAACCGGCCACGACTTTGGGTTGTTTCGCCTTGAGACCGTCGAGCAGGTCGGATAGTAAGCCTTCGCATCCGACGATGTCTTCGATTTGTGCGTAGAATGAGATGAGTTGGAGCGCATTCTTCTTTGTACCTGCTCGTGTGGAGCCAAGACACTTTTCAACGAGGGAGGGCACGACGAATTCTCTTGTTTTTCCTGCTGATAGGCCGCCGAATTCGACATAGGCACGGACGGCATCGACTCCCTTTTCCTGTGCAACTGCGTTGGTATCGACCACGATGGATTTCAAGATTTCGGGGTTGCGGGTATATTGGCGGAAGATGGGGTCATTTTCGGAGGAAGTTTTAGGGAAAGCTTTGGAGAGGTCTTCGTATGCGGAGACGCGTGCTTTCCACAGCTTGGATGCTAAACGCTCTTCTATTGACATTTTGGTGAAGTCATCTTGTGTAGGTGGGGCGCTTCCCATCATGTCCATGCTCATGGTGAGAGATAATTACGCCGGTGAGGCGATGTAGGTGAAAAGCTCGAATTAGCGGCGGGGTGTGGAATGAGAATTAAGAAGTGTTGCGCGCTGAAGCTTTAGCTTTGGGTGATGGTATTAAAGGGCCGGTAGCGATAACGGAAAATAGAAGATAGCAGCGTTGGTATACAAGAAGCTCGAAGGGGAATGCAAAGGTGATCTTTGAATGCGAAACTTGAGAGCAGAAGATGGAGTTGATGTGATACAAGCCAGATTGCGGCCTGTCAACGATTTAGATGGCTCGAGATGATGGTGATGGGGGTTGTGACTGAGTGTGTTGGACGGAAATAACATGTTTATGGTCGTGTCGCCTTGGAAAAGTGTGTTAATCTCTCTTTCTCTCTCTTTGTCTTTGTCTCTCTCTTTCTTGTGCTTTGTGGCTCTTAAAACAAAACAAGCGACGACTCAGTATTGTGACACTTCTCTGTGTGGCCAAAGAACGCGACTTCGCAGACTGTACGAGCGTTGAAGTTTGTTGATGTTTTTTTATAATTGTTAATACAAAGATCTTACACTATTTAAAGAAATATATGTGTGTCTCTGTGCGTTTAGCGACTCGTGTCAGCGACATAGAAAAATGATTGTTGATCATCATCATCAATCAATATCACACCGCAAGTGTCTCCTTCTCTTGGCCTATGATTATGTTGTTTCATTTGGGCTTTGACTTGATCTTGATTCAGACGCCACCACTTTTCAAACTTGGAAGATTCAAGTTCAGCGATGTATCGTCCTGCTTCGGCTTCTTGTTGCTCACGAGCGACCAAATGAGCTATTGGCATATCACACAGGTGTTGGTCTCTGACCCGCGGTCTCTACATATACTACTCTGTGTTTTGTCCCCCCACTTTTTTGACGTGCGTGTTTGTATTAAAAAAAGACAAAAATAAAAATGGACCGGCCAACTGCTATTGTTAGTTCTGATAAAGCTAAAAATCAGCTTTGCCTCATTTCCGAGTCCCTCTTTGCTTCACCCACACCAAACTCGACGATTACTGTGAACACAACAATGACTCTCAGCTTTCTCGCTTCTCGTCTTGCATCACCTATCCTCTCTATTTCAATAACAGCTTCGAGCACTTCGCTAGCATCCCCTTAGGGGCCTCGGGCCACAAGCCCTCTCAACATATGCTTCACTTGCTCACTTGGCTCACTCACTCACTCACTCATTCACATTCAACCTCACCATGTCCCAAGATGGCGCCGACCTCCGCTTCGACTCGTCCGAGCAAGAGATCCGATATTGGAAATCAAAGACAGCCGACTTGCAAGATGTGCTTCGAGAAGCTCAGTCCGAGCTCACCGATTTCATGGAATCATCCAAAGACCTCGAAAAGGAAATGGAGATAGAACTCGCCTCTCACACAAATACCATCCAAAACCTTACGCGTCGCAACGAACAACTCTCTGGCGACCTCGAAGATTGGAAATCAAAATACTCTCGCGCTCTTTCTCAACACAACTCCACCTTGACCGACCTACAAAAGGAGCTTTCGCTTCTCAGGGATAGCGTGGACGTATACAAGGCAAAGTTGAGAGATACAGAAATGACAAACGACGAGTTGGAGAATGCAGAACGTATGATCGCATCCTCCTTGGCCGACATGGAAGGCAGGTACAACAAGACCATCGAAAAGACCGCTTTGCTAGAAGAGGAGCTCATCGAAAAGACTCGCTTGGAGGAAGAGAACCAGAGGCTCAAGGATGAATTGCGTGAAATGGCCGAAGAGATGGCCGTACTGCGCGACACGCTCACTCGCAGCAGGGCAGTGTCCACGGCCAACACCGTTGCAAGCTCCACACATGATCGACCCGTATCACGCTCCGATCAAAGCTTTGACTCTTCGCCTCAAAAAACAAACACGGCTTTCACCACCTTGGGTCCTACAGCAGACCACCCGCCTTCGAGCAGACAACCACTCAGCTCGCCCAGTCTCAACAGATTGCCTATCTCCAGAAGGTTAGGCGCTATGAGTCACAACAGGAGGTCGAGTCGTGACATTCGGGCCGCCGAGCCTGCGCTCGCCGCCGTGCAGGATGACAGTCCCAATCTTACATCCAATACTTCTCGCACTTCCACTCTTGCACGCAGAGACACACTTGTGAGCACACCTTCTCATACCAACGCTGCCCACCACAATAGCGGTCTTACGTCCTCTCCGAGCGCTCGAGCACAACTCAGAGCATCAGTACGTGCAGTCACACGCACAGTTGGTCCTCATGTCACTCCCCGCAATCGTCTCTCCAACGGTGGTGTGGCAGGTTCGAAACTCGCCGAAATGATCAGCAAGATGAAGGCACTCGAAAATCGCATCAACTCAGCGAAAGATCTTTCGCGAGTCGTGGCGTCGGAAGAATCGGCCATTCCACGGCCCAGTTCGCGCATGACCGCGGCTGGTAGTGCGTTTGGTTCACCCTCTGTAGCTGCTGGAGGAGGAGGAGGGATGAACTCGATCCACATGCCCACCGGTACGCCTCGTGGTCCACGTGCGTCTATGGATGGCAATCGGACCATTGGATCGAGCATTCCCATTCCATCACGTGTGCGTCGTCCTTCGTCTCGCATGTCGGAACGAGGCACTCCACCTTTGCCTTCGCTTGGTCTTCCTCGATCCCAAACACCCAGCAGTTTTCACGTCAGAAGTTCTTCACGAGGTGGTCCAAATCCCTTTCCGCATGAATTCATGGACACCGACCCAGCCTCCACTTTGCCACATGTTGCACGGTATGCTGCAGCTAGCGCCAGCCTCAATTCCAGTACTTGTGCTGCTGCTGCTGCGAGACGACGAAGTAGCATGACACCAAGTTCTGTCGCAATGGCAAACGGATCATCTCACACTACCTCTTTTGGTTCTCTTGCTAAGGTCAGATCAGGCAGTACACTACCTGGTAGATCTACAACACCTAGCTCCATGTCTGTTCCAAGAGTGACACAAAGTTCAGCGAGTCAATATTACAATACAGGTGCAGGAGAAATTGGGGTCAAGAGGACTCCTCTTTCCACCAGATTGGCAAATAGTAGTAGTAGTACCAGCAGTAGCAGTAGCATAAGTGGTAGTGGTAATGTTGGTGGTGGTCATAAGAATGCGAGTAGTGTAAGAGGAAGTGTAAATGGTCCACCAAGCAGTTGGAAGAGTTCAGGGCAGGTATTGAGAGAGGCAACGTTGACGAGGAGTCGAAGTGGAAGTTTCGGCAGTCAAGATGGGTGATTGAGGGTCACGGTTTTGATTGGGCAAAAAAGGTGTAAAATTACTGTACGCATGGACCAGGCACCTGTCAAAAAGTACTGTGTTTACATGTGATATGACGTTTGCGTTTGAATATTACCGAAGCCCCCTCCTGAATGCTGTACGAGTCTGTCTTTGTGTTCCGACAGTATACAGTGCTGTACACAACATTTCCTTAAGAATAGTCTGTCCTTTTGTGTGAGGATGACCAAGCTTTATTGCTTTGCTGCTTTCGGTAAAAAGGAAAGCATACATTTTCTATTAATACTACTATTGGTGTGATAGTCAGTCCTCCACATAAACGTGTCAGATATCGCGTAAGTAACCGCTTTGAGAATGCCGAAAAAGATGACGGAGTGACCTCAATCTGAGTAATCGTCCTGTAGATCGTCTCTGTAATCTGTTTCTGACCCAACAGCGACCTGCACAATAGCATTCCTTGCAAGCACCACTCTGTCTCTTCTTCCCTTTGAGCTTTTCATTATATCCATCCCTACCAACCTCCATCAATTATGATCTTTCCATCCCTTCGTCTTTCTGCCCCTTCAATCAAAACCATTTCACCCCGACGCCTTTTCTCATCCTCTTCTACAATCTTTGCCATCAGAAATATGAAGCCCATACAATTTTACACCGCTGGCACACCCAATGGTCAAAAAGTGTCGATCATGCTCGAAGAAATCAAAGCCCTCAATCCTTCCTTCGAGTATGAAACGCATGCAATTGATATCATGAAGAATACTCAGAAGGAAGACTGGTTCCTCAAAATGAACCCTAATGGTCGCATTCCTACCATTCTAGACCCAAACAATACGGCTACTGATCAAAACGGGTTCGCTGTTATGGAGAGTATGTCCATTATGCTCTATCTCGAGGTACGTTTTTGCTTTTTTGCCCAATCTAGTATCAATTTGAGGAGATCATTTTCGACAGGAGGCTGATAATCGAACTCACTCTTTGATTTTCTTTAATACTTTTTTTTTCCCCTCCGATTCTCTTTGAACGTACAACATCTTCTCGACTTAAAAAAAAATTTAGAAAAAGTACGATAACGAACATGCCTTCTCCTGGTCTGATTCGGAACCCAAAAAGGAAAACTTTCGCAATTTGGTACTTCAATGGATGTCGTGGCAAATGGCAGGACAAGGACCAATGCAAGGTCAAGCGAATCATTTTCGAATGCAAGCCGTAGGCGATTCCAAAAATGTGGTACCCTATGGAATAAAACGATACCATGATGAAACTGTTCGATTGTATCAAGTGCTCGAAATGGGTTTGCAAGGTAAACATTACCTTGTTGGTGATGGAAAGGGAAAATATTCTTTGGCCGATATGATTTGTTTCCCTTGGGCTCTTTGGTACAGATTTTCAGGCATCAAAAATGAAGAAGTGGGTCCTAATGTAAAAGCTTGGATTGAAAGGATTAAACAGAGACCTGCAGTTCAAAAAGGGTTGCGAATTCCAACTGAGAGCCAACTTCTTAAAAATTTGGATGATGTAAGTTCACAAACCAAAAATCAAACCCTTCAATATTTCCTATCCTGATCGTCCACCAATATTCTTCAACTACATTATGGGTCACTTGATCAAATTGTAGTAATAGTATCCAAATAACCCCCAAGAAACAAAAGGAAAGAAAGAGGAAATTTGGCGAAAAGATAAAGTGCTGACAACATTCTCTTTTTCTTTTTCTATCTCTCTGTCTGATTGTTTCTCTCAATGATGGCAACGACCAGCCCAATTGGATGCCTCCCATGCCCGAGCTTTAATTTTTTTTTTCGCCAACACAATCCAATAAAATCATGGTAACAGAGTAGCAATCCAAATTTCTTTCCCAAGCAAGTAGCTGCTTGTAGGGAATTGAATATGCACAATATCGACTTGGACTTACACTCTGATCTGTATCTCATACCAACTTTTAAATTGCTCCTTTCGAATGTTGAATTGATTCAAAGCCTGATTTCCACTCGTCCAAAAGTCGAAAGTGGTCTATGTATGTGTGTGTATTGGGATTGATCCACCGAACAAGTCTCTCTGTAAGAACATCCATTTTTCACCCCGCGGATTCGATCGCGACGATGAACAATCCCAAAAGAGTTCATTCGTATGCACATAGATGCCCTAATTAAAATCAAAGTTTTCAACATTTTCACAACCCATAAGCACCAACCATGCACATAAAGTATCTCAAAACGTTGAATCTCCCCATCCACTCTTCTCCCCTGCGCCATCCAAGACCTGTAAATTTTACACTTCAAATTGCTACTCTAATATTCACTAACATACTGACACCCAAATTTCTACCACCTCCTCAACCCCCTCTCACCATCCCAATTCAAACCTCACAACATATGCACACGCAACACCAACCTTAACCTCCTTTGTATACACACAAATTACGTAGTCTTCTTCTAGTTTCAATTCAAAATATATTTGCAACCTCGTACAATGCGCTCCAACATTCGTTCATCCTCTACACAACACGAGCGCATGTTTGGGCAAGATCGAGATGCCCCCCCCCCCCTTTCCGCCTCTCGACCTCTCCTTCTCCCCATGAAGGAATGGGAGAGCGACTCAAGGCTGTAACTATGTTTGGGCAACGCGCTTAGACACCCTGCTCGAGCAAAGCGTTGAGCTTGTTAACTTTGCTAGCTACGCTCAAGTCGACCGTGTTACCTGCAAAGTCGACAACAAGACCACCCTGAATGGCCGGGTTGACCTTCTGTACAATCTTGAGACTCTTTCCGTTACCCTTGGCAGCAATCTGCGAACCTTTGAGTGCCGACTCGATACGAGAAACAGTCGACTTGTCCAAAGCAGTGGCAGAAGTCACAGTCACTTCAACCTCTCCACGGTATGCAGTCATGAGCTCCTGGAATCCTTCAATCACCTTTTCGGTCTGGCCCAAACGGCCGTTCTCGGCGAGGACGGTGAAAAGGTTGCTGTGGGCGTAAAAGTGGGGCAAATCATCGGGGGTCAATGGATGGCTCTGACAAAGAAAGAAAGGAAGCGTGTCTGACTTCGATGGATAGAGAGGCGAAGGCGTTGTCGCAAAGGCAGCAGGACTGGTGGTGGGACATCCTCCGAGCCTGCAACGTTGATCGCAGCGGCGTCCCAACGGCTCTCGATCGCCGGTGTGTGTCAATGTAGATCATCCAGTTGCATTGTGTTCTCCTTTGCCAACGGATGATGCTGACGGTATAGATCGTGGTCTCCGACTCGCAAGGTTGCCCGAGTGAGATCGCCAACGGTACGCAACGTACCCCGACAGGCGGAGCGATCATTCCAATTGCGATTGCAACAAGCAGCAAGCGACGAATGCTCGCAATGTCCCTGTACTACTCAGCGTTGACGAGCTTGTTGCCAGCTGCGCAGTTATGTGGCGTCGAACTGCTCGTCTCTTGTGTGTCGTATAGATGCATTCTTTCATTGTGTCTCGTCTCATTCCATACGATGCGCGCTGCCATTGCTGTTGCCATGATGTTTGTTGCCATGATGTCTGATGCCATGATCGCCATGACGTCTGTTGCGTGTTGAAATGATGGTTTACGATCACTGCCACACTTTGTATATTGTACTTACTGGGTGATGGGGTCAGCCTTGGCCTTACCCTGAGCCAGGAGCTGGTCGATGCCCTTGGTGCGGTCGGAACCACTGAGGGTAGGGTTCTCAATGAAAGTCTTGAGCTTGGCGCCCTCGGAGCCGGAAAGGGCGGACTGAACAGCCTTGAGGTCAGCCTCGACCTTCTCGAGAGTCTTGGAGTCCTTGGAAAGGGCGGCAACGTATGCGGAGCTGGCGTACTTGCCTGTGGTTGTGTAGAGGTGCCATTCGAAGCGGAAAATGACGCGCGGGACGTTTTTAGGTGGGATTGGGTTGATTGTTGATGGATGGAGCAGGGTTTCAGTGAGAATTTTGGCGTTCAGAAGATGATTAGTTCGAGATGGCAGGGCAGGGGAAGCTGTCAGCAAACTGAAAATGTGGGTGAAGCGGAGGTAATAAGAGAGTGAAAACATACCGGCAAGGCCATCGAGCATCTTGGGAGCTCGGACGGCAGCTTGAGAGGCGTAGCCTCGGGTAGCCTGCTGTTGTTTGACATGGTATGGATTATAGTGCGCAACGATGCGAAAGAGAGGAGCGCAGGTACAGTCGAAGTGTGAAGAAAGGAAGTATGAAGAACGAGCGAGATACGTGTCAGTGTCAGTGTCTGTGGTTGTGTTGGTGTAAGGATTGGGCAGAGACGATAGCTGGTGCGCTTTGATTGTGTTGTCAAAGCGCGAGATTGTGGAAGAGAAGTCGAGTCGGCCATGATTGCATCTGAGTAGCGCAATGAACGGAAGTTGATCGATGGTCGGAAAAGCGTGCCGATTGCTAATAACACCTACCTGGAAGAGACGGGGGGCGAAACGGGCGACCATTGTGTGATGGAAGGAAGAGGTGGTGAAAAGGTGAACGATGATGAAACGTTGTGTGCGTGCGTGTGTGTGTGTGTGTGGAGAAGAACAGTAGAAAGGTAACAGCGACGACGACAACGGATATTGGCCCACTCAAAACGCAGCTATGAACTGATGATGATCAACCTACTCTGTAAGTTGGGCTCTCGGCCCAGAATTGGATCGAGGACTGCGTGTTCTCCCCTCAAACTGCGACGACAGAAAGGAGTGTGAGTAATTCTTCCAACCTTTCTTTCCTCTCTCACTGTACTGTACTGTAAATTTTACTGTACTGTAGTTAACTTTACTGTACTCGCCATTTTCGCGGTCAAATCCGCCTTGTTTGTGCCTTTTTAGTGTGCCCGTGCTTGTGGCCCTCTGTCACCTCGGAAACCGATCGGTTCCGCAAACGTGCCTTCGTAGTTTTACCGCGCGACAAAACCAAGCCACTTGATACTTAAATTGAAAATTCAGTGCCAAAACGGCTCGCTTCATTCTCTCGATCTCACATGTCGAGCAAAATTAGTTGCGGTCTGTATTTAACGGAGTTGCATTACGCCCCGTCCTCCTTGTTTGACAAGATCAAGAGGCTTCTTTTGGATCACAGGGTTTCGTTCCGAGTTTCTTCAAAGCAAGCAAACAAAGCTGATGTGCTATTCGAGGAGCGAGTCAAGTATAGAAACAAGACAAGAGAAAAGGCGAGATTCGTTCCCTTTTTGTGCACCATGGATCGACCGTGGCGAGGAAGCGGCGAAGCGCCAATCAGAGAACCGCTCAGTGGATTGATTGATTGATTGCACTGCCGCTGAGCTCCCTCGATTTTTGGCAATTCAACGTTGCAGTCGATACCTTAATGGCTGTTTCGAGCTCTTTGTAACTTGAAACGAAAATGAAAATAAATGGTTTTGTATTCAGATAAAGTGAGGTGTAATGAGCCAGCCTGAGTTTGGATCCAAGTGTTGAAAGCAAGGATTTCAACCAATTTGTAACAAGCGACACTCGTTGAGCGTGTCGTTTGAATTTTCAAGAAGAAATTCAAGTGCAGAAACAAGAAGAACAAGAATCAATAAGAAGACGAGCGGCGCGAGAAGATGCGAAGAAATACAGTATTTGAAGCAAAAAAAAAGAGAGAGAGAGAGAGAGGGTATATCAGGAAGCGAAGCCACCAATTCTGAACCAGGCTGAGGCGTCAGACTGACTGACAGACTTGCAACCCCATGTGCGCCTGTCTGGCCTCTCTATCTCCTTTGTGCCAACTCGAAATGTTGCTCGAAAAATTGTGCGTTTTTGTGTCGACACTGCTCAACACACTCTTGATGGCTTAGCCGTCTTCACCACCGCACGTCGCATCTTCATCCTCCATCATCTACTTTCCTTGAAAGTCATAGCCCTCATCGATAGCACCCGTTGTAACGGTCATCTGAGAGAGCATCACTTCCTGGACTTTGTCTCTACTTTTCGAATTCTCGTTGGCGGAAAAAGCGGTACTTTTAACCTTCCTTTTTTCCTCGCAGCTTCCAATCCGCACCCATAACTCCACCGACATCACCTGTCGGTCGTATCCAACCATCTCACTCTTTTGCAGAGAAAGCATCAATCTCGCTTCTCTGCTTTCTTTCCCAACAAAACCTGATCCAACATGTCTGGCTTTTTCCGCAAGGTCGGCGACTCCGACTCTGAATCCGACATCTCCTCTTCCGAGGAGGAGCTCTCTGAGCTTGAGTCCGGAGATGAGCAGCAACAGCATTCAAAGACTACTCAACCCGCCGCCGGTCGTTCCCGTTTCCTCAGAGGCAGCGATGACGAATCCGACTCGGATGATTCCGACTCTGATGAAGAATCGCTCGACTCGGACGCATCAGACGATGAATCACCTCGCGCTGACGGCAAAAAGCCTCCCACCTCTCGCTTCATGAAGGGCGCCGCCAACAGCGACGACTCCGATTCGGAAGAGGAGGTTAAGAAGGTCGTCAAGTCGGCAAAAGACAAGCGTATCGACGACATGCAGATCATCGTTGACCACATCGAGTCGGCGAAAAAGTCGAGCGACTGGACTTCGATCAACAAGGACTTCGACAACCTCATGCGCTCCATCGAGCGTCAACGCACCTTGAACGAAAACATTCCTGCCTTCTTCTACAAGGCTATCTCGCAGCTCGACACTTTCCTCAACGAGTCGGTTGCCAAGGAGAAGGATGCCAAGAAGAAGATGAAGGCTCCCGTCGCAAAGGCCATGAACGGTATGAAGCAGAAGCTCAAAAAGGTCATCAAGGACAACGATGACACCATCGCTCGCTACCGCTCTGACCCTGAAGCCTTCGAGGCTGCTGCCGAGGCCGCTACCGCCGCCGCCGCCGCCCCCGGCGAGGGCGAGACCGCCATCTCCAAGGGCAAGAAAGATCGTCTCGCCGCTGCTCTCGACGCCGAAGCGAACGATGACTTTCAGACCGTTGGCCGCGGTGGTCGCACCGAAATTTTTACCTCGGAAGGCCTCTTTAAGAGTCTCGCCGCCATCATGGAGGCCCGTGGTAGGAAGAGCACCGACAAGAACGAGCAGATTCGCAAGCTTTCCGACCTTTCCTCGGTCGCCGACTCGCCCTACAAGAAGATCCGTGTCATCCTTGCACTCGTCGCCGCTCGTTTCGACTACAACGCTTCCGCCACTGCCTTTATGCCCGTCGAGATGTGGGAGTCTGCCCGCAAGGAGATCAACGAGATCCTCGCGCTTCTCAGCAAGAACCGCGCTTATGTTATTCGTGAGGAGACCCCGGACTACGATGACGAGGTGGAGCGTGTTCCAAATCAGGATGGCGAGAAGGACATTGTCGAAGTCCGCGGTAGCATCATCAGCTTCGTCGATCGTCTCGATGACGAGTTCACCAAGAGCTTGCAAAACATCGACCCTCATACCACCGAATACGTCGACCGTCTTTGCGACGAAAAGAAGCTCTACGAGACCATCGTTCTAGCCCAGGGCTACTTCGAAGGCCAGGCCGAGGACGCAGCGCTCGCCCGCTGCACCATGCGTCGTCTCGACCATGTCTACGCCAAGCAGGACATCATCATCAAGGCTCTCGAATCCACCCTCGGCGAAAGTGCCAAGGCCTTCGATTCCAAGCTCTTCCCCCCGCCGACCCGCGTGGCTGAACAGGATGGCCCCGCCCTCCTCGTCCGCGCGCTCTGCACTTACCTCTACCAGGCCCGTGGCGTTGAGGCCGAACGACCACGAACGCGCGCCATGTTGTGCCACATCTACTTCCACGCCCTCCACGCCGAATATCACGTGGCTCGCGACATGTTCCTCATGTCGCACCTTCAGGATGCCATTCATCTCGCCGATGTCGCCACCCAAATCTTGTACAATCGCGTAGTCGTTCAGATCGGCATCTGCGCCTTCCGCAACGGACTCATCAAGGAGTCCCAGGTTGCGCTCCAGGAGATCTTTGCCACTGGTCGAGTCAAGGAACTCCTCGCACAGGGTGTGCAGAAGCAGAACCAGTTCTCCACCATCACACCCGAGCAGGAGAAGCTGGAGCGTCAACGTCAACTTCCCTTCCACATGCACATCAACCTCGAGCTCTTGGAGTGCATCTACTTGATTTCGTCGATGCTGCTCGAGGTGCCCAACATGGCGCTTGCGGGTAATGATCCCGAGCTGCGCAAGAGGGTCATCTCGCGTCCCTTTAGGAGAATGTTGGACTACACGGATCGCCAAGTGTTCTCTGGACCTCCCGAAAACACGCGAGACCACATTATGCAGGCGTGCAAGGCGCTCCAGAACGGCGATTGCAAAGCGTGCATCGACCTAATTGCTGATATCAAGATTTGGAAGCTTATGCCAGGATCTGAGGATGTCAAGGCCATGCTCGCCAAGCGCATCCAGGAGGTGGGTCTTCGCACCTATCTCTTCTCTTACTCTGCCTACTACGAGTCCGTCTCGCTTACCCACTTGGCTGCCACGTTTGATGTGGAAGAAAAGGTGGTCAAGGCCATGGTTAGCAAGATGATCTACAACGACGAGCTCGCAGCAAGCTTGGATCCTAGTGCGAACGTGGTCGCATTCCACAGGTTGGAGTTAAGTAAGGTTCAACAGTTGGCAGCGACGTTGGCCGACAAGGCCAACAGCATGCTGGAACAGAATGAGCGATTGCTGGATGCGAAATTGGGTGAAGGTAAAGAGCAAAGGAGCGGCCCTGGTGGCGAGAGGGGTGAGAGGGGAGAGGGTGGTCAGCAAGGTGGGAGGAGGGAGAGGAGAGGTGGCTCGGCAGCCAGAGGTAGGGGTCGTGGTAGGGGTAGAGCACAACAGTTCCAAGCGCTCGGACAGAAGGTGTAAAGCACTGGAGCAGATAGTGTCACTACTCTCCGTATTCCTTCTCAACTCGTCCCTTCTTGTTCATGCTTTACCCTTCCCGTCATTCCCGACTTTCCACCCCCAAAAAGCTTCTCTGTCGTTCTAACAGCAAAACTTGTACGTATACGTTTGAAACCACAGGAGCCAGTGCGCTTGTCTCACAGAAGCTGCTTGTTTGTTTGTTTCTCTATGATGGCCCGTCTGAGTGATTCAGGGTTGACATTGTATGTGTCAGGACTGTTTCTGAGCGTGCACACGAACACCGTTGCTTTGCGAACGTGATATGATCGTCAACAGGCACTCAGATGTTTTGGACTTGAGGCTTCAACTGGCCAATATCGGTAGCAAGTTGTGGGCTAACTTTATCGTACGAATTAAATGCTCCACATTTTCTTCCCTTAAGTTGAATATCCGATCTCACAATTCGGGGAAAAACGCGCCGAAATCAGCCTGCGCCTCGAGGTACAGCAATCAACTCGAGTGGCCGCGGCGGTGTGTGGGGAAAGTCGCCGAGTAAAATTAAACTTGGATACTGTAAGCGTGCAGCTCTCTGCGTGTTCGAACCTTTGGAGAAGGATGCTGTAACGGTATCGCATCGGAACCTTTATCGGAACTTTTCTTCCCAAGGATCACACTGTATTCCATCCCATACGCTCCAAAGTACCTCTGTGATATCTCCCCTTGGAGAAACGATCTCCAGGGTCAGGATTTGACGTCGCAGTCATTCAAAAGCGGAGGAGCTACACCCACCAAAGATCACGCTCTCGTTAAGTATTTCGAACGAGTTTCCTCCATATCGAGCATATTTCATGAATACAATCTTTACCCAACGGCATCATCAATTAGAGGTCTTCAACCCTGTATAGCCCGTTCAGCATGTCGTTGGCCTCGTCTTCACGATCTACCGCCCCCTCAACCAGGTTATGTCTGCGTCGCACAACGCTTTCCTCCGCATCGGTCACCCCTTGTCCTTATGCACACAGCTCGATGCCTACGAAACATGTTCCGGAAGTGTATCTGGCAAACGCAGTACCGCGATGGCTGCTTCCGTTTTCGCAATCACTACACTCACAGCCCAGCTCAAAACGCCATTTCTCATCATCACCAATCAAATTTTGTCCAAGAGAATCGCAAACTGCCACTTCTTCCTCATCCGGTTCTACATCTGCATCCACGTCATCAGCAAAAGATACCGCAGCCAAGTACAAACAAACGAAATCGAAAGCGGAAACAAGTTTCGCTTATCCAAGCCATCTCAAGAACCCTACACCTTACGACATTTTCCACTTCACCAAACGCAGCGTAACATCGTCTCAGATCAAAGCACGATATTACGACCTGGTTCGTGTTCTCCATCCCGATCGTTTCTCATCTTCCTCTTCATCCTTGTCTCAAATGAAAACAAAGGCGGAAGCAGAGGAACAGTTCAAATCCATCATTGCGGCGTATGATCTGCTCAAAGATGGCAAGAAAAAAGCCATGTATGATCGAGCGGGATTAGGCTGGGGACCTAACGGCACATCATCATCATCGGATATGGGAGGAACTTCTTCAAGAACAGATCCGTGGCGAGGATGGCAAGATATGCGATATACACGTAGATATACACCTGGATACAAAGGCCCTGGTCATGATCGGTTTGGATGGCAGTATTCCGATTTTTACTCCAACACTCATCAGTACGGTCCTACTGCATCCAACAGGGGTGCTTATTCTTACTACAATAATGGATGGAATGGGGGCAATGGAAAATACACTACCAACGGTGTTTTCATCAGTGCGCTTTTCATTTTGACATGGGTTTTGGCAGGGTTACAGTATTCGAGATTGTCATTGCAGAGTCAGAAGGCGATAGAAAAGGCGGATAAGCAACATTTGGATGCAGCAAGATCTTTGAATCAAGCAAGACAAGAGGCTAGAAGTGAACAAGGTAAGGAAAGATGGAAGGCTTTCAGAAGGAGAGCTAGGGAGCAAAAATTCATTCAAGATTTGCAAGTTGAAGAAAGCATCATCAACAGTCATCATGATCCTGTTCAAGCAATATTACCACCACCAACACAAGTACAAGGAAAAGGACAAGGAGGAGGGGATAATTCCGAAAAGAATCAATACGGTATTGGTCACGGGGGTCCAAGTGGCAAAGTCGCCGCACAAGAACGGTTTGCAAAAGCAAAAGCTCTGTCTCAACCGTAAATTTACAAAACTGCACTCACTCATCAACTCAATCATGATAATATAACCACCTTGTTACCACAAGAAAACCAAATTCGTTCCATCAATATCCAAATTTCCTTTTCACCATACATATAACACACACACACACATAGAACAAGAGGACAATGTAAATGGCACCCATCCATCATCATAAAAAGCACAACATCATTGTGTCTTGAGTTTTTCCACAAAACAAAAAAAAAAAAAAAAAAAAAAAAAAATGGTAAGAACAAAGAAAGCATCGAAAAACAACATGGATTCAAAAAAAAAAGTTACAATGCACGCAATCGAGCTTGCTCCTTTTCGCGCTTCAATTGTTCCAGCCGAAGTCTTCTTTCGTTACGCTTTCGTTCGAGTTCGACTTTTTTCTCTTCCTTTGTCATTGGCACCGCCGCCGTTGTTGGAGCAGGAGAAGAAGCATTTGTGTTTGAATCATGATCGCCTTCGTCGTCAAAGTTGGCCCACGTTTCATCGTCCACAATTGGTATTGAGGTGCCCGGATTGGCAATGGCTTTGGGCACTGGAGTCTCGAATGCTTGCGCAGTGATTTCCTGACTGCTGCAAAGATCGTTCGAGTTTGTTGCCAATGAGGATGTGGTGCTGAGTGAAACCGACATGTCTTCCGCTTCTAGTGCTGGTGTAAAATTTGGTTCAGTGGTCGTTTGGCCAGTTGGTGCATCCCATGCATCCTCATCCTCACCTCCCCACGCTTCTTCAACAGGCGCTGCCACTTTCAAACTGCTCCTACTAATCGCTTGTTTCGGATCCGTCACCACCACTGCTGGCGCACTTGCACTCCTCGCTGCAGCAGCTGTGGCGGCGGCTGCATTCATCGCCGCAGTACGTCTCGGACCCAACTTCGCTTTCGCCATCTTTGTCTTGCCCACGCCGGGAGCTTTCTTCTTGGGTTGGCCTACTTCAAAGCTGGACCAATCGGCAGAGTCGTCATGTACATCCATAAGGTCCTCATCCGCTGTCGCCGCGGTTTGTGGTTGCATTGCGAACGCTGACGCAGTCGATGCAGCGGTGTCGGTGAGTTGATCGTCAAGATCGTAATCTAGGGCAGAGCTCGAATAGGTGCTCGAAACATCGTCCCCTCCAAGCCCGTTGGTACCTGAGCCCGAACCGAGACGCAGGCTGGCTAGACCGGACGAGGGAGGGACCTGGGTTTGAGGAGAGGAAAGAGCGGGTGTGGCCAAGACTCGAATCGATGTTGCTGGCGTGCTGCGACCGTCCATCTGTGACTGCAGCTCTGCCGCCGATGACAAAGGTTTGCCTTCGGGCACAGACGGAGCCGACGAAGAATTGGAAAGGGATGACAAGGTAGATGACATGGCCCAGCCTGCCAATGCCGTAGCTGCGCTTCCAGCTGATGCTGCCATAGCAGTGGCGTACCCAGCCCCATTGGCTGCCTCTGCTCCGCTAGCACTGCTGAAGGACGTAGACCCGTTGAGCTGCTCAGGTGTAAGTGCAGTGTCGGGCATCCCGACTCGACCAGATTCCACTTTTTCAAGAAACATCTTGATCGCTTTATCCGCCTGATCGCGTACCAACTTTTCCTTGTCCACCATGCAAGGTGCAACGGCGGGAAGCACTTGGCGGGCACAATCTTCGTGATCAAAAGAGTCGCCGGTTGCCATCAATGCCATGAGGCCGGCCACACGTGCATGGACGAATTGATCTTTGAGACTGCGTGAGAAAGCTGGGATCAGCACCTTCTTGCGCGTCGATACGGAGAGGAAAGGGACGAGTCGACCAAGAAGGATGGTAGTGTTGGTTCGGATGCCCGCTTCGGGATCGACCTGGGTTCGCGCAAGGACGCGTAGCAGGTCATTATTGAGAATGCGATCCGAAAGTTTGGGTGCAAGCGGGAGAATTGCCTTCAAAGTCGCTTCTCGGATGACGGGCACCGAATCGTTGAAACCCGTGATAAGGTTCGGCCAGAGCTTGTCGGTGACCACTCGATTCTCCATTCGTTCAGCGTAGAGCGAAAGGTTCTCGAGCAGAGCCATGCGTGTGGATCGATCCGGGGACGCAAACGCTTTGAGCAGTGGCGGGACTACGTTGGAATTCCATTCCTCTTTTGGCAGAGGTTGACCTAAACGAAGAACGAGCGGAAGCAAGGTGGAAGCTTGGGTGCTCGCAGATGGGATGGTACCTGGGGGTGCAACAGCCGCGAGAGCAGCGACCAGTGCTGGGAGTACCTTGTACATGAGAAAGTCTGGAGTGAACGAGTCTGGCTTTTCCTGCAACAGCTTTATGATGGAAGCCTTTTCGTTTTCCGTTGCGAGCAGGAAGCCATCGAGACCTCTTGCGACTTTGACGAGCGTATTCTCCTTGAAGAAGCCACCATCGGCTTCGCCAGCCTCCCACGCTTTGGCTACTGTGTTGCGTGTCTTGGCGTTAGGCACCAGCATTCGTTGCAGAGCCGAGTAGAACGCTTGTGGTACGTGGCCACGTGGTGGTGCGGCCGTGCTAGATTGAGGCGGCAACGTTCCATTGAAAGCTTCAACAGCTACAAGAGCAAGCGAGTAGCTGTCCAATAGCGTCGAGTCCATGTTTGTCAATACATTCCATCCATTCTGCTTGACTTCAGGAGATGCATACCGGTTGGCGTCGGGTATCAAGGAGCCGTGGCTGAAGAGCAGGCCATGCGGTGATTCTGCATATGGAGTCAAAACTTCGAAGCCGGCAAGTTTCCACTCACCCGCTGCGGTGATGAAGATGGATTCTGGGCGCAGATTGCCGTGGGTTGAAGCTGCATCGACATTGAGGAACTTGACAGCATTGACAATGCTCGATAGACCCCACACGATCCAGTCTTGGCGCTGAGGGGTAGCTCGCTTGTCTTGGGACTGTGCAAGCACCTTGTACAGCGGTGTGGACTTTTCGACGGCAATATAAACCGACGAGGTGGTCTCTGCACTATCGAGGAGTTTGAGGACATCAGGATGACGTGTGGTGCGCAGTTTTCTAGCGGCATTCTTTGCAAGCGGGAGGAGATTGGCACGACTGGCATTGTGAGGATGGGAGAGGTCGAAGGCGAGCACTGTACATGAGGAATTATCATCTCGCTTTGTGGCTGAGTAAAGCGACCATAGCGTTTGCTGATGGTAGTGTGAGATTTCCTGACCGATGTTGAAGTTGGGAAGCGGGCCTGATCTTGCTGAGGACAACACCGAGGACGCGGCTGAGCTGAGCGATTTGAAGTAGTCCATGCTGGCCAGAGCGTGTCGACGTCAAGTCAAGGGGAGATGGGAGAAGGTTGAGACGGAGCGTAGCTCGGTCGAGGTCAGCTCGAGCTACCGTCTCGTCCGCCTGAGTCGAGTGGTATGCTCAAGCACAGCTGCTTGAGAAATGCCGTGGAATGATGACGCCAGGATGACAATGCAGGGTGAAGCTGAATGAAGCTGCTGAAGCGACAGCTTTCATGTCTCACGAACCCTTTGTTTGCTTGGTTGCATGCTTGCGCAAATCTAAAATTGAATCGTGTAAGATCTGTGCCACATTGTTCAATTCATATCGGGCATCGGGTGACCATGCCGTAGCGCGTCTTTTCTTGTCGTCAGTCACACTGTGAGTGTTGCTTTGCTTTGCTCTCACTCGAAAGCTAAACCAAAAAAAAAAGAAAGAAAAAAAAAAAGGCTTGCTGCTATGCTACCTTCTAATGTAAATTTACCCTAATTAACTTGATTTGAACAACGCTTTTCGTGACTCTGGACGCAGTTCTCACCTCGGCCATTTATTCTTGGCACGCTGCTTGACAAGGTCCGGCAATTCAGGCAAGCATGGACGTAGAGCTTTTCAGAACGACAGTCTAAGACGAGCTTGAGTTCGAGTTGTACGATGCACTACTCGAATCTAGTTTGTAGCGTCGAGAGCTTACTCCGGCGGATAAGGCAAACTTCTTTCTGGCTATGGCTTGTGGAGGCCGCTGCAGAGTGAGCCAGCTCAACACATGCCCAATCTTTTTCGTCTATCATCGTTATCGGCAGCTGCCTAGATGATAAGTCATCCTGCTTGAGCTCGCTTAGCTGTGAAAGATGCCTTGTCCTGACTAGAAGGCAAGTTGGCGTAACTTTGTTGTTTATGCTGCGTGTCGATTGGGCTTGCATCACGCAAGGAACCACGTCAGAATGAACGAGGACAATCCCACAGTCAGAGACTAGAATTCAAAAGTAAAAAAAGCTTGTTCTGAAGTACGACAAGAAGCGGTACCTCTGTGTGTTGAGTTCAGTATGTTACATTACTGTATACTTTTAATTACAGTACAGCTGTTTATTGTATTTTGGATAGACGACCGACCTAGAAGCGAGCGAGATATAGACTGGTTAGGCGCTGTGTGTGACAAGTGACAAACGGGGTTACCCCCGAAGCTATTCAAAATATTTAATTTCGGGAAACAAAGCCATCACGATTTTGCTGATTTTGTGTGAGGCCGCCCTGTAAGCGTACTGCCGCTAGTTTTTTTGGTGCGATCAGCTCGGAAGACATTTCACTCAGACCGGCTACTACTGTAAATAATTAAATTCACTAGACCTCGTTGTTCAAGTGTATTTTGTGACCGTCTCATCGCTCTTCCTCCTACCATCCTCCTCTTCCTCTACCCTTCGCTCTCGACCTATCACCCGTCACCTTTCAAAGTATCAACCCTCGATCTTCACTGAAATCCAGATCAGATTAATCCCGCAGCTTGCCCATTTGCTCGCTACGCTTTTGTTAGAGCATTCATTCAACGTGTACGCATTCGCTTGCAGTACACGAGCTGCTCAATCGGATCGCACAACGCAGCATCATCCAATTTTTTTAATCTCCTCGGCTTTCCCGTCAAGCTACATTTTAGCGTTCGTCGGCGCATCCTTCAGCTGACTCAGAAGCTAAAGCACTGGCACCTCCGCTGTGACGGCGCTAATCGAAGCCACCGAGCAGTCAGCCAACGAGGTCATATCGCTTAGCAATCTGGCTCTGGCTAGCACATACCGAGGCCACACGAACCCTCAAAGGTCCGAATATCATATCTTCAAGGTCGTACGCCTCTCTTCCCTCTCATACACAAACGCTTTTTGAGCATCACGACCTACCCGCATTCTCAAGCTACGAATGCCATCGACCCCGCATGGCACCAACCCTTCGAACTCACATCACCATGTAAATCAGAACGGTCATCCGCATCTTGCCTCCTCTCGGCACACCATGTCATCCAACGGCAACGTCCACTACCGCGCTGCCTCCCCGTCGTCCGCCTTCTCTCCACAGAATGCTCTCGACAAACAAAAGCACTTGTCATCGTCTCCGCGCAAGCTCATGATAGGTGTCCCACCCGCTGCTACACCAAAGCTTTCCTCTTCTGCCAACGGTACTTCAGTTCAGCAGCTAGACCACCAAAATCACGCACATCACCCTAACGGTACTGTCAATGGTAGCATCGCTGCCGTCGCAAAAGGCAAACAGAAGCACGTCGACCCCGCTGAACACGTGCATCTCGCTCAACTCGAGCAGGAGCTTCCTTTGGAAGAAGCCGATCTCGTCTCGCTCGCTGCACTGGTCGAGAGACTCGCAAACCACGGCTACGAATCGCTTCAGAACCTTGCGGAAACGCTGCCGTCGCTTCCTTCCTCGTCAAGGCGTGCAAAGATCTTCAACACCGCCCTCGATGTACGCAAACAGTTTATCAAGCTTCTCGTCCTTTCGCGCTGGTCCAAAGATGTCGCAGACCTACAGAAATCGAGAAACATCATCGCTCTTCTCTCGGAACAGCAGTGGCAACACGAAGACGTCTTTGCCGGTCTTACCGACATCCGCAAGATCTTGCCCAACGCACGCATGAGGAACGCCGATCTCCCCACCGCCATCGATGTCTTGCAGACCGGTACTTACAGGAGACTGCCAGCCAGCATTAAGGACATGGCTGTGGCTCCAAAGCCTTTTACAGACCAACAGGTTCTTACAATCGTCTCGCGTCTCGAAGATGCCCTCCGTACGCGCATGGCTTGCCGCGAACTCGTCCCTGCGCCTCTTTCCGACTACTCAATACGAGACGGCAAGGTGCACTTCCGCGTACAAGGCCTCTTTGAAGCTCAGCTCACCGCCAGCAGTGGTGGCCGTGATCGAGCATCTGATGCACTTGCTCATTCCTTGTCTGGCGCTGACGCAACTTCAACAGCGAACGAAGTCGCAAGCGCACAAGCCAGTGCAGATGATCGGTGGTGGTTGCTCGACCTCAGCTTTGATGCCATAGCAACAGGCTCGTGCGCAGCATCCAGCTCAAAGGCGTTCCCAAAGAAGCCCAAAAAGGCGTATCGAGAACGTCTTCGCATATGGGGAGACCAAGAGTTGGCGCCAAGATCACAGCGTGTAGACGAATCAAAGCCGGGTCAAGCCCAACAAGGTGCCCAAAGGCCCGAAGACACTGAAGGAGCTCAGCCAACAGATGAAAAACCAGCAGTTGCCCAGCAATCATTGGAGACGGAACGTCCGACACAGGACAGGGACGACGATCCAGCTATCGTCAAGCTTCCCTCTGAATGCGATGTGCCTCTCCTTAGACTCTTCTCCTTTTTGCAGGAGCGTTCTCTGCACTACCAGATGGATATCCTCCAACACCAAGCTTACGAGCTGTGCCGGCTCAATTGGGGCTCCAACCTTCGCATTGAGACGGGCGAACGCCCCCGAAGGCTTACTGTCCACTACTGGACCCAGGCGCAAGGAGCTTCGGGAGCAGCTCAAAAGGTAGACAGCCCAGCTGCAGGAGGTAGCGTGCACATTGCAATTGTGGATCTCGCCGACCAGACGGGTGCAACCAAAACATTGGCCAAGCTCTTTGATGACGACGACCACGATGAACAATCGAGCTCGATGACGGTGAAGCGAAGGGGACTGCAAGTCACATGGGACGCACACGGTAGCATTTTAGCCGACTCGGAGACCTCGGATCTCACCATCTCTCCGCATAGCCTCGATATCGAGGCGCTGTTGAGCTTGGTCATCCAGCGACACAGCTCGGCCTTGTTGCGCAGTCTGCAACGACGCATTCTCATCGGCGATCATCCCGTCTCGCGACTTCTTCGGCCGGAAGATTGCACACTCTGCGTCGAGCATGCGCAGAGGCACGGTGACGAATTCTCAACGGCAACCGAAACGACCAGCTTTCACTTTCTCCAGATCGAATTGCACGGAAATACCCGCCAAGCAGCCAAAAGCAGGCATGCCTCCATGTCTGCCATGCCTCCTCTGCGCCTCAGCGTCGATCCCGTGACAGGTCGCCTGCTTCTCGACTCGGAATCGTATAGCATTACGACTGATCTTGGTCCGACCAAGTCGCTACAACAGTCTGCAAGCTTCACCGCCCCGATCCTCACCACACGACCAACTTATGCTCGCCTAGCCGAAGCGTCGGACCGTATCAATAGCTCCGTCGAAGCACTGTTTGATGTCCTGTACAAGCTCGAGGTGTTTGTTCGCGTCGAGGACTGGGAGCGCATGGCTTCCTACCTAGGCCTTCGAACCGTTCGCAGACTCAACTTGCGCCCTCAGGACTTGGCCAAGCTTGGACCTTCCGCTTCACCAGAATCGGCGCCACAACTCTTCATTGCCTTGCGCAACACCTTCCCCGGCTACTTTCTGGCTTTGCAGCCCTCGGAACTGGCTGGCGCAAACATTGCTCTAGTCTACGTCGTGCAGATAATGGATGCGACCGGTGCGCCATCGTTGACTGTTCAGTCGATCGAATGGCTGGATAGGGCCAAGATTGCCAGCGCTTCCAAAGCGAGACGCGATGCGCATGCGGACGGCTCAGCACTTGCAGGTCAAAAGCGCAAGCGAGCATCTGGCGTCGTGGGTCAGCTGCCCGAAGTCGACGCTAGCCTTGGTAAACGAGAGCTCACGATGGAGGAGCTCGGCACTGTACACTCGTACTGCATCGCTCTCGTGTCGTACTTCCGCGTTGAGCAACAGCTTCGCATGAGGGGCGTGCCGTATCTTCACGTTGGCAGCGCCACGTCCAGGTCAGCACCGCCAGCAAAGTGGCAAAGACGGCCCGCACCACCCGCGCAGGCTAGAACACACGCCGATGCTCGTGACAACGGCTTGTTTGATGACGAAGAAGCTGAAGGGGCAGCCGCAGAAGCTGATGTGACACCCGAAATGAACGCAGACGATCTGCTTGTGGAAGAAAGCAGCGGTGGCGTCGGTGCATTGGTGCCGACTTTGTGTCTTCGAGCAGCTGACTTGCTGGGACCGGCCAGGTCGCACCTTGCCAGGCCAAATGTGTCTGTACGCGTGTGTCACTGGGACGATGGCGACAGATCGTATGTTCAGATGCTCATCAAGCTTCGGATGAAGTCTCGTCGCCTCCGAGCTTTGCACCAAATAGTGGCATATGCCAGCGCCTCAGATCAACATTCTACATCGCCAGCCACGTGGATTGATTTTGACGACGAGACGTCGCTGTTGACGCTGTCCACGCGAGATTTGGACAATTGCCTGCCGATCTTTTACGCGCAATGGGAACGGTTGATGCGCATGATTCAAGTGACAAGAGAGGTCCTTAATGCCAGCCGAGCGTGGCAGCAACGCGCACTGCGCTTCCGCATCAGCTGCAAAAAACCTTTGGACATTGTCGAGCTCCGACGTTTCGATTTCGATGCGGTACTCTTTTCCTACGGTACGATTCGAGCGGAGGACCGAGACCGTCAGCTGCTGGTGCGCGTACGCTGGCAAGACGCCAAGGTGGAAATGACGCCTTTCAACGCAATGCCAGTGACGCAGAGTGGAGGTTTTATTGTTGAGTTTGGTTCGATTCCTGCTGTGGATCTTGCAACGATCGACGCGGTGGTTGTCGATGCAGGCGCTACTGCGAGCGTAGCAGCTCTTCCGAAGGAAGACGCGCTGTCCAAGTGGTTCCACGATGGCAATGCCTCGGCAAACCCGCATAACGCGATGGCGTTCGAGCTACGTCGAACTGTCAATATGGCAGCCCGAACAGCAGCGATGAGTGCCATGACTCAGCCGCATTTGGAGCGCATGGTGTGGAAAGGGTTCTTCAAGCTGCTTCAAGACACGTTGCCGCTGATGAAAGAAATTGCGCCGTTGGCAGAAAAGTGCCTGACGGATCCAGATGTACCCGAGGTCGAGATCAAGGGTGCCACGTGGTTCCGCTTGCGCTTTCAAGATCGGTTTGCGCTCGACATTCGTCTTACGACACGCTCGAGGTTGATCGTATCGGATGCTTCCCGGGCGCTCTTTCGCAGTGAAACGCAGCCGACGGGCGACGCAGGCACCCAGACCGCCGAGTCGAATGCGAATGCGTGTTTTAGCGGCTCTAATCTGCTCAACCATCTCGTCTCTGGTAAGAGTGGGGCTGTTGAGGTTGATACCACTTGGAAACTCAGCCGTATCGCAGTGGACGCAGCTGCTACGTTGTCAGCATCGCAGTTTCAACCCATCCCCAATATCGACTCGGTCTTTCGCAAGGTGCACACTACGGTTCGATCCGACTCGAATCAAGATGGACAGAAAGTATGGGATCTGCGTCGCGCACTTATCGTATCTCTTGCCCTACCTTTGACGACGAACGATATCGTCGAACGCAAGGTGGACGATGGGTTGTTGGGCAAGATTCTTCCTCTTCTGATACAGCTTGTGTCGGTTGAAATTCAGAGTGACTCTGGTTGAGAAGGAAAATAATAATAATAATAATAACAATAATAGTAATAAAATAAAATGGGGTAAACAGCATCACCACCAACTTGACGCTATCTACGTTGTTTGTCCTGTCTTTTTGAGGGGGAATTATTATTTTTAAAGAACAAACAAAAAATGAAAAAGACGTTGATTGTTTTGCTTTGCAGATCTAACAAATCATGAGAGAGAGAAAGTAATATTGCTTTGCCACCCCTAACCACCTTTAGGGATCCGATTCTGTGTTCGTCTGTAATCTCTCTCTCTCTCACACACACACACACACATACGTCAAAACTTCTCAACCACATCCCACCCAAATCAAGTTCTACCAACATTTCAAATACCCTAACATAACAATGCAACATTAGAAATCTACACCCAAAAGCGCTGTACCAGCAGGCGACCTCTCCAAAGACCGAATTTGCCTTGTATGCCAACCATCACTTTGCAACCTAGCAATAGCAGAACCTTGATCAAGATTCGTAACTGCGCTCCTATTCCTCCTTGGTCTCTGGGATGCTGGAATTGCACGCTGCTGCTGCTGCTGTGATCCTGCACCAGACGAAGAGGGACGATGCGAGTTGAGTTCACGTCTCACAACATTGGCTGGTGCAGTGGAAGGTCTGGTCGGTCTCGAACAAGGTGAGCAAGGAGTCGCGTCTGTAAAACTTGGCATGTTTGGCTGTGGTGGCATGTGGGGCGAAGTAGGAGGGTAACATGTTTCCTTCTCGGCAACATCCCCACTCGAAACGCTCCTCAGATCTCCATCCCTACTTTCTTCGGTGATAGCATCGTCGACAGGATGAACAAATCGTCCACTTTCCGTCTGCTGTGATGGGCAAGACTCTTGCTGACCCTGGATGAACCTCCTGATCCCCAAAGAGCTGTTCATGTTGTTGTTATTGCTGTTGTTAACGCCAGCATTCTGCTGAGGTGCCGCCTTCCTAGACACCGACTCAGCCCTGGAAAGAGGACCATCGGCAAGCTGCCTCATCTCGTGATCTTCGTTGGTCTGTTTCGACTTACTCGAAGTCACACTCTGCCTCCTAGCAGGCGACAGCGCGGTACCTGTTTGAGCATCGTACTCGTACCCATTTTCCTTGGAGCTACGACGTCCACCCCATCGCTTGGCACTCGGCAAGAGATTGACCTTGTTGGTAATGGGCGAAGTGGGATTGTCATCCGAAAACTTGGAAGCGGTTTCGAGCTTGTCTTCGTCATCGCTTCCAGCGTAGCCCTTGTTGAAGCGGCCAGTCGAAGTGAGGAAGCTCTCCTTGTGGCTGATGCGGTGAGGCACATCTCCTTTCAGCTCCTTCTCCTCCGCCTCGGACTGGAGCGAAGAGGGATACCTCCTTCGCATCTCGAGGATCACCTCGTGCTCAAAATCATCAGCCTGACGACCACGAAGCAGCATCATCTGCGACTTGGAAAAGAGAGTGTAAGGCACAAAGACAAAAGGTGTCGCGGGGCTGG
Organism: Melanopsichium pennsylvanicum; assembly: GCA_900208305.1. Classification (NCBI taxonomy): domain Eukaryota; kingdom Fungi; phylum Basidiomycota; class Ustilaginomycetes; order Ustilaginales; genus Melanopsichium; species Melanopsichium pennsylvanicum. The sequence goes on from OAPG01000007.1 coordinate 112,589, forward strand.
GCTTGTCGGTGGGTACGACTTCGGAAACCACATGCTGGCCCTCGGAAGCAGAGTACGAAGTGGGCATGGTCCTTGCCTCGGGCAAGACAGCTTGAACCAGGATCATCTCGGCGGGTGGCGTCGAGTCATCGAGGTTCGAAGGAACCTCGAGCACCTCGGCGCTGATGCGGGCAGTCTGGCAGATCTTGGGGTAGAACCTGACCGAGTTGTGAAGAGCGTCGAGTGAGATGAAAAGCGAAGTCTGGAACTGGATCATGAGCTCGACCGCCTCCTGTTCAGCTTCGTTTTCTTGGTTGTCGGCGACATTGACAGAAGAGATGGACTGGAGGTACTTGCGTCGCTCGCCGGATCGGATCGACTCGCGCTCGCACACCTTCATGGCATCCTCCATCGTCGCCTGGTCGAGCGAGCCGAGGAAGGTCTTCATCTCGGTCGTGATGCACTGCACATCGGGTAGGCGGTACGCAGGAATCTGATGACGCGCAAAGTTGTACACCAACACATCCAGACCACCTTCCTTGCTGGTGGAGGCACGAACGCCAAAAAGACCGCAGTAGACTCCACCAGGCTGGACGACGGGGCGAGTACCGCGCTTGGCGTACACTTTGAGCGAGTCGAGCAATGGCTCCATGTCTTCCTTCTGGACGGCGACACGGTCAGCAAGCACACCGGCGAGGAAACGAGTCTCGGTCATGCGATAACCCATCTGTCGGAAGCGCTCGGTCGAGGCGGCCGAATTGGGGAGCTCGCGGACGAGGAAAAGCATGGCACCTTCTTCCTGATCGTGGCCCTCGCCAAAGATGGAAGGAACTGGACCGTTGATGGAACTTTCGTCGTCTGAAAATTGACGCGAGGGTGTAAACTTGTCAGGGACGGCGTTTGTGTTTGTGTTGTTCTGACCGTTGCGTCGGGTACCGGTGGGGAGGACGTGGTCGTAAAGCACACCGATCTGCTCAAAAGGAATGTCGAGCTCGGCAGCAAGGTGGTAGGCAGCGTCGATGAAGCGGTCACGGAAGTCAGCCAGACTCTGAGGACCCTTGCGGCGATCGTCAGAGATGTCGAGAGATCGTCGACCCTGAGCAATCATTTTTTTACCGCGGCTCTTCCAGATGGCCTCGTTGCGCTGAGCGTTCTGGGTCTCGGCAGCAAAGCGCGAGGTGATGGCACGGAGCCAAGGGCTGATGATGGCCCAATCCCAAGAGAGAGAGTAAAGCCACTGGAAGGTGGGCTGACGGTTGTCGAGCGCATCGAGGATATCGCGGGTGTTGACGTCGGTCTCGATGATCATGAGGGGCATGGTACCGTCAGGCTTGACGAGGAGGCGTCCCTGCTTGTCAAAAGTGACAGAGCAGACGACGACCTTTTTGGACTTTCTTCGTGCGTCTCGAACGATGAGCATGTCGGAGACAGCGATAAAGATGGAAAAGCAAATAATGACAAAGCACATGCAGCCGATGGCAATGACGAGGACATTGTTGCGCTGACGACCAGTGAGGAGGCTGACCTCCATGGCACCGGTGATGGTGGAAGGCTTGACCTTGTAGCTGGTACCCCAAACACCAATGTAGTGCATGCCGGATACGGCGGCAGCGAGTACGAAAGCGCAGAGCATGCGCTTCCACCACGAGTCCTCCCACTGATGTCGGAACCTGAAGAAGCCGGTGAGAGCGACGGTGGAAGCGACGCAAGCCACGACAATGGAGATGGTGACGAGGGTAGGGCTGTAGCTGACGGCGTAGTTGGTCTTGAGTGAGGCCGAGTAGTGCATGAGACTGACAATGAGACCAGTGAGAATGCCAGAGATGGTGGTTCTTATAAAGCTAAAGGAAATGGCGGCGTCGACAATGAAAAAGGCGGCGTGGAGAGCAATGATGGGGACAAAGAGACTGAGGACGGTGAATCCAGGGTCGACCTTGATATACCAGTTTACGCCAGCGACGGGACGAAGGCTCATGTGCATGCCGATGAAATGCATACCCCAGATACCGACGGAAGCCATGGTGGTAGCTGCAAGAGAGAGCAAAAAGATGTTCTTCTTACCCTTGTTCGAGGTGCGCTTGCCGAGAACGAGGAGGGTAGAGTAGGAGCCAAGAGCGGCGACGGCAACGGAAGCCACGACGATGCCAGGGTTGAAACGCTGGGGGATGCGGTGGATGACATAGTATTCGGCCACGGCAGTGAGGTCTGAGGAGAAAGCGACAGCGACACCAACAAGCCAGTCAGCCAAAAGAGTTTGAGGATTAGAACAAGGTGGAAAGAGGAAAGACAAGGATACTCACTATTCGCGTTGACGCCAGCAGGCAAGACGGGCTCCATGTAGAGTGCCCGAGGGACGAGGTGGTGGAAGCCGTCCATTGTGATGCGATGGGTAGTGGAGAAGAGAGAAGCTTCTGATGCGAAGAGAGGGTGATGATGTGATGAGTTTGGGGACTTCTACCAAGACTTTCCGAGGCGTGAAGGCCTCACAGAGCATGTAAGGATGCCCTACCACAAGGGGAAGGCCAAGCAACAAGTTGGGTTGGTTGATGTGCTGGTGTCCAGAAGAAAAGCAAAAAGAAACCGAGGTGCAACGACGCGATGGGACTAGGATGAATGATAGTGATGATGTCGCGCTATGGGGAATAATGAAGGGGAGCAAGAGAGATTGAAGCGAGAGAAGAAAAGGACGACGACGGACGAAAAGGGAAGGGATGTGGGGTTGGGGGGGGGGGGGGGGGGGGGAAATGGGGGATCCAGAGCTTTGGGAGCGCTTGCACCAGACGATGCTTTTGTAGTTGTTTTTGATCGAGTCGGCTGAATGAGTATATTGAGTTGTGGTAAGGTAGGCTGCGTATACGTTTGTGCTGGGCTGTGGAATCTAGAGGACGGGGAAGCATCAACCTCAGCCTGGTTAAGGTGGGAAGAATCAGACATGACCCAAGATCAAGACCAATATCAAGCTAAAAGCCAAGTCCAACGTAAAAAAGCGTAGTCCAACGTAAAGAAGCGTAAAAGTCTGTGAGTAATACAATGAGCGGCAGATGTGGATCAAACTGTACTGTGGGAAAAAAACAAAAAATAATAAAAATCAAAAAATTCAAAAAAAAAAAAAAAAAAAGATCCGCTTGTGTAGAGCACAATCCCAGTACGCTTAATACAAATGCGGTTGGCCAGAGCGGAGCTATAAATCTTGGCGCCCATGGAGAAATCTGTGATTATATGAGCTTTACTGTACTTTGTACAAGCAAGCAAGCAAGCAAGCAAGGAGTAAGCCAAATTCACATTTGGAGTCAGTCAGATTATTATCACTGTGTACCTGCGACAGGTCATTCTGTGATGGAGCTCATCATCGTCTTTCTACCCACATGACTGGGACAAAGGTGAATCAACATTCAACACCAACACAACCACCAATCCGCAGTCGATTGTTCAATCCAAAAACAAGCTCCTGTGGTGTGCACGCCCGCCCAAACTGGACCATGATAAGTAATGAATGGTTTCAGGAACAACAAAGTCAATCAAGAAATCTGCAAGGAGCTCATCGTAGCCACTTTCGCGGGAGGGAGGGGAGGGAAATCGATTCAATCGAGAAACCAACACAAGTAAGGGGGTAAAAGCAGAACAACAGACGCTGCTTTATGCCAGTGTAAAATGAATGAATGACACTTGTCCACCCAATTCCAACGCTGCAAGGGATGGTGCCACGCGGCGCCACACGAACAGGTTGCAAGACACTCGTTGATTCGCTTACGTTTGGCAGCTTCCTTGAAGAGCGGCCAGACAAACTCGCACCCTGCTTGTCGACGTGCTATCATCACCAAACTTGTTCTTACTCTTTTTCATAGCTCGAGCCACGTGGTAAAGGCTGCCCACAAAAGCAGACACCTCACCGACATTTGGATTCACTACAGTATCAGACAATCCACTTGATCCTTGACACTACAGTTGATGCCATTCTATGATAACTATGCTTTCTCGTCTGCAATCAATCTGGGCTGGTTTCTTTGTATAGTCAATCCATATTTTTGTGCAGCATCGTTGCGATTGCTACGCAGAGTTTCATGTATTAATTTTGGTTTAAGGATTGGGTGGTAAAGGACCTGCATGTCGCTTAAGCGGACTGCATGCAGTTGACACTGAATCGAGCAAGGTGGTTACCAAACCGGAGTCAATTCCGGGAGTTGTAAGGGCGTGCATGTGGTTGCATTAGCATGTGTCTTGTCTTGTTGCCTCCTAAACCTGTAACAATAGCACAGCAGTTGTCAAAAATCACGCTTTCCTTCCCGTTTCCGTTTCCTCTTCCCTTTTGGTTTCGCTGATAACTGCACGCCCCGAAATTGCAAAAGCTTGGGTGAATTAGCCGATTCAAACCATGATTAGAGTAGTAATTTACCAGTTACAGAAGTCGACCTTTTTCACAAAATTTTGAGTTGTAATGTTCAAACAATCAAACAATCAAATGAAATATTTTCCAACCTACTCAACAAGAGTTTAACAAAGTCAATGTCGTCAGTGTCGGACCCGAAAAAAAGTTGCTCCCACATCACTTCTCTTGTTGCTCCAAATTTGTCCAACATTGCATGCTCTCCTCGCTATCACTTTACTTGGTCGCATAGCACGCATTGAGTGCTGAATACTCTCATCATGTCAGACCACACACCAATTGCAGCCTCTTCTGCCGTCTCGGCATCATCAACGTCGTCTTCGTCTGTAGGCCCAACCACTGATCCAACCAAGAAAGCGGCCCAACCCAACCCCAACAACAAAGTCTCGAGTGACAAGAAAATGTCGGCAAAGGAGCTCAAAGCAGCTCGAAGAGCAGCCAAGGTAGCCGAACGTGGGCTTGACCATACGTCTCTTCCCGTTCGAGTCCCACCTTCATCCAATGCGCAACCCTCTGCGACGCAACAACAAGCATCAACCAAGCAGCAGCAGCGACCTCGCTCATCCTCCAATAACGCTCCAAGTTCGAGACCTAGCACCAGCGCTGGTTTGCTTCACAACGCTCCTCCTACGTCTATGGTCGCCACTGCTTCGACCTCTGGCACCCGCAAAGCAGTCCATGATGTGGAAGCAGCCACCAAATCCATCCCGCCTCATCCGAGCGTAGCTTTGTTCGGCAACGTCTCATCGAACAAACCGCACAACACCCACATCAACGCCCAAGTGTCAGCCTCTTTTCGATCCAATATTCATCCCTCGGTTCTCAAATTGTCAACTCAACTTGCGCAATACAAGCTCATCGGAGCCGACACGCGCGCCATTGCGCTTCTTCGAGCAATGGCTGATGTAATCCGAGACTACAAAACGCCTCACGGTGAGATGCTCAATCGTGACCTTCTCAAAAATGTCTCTGCTCAAGTCGGCCATCTGGTTGATGCGAGAGCTATGGGTACGTCGCAAGGCGTAGCCGTGCGATATCTCAAATATGAAATTTCGGTAGTATCTGCCGATCTTACCGAAGACGAGGCCAAAGAGCACTTGCTAGAACGTATCGACCATTTTGTACGAGATCGCATCGTGTATGCATCAAGGATCATCTGTACGCAGGCAGGAAGCAAGATTAAGCATGGCGACGTGGTCATGACGTTCGCTCGCTCCTCTGTGGTGGAAGGTACACTTCTTTCAGCATGGCAGCTTGGTATTCGATTCCAAGTCATCGTTGTCGACACCCGCCCATTGCTCGAAGGCAAGGCTTTGCTTTCTGTATTACTCGCCGCTGGTATTCCCTGCACTTATGGACTGATTTCGTCACTCTCCTCCCTCATGCCGCGTGCCCACATTTTGCTGTTAGGCACTTCGGCGCTGCTTGCCAACGGAGCATTGTATAGCCGTTCAGGAACAGCAACGTGTGCAATGATGGCAAAGGAGAAAGGAATTCCGGTCATCGTTTGTTGCGAGACCTACAAATTCTCGGAGCGTGTTCAGCTCGACTCTTTTGTCCAGAATGAGGCTGGCAATCCCAGGGATCTGCTGCTGCCCACCAAAGACCAAGTGGATGCAGCAGATCAAGAAGAGACCCAGAATGCAAACAAAGGGCTCATCGATGTAGCAGAGTGGGAAGCAAGTAACCACCTGGCGGTGGTCAACTTATTGTACGACGTCACGCCGCCAAGATTCATCAGTGCGGTTGCATCCGAGGTTGGGTTGTCAGGTCCGGAGAGTGTCGGTGTAATTCTGCGCGATTATAAGAGCGTTTTGTATGGTGTATGAGCACAAGCAATCTCTGCAATACAGCAATGATCATTACTTGTGTAGTATCAGCATCTCTTTTCAAGAATGACCACTTCGAGGGTGAACTGATTATTGAATGTGAGATGCGACAGTAAATTAAAACACTTTATAATGATTTAGGGTGTAACTTGAGCGAACGACCTCCACTTTACGAAAGCTGGCCGCGGACCCTTTTTCTTTTTTGGTTTTGAGGGGTTAGGGTGGTTTGAACGCCTTTTGAGAACAACATATTACCATCGTCACTCAATCTTACTCAAGGTTTCTATATAACTCTGGCAACTCTTGCAAGCATGTCAGCAAGACATGTCGTATCGTCATTGGTTAGAATGGTGGTCAGAGCTCGCCGCAATTCTACTGTCCTCAAGTTCAATCATAGTACGACTCGGCCATATTTGAACGGCTTCTCACCAACAGCTCGCACTATCACCACCAGTGCAGCAAGCTCCTCTGCAAGCTTTCAAGCTGGTCCTTCTTCCAATTGTACCGCCGGTAGCAGCGCTTCCAAACACACTCGTGATCGTGCAAAGCCAGACGCAGCCACACTACTTCTCCTAGACAGCGTCGATTCCATTCCCCAGTATGGCTTTACTCAATCGGCATACCTTCTCCCCAGCGCATGCTCACCTCTGAACGTCGAAGAAACGCTCAAACGTCAACGTATCCTCTCGACACTCTTTCCCGGTTCTCCGACCACTTTCGATGCGAAGCTGTTCATGGCTTGGAACAAAGTTTGCGACCTTGCGATTGTTCATCACATCTCAACTGAACAAGTTATACAAGTATTACGTGCTGGTGAGCCGCTCGATTGCAACACGATGCAAGGCAAACCTGTTCGCATGGATGCCAATCTATCTGCTCAGGCTGAAAAAGTTGCATTTCACAAGCTTGCCATTTTGATCCAAGAGCGTCTACGTCTGTCATGGATGGTTAAAGCACATCTGACACAAGGTATTACCGCACTCAGCACCATCTCGCCCATAAAAACCACACTTGGTTCCATTTTACCACATAAGACAATCTTGCCCAATTTCCCCACACCTCTTCCTCTGCTTGACCTCACCTCCAGCTTTGTTGCAACCTTGTTAACGCATCCAATTGTACAGGACAAGAGCGGCTGGATGGATCCAGACGGTTCAGAATGGTACGCTGTGAGGATGAGGTTGATATTGGCCTACACAACCGCGACGCTGCATGCGGCTAGTGCAAATGTTACCCATTTCCAAGATACTCAAAACTTGTTTTGGAGAGTGATCAGAGCAAGAGAAAACGGTATTGCAGCCACATTGGGAACAATGATGGGTAGTGGAAAAGCGTGGATCAAGTGGGGTGGCAGAGGTTGGTTGGGAGTCTTTAGAAGTTTGGGATTGTAAAGTACTTCATGTCACTATTATACGATATATCCGCATGGCAGCTCATTCCTCCGAATCGAACAAGTTTGCAAGATCAACAATTCCAATAGAATTTGGATTTTTTTTTTCTTCTTTTTTTTTTTCGAATGAGTGTTTATAAAGGTTATGATTTAACGAATGCGAATGAGCAAGGTAGCACGCACAGGACGATGATCACTAAACTTGATGTTCGGTACACTCTCGTATGCCTGTAGTATCAATCCCTGTTTCCTCTGTTTCTCCCTCAATTTCACCTTTTCCTCCTCCTCCTCCTCCTCCTCCTCTTTGCCAACTTGTACGAATTTGGTTTCTGCAGTCGCTGAATTCAATCCTCCATCATCCTCCCACTCTTGCGTCACCGCCCATAGAATCCGATCTGTCCAAGCTGGAATTCTCTGTTTGTCGCTAGTGTCATATCTATCCGTTCCCTTATCAAATTTGTACGTTGGTGCAAAGTTGATCTTACCCTCTTCAAAATCGTCAAACAGAGAACCAGAGGTACGTAGAGATCCAAGTTGATCGTAGCGATACAAAATATCGTACTGACGTGAACGAATCAATCGATGTGCCTCGGAATGAGACAAGTCAAGACGAAAGTTGAGATCGCCCAAATGCAAAATCAGGTCATGATCCATAATTGCGTGTTCCATGTTATTAGAAGAGATGTGAGAGTCTTCACTGTCTGGTGAGGGACGCCACGCTGAAGTGACATTGACGTGAACAGCTTCGGAATCGTCTTTGGTTGTCGTGGTTTCATGTTTCTTGGATGCGATGACTAGAGGAGGTAAATTTTCTTGCTCATCTTTTTCATGCTTGTTCTTACTAACCTGCTGCACCTTATTCGAAAACGTTTCATCCAAAATAGATTTATAGCCCTCCTTTGCATCGCTTGAATTCGACCTCGCTTCCTCTTTGTTATTCTTGACTATCTTGAAGCGATTCGTTGGCTCTTCCTTTGACGAATTACCAACATCACTACCTCCATTCGCTTGCGCCTCTTCTATGACTGGAATTTCCCAGAAATTGTCCATCTTGACGGAAGCCAGTCTGAACCTTAGCCTTTTGTAAATCTCGTTCCAATCCCAACACCTCCTCTCCATCGCCTGCAATCCCTCCATCGCAGACAAATGACTATTGACGAAACACATGGATCGCTGTCCAATCTTTAATCTTACAGCAACCGCACCTTTGTTGGCCACAAATCCGCCCAACCCCACTCCGACACTTGCTGTGGCCAATTCACTCACACTATTCTCCAACTCGGTTCTGACAAATACCAAGATCATCAACCCAACGAGTTGCTTGCTCGCGAGCTTACGATACATGTTTGCCCTCCTACCCAAAGCTTGAGTGAAGGCTCTGGTCCAAGCCTCTTCCCTCGCTGGAGAATAGTAGAGGTAAGCACCACCTGAAGTGTCCACTTCCTGTAAACCAATAACGATGAGATCAGGTTCCTGTTCAGCACGGATAAAGTTTTTCAGTCCGATCAACGTAGGGATATCGTTTTCGGGGGGAAGTTGATTGTTGACGTTGAATGTACCCACGGAAAGGCGGACATCGTTGACTGTTGGACTGGCTGGGCGTTGGATTGGGCGAGATTGTGGAGCCTGTGCAGGAAGGAATGCCGAGTTGGAGAAGCGAGAAAACATGCATGTGTCCAAATGCGATGGATCCGACTCGCGGTGGTGTTGGTGATAATGATAATTCGAACCAATATCTTCTGTATACTCTTTCATCCAATCATGCAAAGTATCTGCAGAGAAACTATGTTCTTGAGCCACCTTCACAAGTTCCTTAAGAACAATGAGGAAATCCTTCAACCCTCTCGCATCGCTCGTCACACCTGAAGCCGTCTGACTTCCATGTGAGAGAGTAAAATTCAAAGCTGCGTTGGACGTTTCCGCCTTTTCCGCTGAAAACAAGTCTGGAACCACACTCTCTAGCAATGAGTGTATTGTAGGCAGAGTGTGAGGGAGACTCGACAAACCCAAGGTCATGGCTGTGGGAACATGATTTCTGGGCATGGCGGCAGAAGCGGTGAGTCCTTGTTGAGGCTCGATCTCAATTTTGAGATCGGGAAGGATAGGGATGGCAGATATTAGGGAAGCCGTGGATGGATCCTTGCGACGTGGCTTGATGATAAGAACGCAAGATTGTTCTACACCAAAGCTTACGTTGCTGACAATGACAAAGATTCTTTGTGTGTGCAGTGGTGGAGTCGGTGAAGAGGAAGAGGGGTTGTTGGAGTAGTCATCGTATGAATCAGCATCGTAAGTGATGAGAGCGAGTTTGGGTAGTTCGTCTGGAGTGAGAAGGGTTGATGCTAGGTGATAAGGCTCTACGGAGGCCGACATGATGATTTTTAATAGCAACAATGCTTCTAAGCTTGTGTAAAGTTGCTTTTGATGTGGCTTTTCGACTTGATTGCTAGAGGGTTAGCTCAGTCAATACCAGAGTCGTAAGATGACTGGAAGCCAAAAGATGTCCGGCTTGTTGCATACAAGTCTTGGTCAGTTATAAAGTGGTGACATAAGCAACGGATTGATAGACAATCAAGACGATAGAACTTGGCTGGAATGATGGGTTGAAGATGACCTCCTGTGTCAAGAGATGAGCTCGAGTTGTGTGGTTTATGGTTGTTGGACAAGCATATGCCATGTGGAGGCTCGAGCCCAAGAATAGAAAAAAAGGGCAACAGCAGTCAGCACTCAGCACTCAGCACTCAGCACTCAGCACTCAGCAGTCAACACTCAGCAGCAACAGCGACAGCACCTGTCAAACTTTAACGCATCAAAAACCGGCGACACAAAATCCATCGACTCAAACACCAAAGATCGCGGCCATCCTCGTACATACACTGATAGACAAAGAATAACCTTCGTCATTCCATACACCCATCTCTTGTATACCAATTACGACGCAGTCATGTTATGATCATCCGACCGACTCACCGACTCAACGTCCACTCCTCTACAGCGCAGCATGAATAGACCACCTGCCGCTCCAAGCCAAGATGAGCCTCTGGCTGCGATCGATGCTGTTCATCGTCACAGAACCTTCAAACCACATCAGCCAAACTATGCTCACAATTCGCCAGACCATTCCCACCTTGTAAATGCTGCCCAATCGTATGCCTCTATCTCTGCCCCATCCAATGACGCTACATCGTACAAACAGCTCAAGGAGGCCTGGATAGCCGGGCAGACAGGCAGCTCCATTCATGTCGTAAATGCACTTGCGCTCGTCATACTCGCAACGTATGCGATATGGGCAGTTTTGAGGGCAAAGTGCCTTCGCTTTGTCCGCGCACAGTATCGTAGACAGCCACACGAATCGGGCAATACAATATTCACGTCCATATTTGAAGCAACAGCAAAGTTGTCAGACTGGCAACTCGAGTTTCTCATCCTCATCGTACCTGCCGTCGGTGCACATACCATACTCGCCTCTCAACTTAACACTACACTCGGTGTATTCGTAATCTCTTTGTTACTCCTTATCCGCAGTGGCCCAACCACACAACAAAAGTCGCAACACGCGCAAGAACCGAAGAAGCAAAAGCGTCATTGGTCAAAGAAATACTCGGGCTACGAGGATGACGGTGACGAGATCCACACACACCCGACCGATGCTCAACAGGACGCCCTCAGACCTTGTCCGAATCTACCAGCAGCAGAAGCCGAGCTACCATTCCGCGTATCGATCGACTCGGCAGCAGATGCGGCGCACGCAGCAGCAGCTCCACCCAACTTTTATGACGGACCGGGCTCGCTCACTTCCCTTTCTCGCACGCATGCCGGGCTGTCTATAGATACCTCAACGAGTACCTCCCCTCAAAGCCCCATATCTGGTGCATCAAGCTTTGCCGATTTCCCATTCGGTGGCTCAGAATCCACTCTTCTATCGCCCAACATGGCTTCCACATCTGCCTTCCCTGCATCAACAAGAAGGTCAGTAGAATTCGCAGCGCTCAAGACAAACTCGATGCCCCTTCTGCACTCGAGGGACGGCTCGGATGCGCAGTCTGTCGTGTCTGCTTCTTCTGCAATGTCGCCTCTCGCAAGGAGTGTTACCAATCCTTGGGCAAATGGTAAGCAGCCTTCGTCACTCGACCATTCCAACTCGCCAACAGACGAATTTTCTTCTTCTTCTTCCCCGCACAAATTGGCTTACTCAACATCATCAGCTTCAGCTTCAGCGAATGGGACAACGCAGTCGGATCCAAGCATGTTCGTGCGGCCTCAACCTTTTCTTACCGTTTATCGAGCGCACATGATGCTTGTCACCGTCATCTCGATCCTCGCCGTCGACTTTCCTGTGTTCCCACGTGACATGTCCAAATGCGAATCGTGGGGGACGAGCTGGATGGATATGGGGGTCGGTTCATTTGTTTTCTCGCTTGGAATCATTTCAGCACTACCCTTCCTCAAGAGCCCCCAAAATCGCTTCCGCCCATTAAAGCAGCAAATCGTGTCAGATTTCAAAAAGAGCCTTCCATTGATGTTATTGGGCTCGGTGCGGGTGATTCTCGTCAAAGGGGTGGAGTATCCGGAGCATTTGACCGAGTATGGTGTGCATTGGAACTTTTTCATCACATTAGCTTTACTTCCTTTTGCTGCTACCCTGTCGAGGCCTTTCTCCAAGTACATACGATATAGCGTACTGGGTCTGGGCCTGTCAATCGGCCATCAGCTTTTACTCAACGCGACTAGGTGGCAAGAATGGGCTCTTTCCAATAGCATCATGCGAGACACTTTGCCGACTCAAAATAAGGAGGGAATCACGAGCATGTTCGGATACCTAGCAATCTTTTACATTGGTCTAGACTTGGGACATTACGTACTTCCACTCGATCCTTACCTCGCATATCGAAAATTGAGCAAGAGAAGAGCAAAACCGAGGACGGATAAGCTGGCGATGGTGCTTGCATCTTTCGCTATACTCTATTGGATGGCTTTTGCAGCGTCCTATTTGATCGGGTTGAGAACAAGTAGGAGGCTTGCCAATTTGCCATATGTGCTGTGGGTGATTGCGTTCAACACGTCTTTTCTGCTCTGTTATGTGCTTATATATCTTTTCATCCTACAGCCAGTCGAACAGGAGCAAGAGAATGCGACTCAGGTGGATTCGGTCACCCCCAAGATTTTGGAAGATCTAAATAAACATTCACTCATCGTCTTTCTGGCAGCAAACTTGTTGACAGGGCTGGTCAACATGACTACAGATACCATGTACACAAGCGATGCGGTGGCATTGCTCATTGTGCTTGTTTATACTGGCGCTTGTTGCGGCTTGGCACATTTGCTAACGGCGACAGGGATTCGGCTCAAGTTCTAGCTCACGCTAACATCAATGAATTCTGTACTCATTTTCAGATATGAACTCGCACTATCCACAGCCTCGGTAGTAAAGGAAGAAAAAAGGAGAGTGTGATTTTCTTGTGCATCTGCAGAGTACACAATGTTGAGATTGTTTTGAATCGGACGTGCTTAACTTCTGCATTGCGCGGTCGCAAATTCACAAGGAATGATATATCTAAGCAGTGTTAGGGAAAACAAAAGGGCGGCCGTTTCCGGGTTGAGGTTGAGGAGGGAATGTGTTCTGGAGAAGGTTCTGGGAAGAGGGAGGGTACTGAGGAGTCGACTGATACTGCTGGTAGTACTGACTAGACATCGTCGCACAGTACTGCTGCAAGAAGCCCGGAGGTACAGCCTGTGTGGACCCGTCACTTAAGGTAATTGCCACGATGTTAATCGAGCCAGCACTATACTGCTGTTGCGGCTGCTGATACATGGGATAGACGGGAGTTTGTTGACCTTGCGCGTACTGCGGTGCCGGTTGACCCAGTCCTCCCCTGCTTTCACTGTCGCCATCACCATGTCCAGCCCCTCTTTCATCATGGTCATCAAAGAGCTTATGAGCAGCAATGTTGCCAGCAGTGCCAGCAAAGGCTCCAGTAGCAGCAAGAGCGGTTCCACCTAAAATCGTTTTGCCCATAGAGAACCCTCCTCCGCCTCCACTACCACCACCACCGTAGTGATTGTGGACGTGGTAGCCACCACGCGGCTCGGGGGATGGGTCGCGCTTTGCAAACTTGTGCTCCGAGTCAGAGCGAGGTTTTTGGTGGTCAGCCGAAGCTTGCTGCCCCACTGCGAGGGCGACAACGAGTGTGCTTAGGAGCGCTGCGCGGAAATGCATGGTCTGAAGTGCCGGTCGAGATTGGTGGAGGAGTCAGTCGCTTTGTATCTCCAGAGCAATTGGGAAGAGCTTAGGTACTTGCGACATAGACGATGGGAAAGGAATGAACGGTTAGAGAAGAAGGGAAATTTGGAGTGGTCCTTAGCCCCCACCTTTATATCCCTGATGCATGGCTTTATGCCTCGTTAGGGATCAACGCTCGTCGCACAGTACTACCGTGCAAGCATACGAACTGAATCAGCGTAGGTCATCTGACCTAAAACCACATGCCGCTCTGAAATCCTCATTTCATGTCCCGCACATTTCATCTATGGCTTGCCGAATGTACAGTAACCAAGTGGGCTCATTTGCATGATATTCGCCTTTGGTATCATCATACCCACGGTCTGACATTAATATCATACTGAAGTACAGACTACTGTGATGTTCCCTCGAGCTCTGTCGTGACGATTACAATTCTTGCTACCGAAAAAGAAGCGAGGACCTTGAATTACGTCGATCCAGTGAGAGCATGGAGCTTCTTATGGGAATCGATCGAGAGAGAGTGTCGGACAAATCGACACCAATGAAGCTCTGATCTGAAACGTGGGTAAAAAGGGTAACATTGAACGCGAGCTCGGCGGGACATTTGTGGGTGTTCATGCCGAGGCAACTGGATGCACAAAAGACAGGACCACTGTATGATATGCTCCCGTTCATGTCAGGTTTCAATTGTCAGAAAGTTAATGTCTTGAACGTACTGCTGCTGTACAACTCTGACATGCCGGTGTCACACCGTTATATGAAAACAGCATCTGTCCTATTCCGCGAGCCTCGATCTTCCCACGCTCAACTCACATTCTCATTCACGTTTCTACAATGATATTGCGATTACAGTGCTGTAATCACACCTCTGCGCATTTCATGTCGCAAAACTATTGCAACGCTGTCTGTGCGGACCCATTCGACCCACTTGAGCCGCAAATACTACCGAACACGTACGACATCAGTCTTGCACCGTTCCAGCAAGAAAAGACTATTGGTATTGAAAACAATTTCACTGTGCATTGACAGTGAAGAATAGGGTATCAATCTATCGCTTGTGCGGGCCCCTTCCGCCCTGGATGTGACCTTGCCTTTTCAACCCATTGTCTGCACCGCTCTTGCCCCCACCATTGGGCTTACCTGGCAGCTCCTTAACAATGTTGAGTCCAGGCTTGCCCTTTAGGCCCATCATCGACACGGTCTTTTGCAGCAACGGTGGTCCAACCCACGTGCCGTCCTGCGCTGCTGGCCACTGAAGGATGTCGCGAGCATACGCGTTGGTCGTGCTGATAAGCACCTCCGGTTTCCACTTGAGCTGTTTGAGGTACGACTTGTAGAATCCAAGATGAGCCTGGTATGCCTGACTCCTTGTCGTCTGATCAATGCTCTGCATAGCTCCGTCGACGTGTTGGGTTACCTGGCTGAGGTTGGCTCCGCTTTCTGCCTCAACTTTGGCAACGTCGAGGTTGGTAATAGGCAACTTTTTGACATCTGCCTGGTTGAGGAAGAATTGCTCGAAATCAGCGAGGATAAGCACACCACGGCCTTCCTTGCCCGCACGAGCGGTTCGACCAAGTCGATGGATGTACTGCTCGAGACTGCTGGGAAGACCAAGCTGGAGGACGAGCGAGATCCCTGGAATGTCGATACCACGAGCGGTGACGTCCGAAGAGAACAGGATACCCGAAGCACTTGTCTGGAAGGTTTCCATCGTTCTTGTCCTCAATGCTTGCGACTTGCGCGAATGGATTTCAAAGATGGGCCCCAACTTGGCATAGGCCGACGCTTTCTGATTCCTCAACTGCGTAAAAACTGCCGCAGCGAGCGAAGTCGATCGAGCCGTCGGCAAGAAGACCAAGATCTTGTGGTTGACGGGGTAACGGATGGCTTCCGATAGCACGACTTGGAGGGCACGCGGGAGGCAGTCACGCAAAGAGCAGATCAAAGACTCTTGAGGTACGTGCTCGTGGGTGTTGGTATCTTGTTCCGTGAGGGTAGAGATGAAGGTGTGGTCTGGACGAAGCTTGGCAACGTCGTGAACGAAAGAAGGGATGGTGGCCGAGAAGAAGAGGGACTGGCGCTGGCTGACAATGGGGTCGGGAAGCATTTTGAGAATCTTTTCGAGTTCATTTCTGAAACCCATGTCCAGCATTCGGTCAGCTTCGTCAAGAACAAGAACTTTCAAGTTCTGACATGCTTTGCGGAGATCGAGACCAGGGGTGTCACCGGAAAGGTGGTCGAGAAGACGACCGGGGGTGGCGATGAGAAGATCTTTACGGTCGCGCGCAAGTCGCTTGCGCTCTGCAGAGATGTTGGTACCACCGACGACGTGTTGGACGGAGAAAGTGCCTTGGAGATTGGCGAGAAGCATTTGAGCTTCCTTCTCGATTTGCAGCGCGAGCTCACGAGTGGGAGAGAGGACGAGGACCGACACGGAACTCTGGGGTGGCGGTTTGGGCAGCGCGCAGAGCTTCTGAATGGAAGGGACGAGGAAGGCGAGCGTCTTGCCGGTACCGGTCTTAGCCTGTGCCAGAACGTCCTTGCCCGAAAGAGCAGTGGAAAGTGTAGCAGCCTGGACGGCAGACATGGTGGGGAAAGGAATAGACGAAAGTAGACGATCATCAATCGAGCCCTTGAGATCCGCAAACTTGTTCTCGGTGAGGTAGACGGCAGCGTCAGAGCCAGGAGCGATGGATTTGGGAGTCCATGTTGGGGTGCTGGTGCCGGAAGCAGCAGGTGTTGCATCAGGAGTCGCGACGACGCTGCTCTCGGCTGGAGAGCCAGGCTGCTGAGCTGCAACAACAGCACCACCACGTCCTCCGCGCCCTCGATCACGTCCTTCACCACGTTCTCGACCCCCAGGACCACCGCGACCACCGCGACCACCGCGACCACCACGACCACCACGGCCGCGTGCTCCACCTCTTGATGAGCCGGAATCGTGTCCGATCTGTGAACCAAGTCTGTTTAATAAGTTCGTTGAGTCCATGTTGGTTAAGTTGTTATGATGGTGGAAGCTGTACGAGGGAACGCACAGACATGGACAAAGGTGATACCAAAATAGCTGCTTGGCTGTCAGTCGATTTGAAATTCTATGTGGCTGCACTATACGAGTGTACTGTACTTTACCGCGTAACCTGCAGCAAACAAACACAAAACTTTCCACTTTTAAACATTTTTAAGGCTACTTTTTCTTCTTACCGGCCGTGATACCTGTACAGTGAATATCATATTAATGAATCAGATTTACAGTATTGCAGCAGCTGCACCGCTGTAACTGCAGGATCGAGCTAAGCTCGGTCAACCTAAAACGGCTTCTTGGGCGGCTAAATTTCCATGCCATGTTTCGTGTCCCCTCCCATCATCCTCATCTCCTGTCTTACCATCATTGCAATGAGGACTCCCCGCTTTCATCTCGACGAGCTTGCTCGTGATACAGCCGGAACATCGCTCAATATTGCACGTTGCTCAACCTCGCAGCGTGTCTTGTCGCGGTGTTTGTCCACATCCAATCAGTCTGCGCCTCGGCCACTCGTCTTCCTGCAAGACATCGTCAATCAAGCAGTGAAGCTAAAGTTACCCTCGTCAGCGCTTCTATCACCTACTGTCAGAAAATCAATCCCCAAAAGTGTACCTCATCAGCTGGAACCATCCTCAAATGCCTTTCCCAACACCTCGATTTCAGCAACCGCTGTCCAAACCACCGAAACCGTGAAAGCACAGGGCAGTAAAGTGTACCGGAACCGAGCGCAGATGATCATTAGATTGATCCGTCTCAACCGCATCCTGTCTGCCATGACTGCATTCGTTGCCGATGCTGCCAATTCAAATCGCACCCCTTTCAACCTCAAGGAATTGGAAGACTTTATCACGGCTCTGCGCATTCAGAGCAAGGCACACTCCACCTCTCGCCCCGCTCCGAAAAGGATGGACAAGCCCAGCCACGATCTTTGGAGGCCAAGCAGACTTGACCCCTCTATCTCCGCAAATCAGCTCCCCATTCCAATTCAGTGCATGTACGCCATATCTACCATCTATGACGTTGCTATCCAGCGCCAGTATCGGCCTACAGCCAAAATGATCTCCGCCATGCTTTCCACTTTCATCGGCCATCTCACCCCACAACAAATGGAGAAAGCCACCGATGCCACCATTCGACACCTCATCCCCCCCTCGGCGTTTGATCAGGACATCTACCTCAGAAAGATCAATCATGCGGCGCTCGCTACCTTGATCAGCACCTATGGATACATTGGCAAACCCGATAAGGGCGAAGTCCTGCTGAGGCGGTGGGCTGAAGCACAGAAGAAGCAAGATACACCAGAGCATGCGTCACCTTTGCAAGACAGCGAAGCGGTCTCTCTGACCGGATGGGGGAATAACACTGTCATTTGGAAGTCCTTGATCAAGTCCCGAGTCGAAGCGGGCGATTTCGCCCATGCTCGAGCATGGTTGGATCGATACAGGCAAGCCACGAAGCATTCTCAAATCGATCAACCACCTGGCTCCACGCCCCTTCCGCCTGTCACACCAGAGCCTTACCTTGCATATTTGTCCGGCATACAGGATTCTGCTGGCCATGCGCCTTCTTCGAAACTGCTAAAGCGAATAAATAGACGCATCCAAGATGGAATCAGGATTATGATCGCCGACAACGTCCCTGTAGAGAGCTCTGTTCTCGCCTTCATCATTGGTTTCGAAGCAAAAGTTGGCAACGTCGCTGGTGGAGCTTCGCTTGTCGATGAGCTCAGCAGCGTCATAGAGGCTAGCGCGCTTGATGACGCCCATCTGCTACGGGCACTCTTCCAGATGCGTAGAGCCATAGCAGATGCCCAAACTGCCACCAGCGTAATTGGTCCTGCTTTCCGATCAGTCAAGAAAAATGGTCCCCCATCAACACGATCGCTGGTCCGATCCCTCGTTCGCGTAGGTGACGGCGAAGTGAAATCGACGAGCCAAAATTTGGCTTCTTGCAGAAGTCGTGGAACGCTCAATGAAGCGCTCATCGCAGTCATGTCTGAGCAAGACTACCCCGCTGCCGTTGCGGTGCTGAATCTCTTTGAACGCTGGAGGATCCTTCCCTCGCACACAACTTACCGCATCGTTGTTGATGCTCTCGTCGCTCAGGGCCATCACCGGGCTTTGCATGGCCAGCAAGGCGAAGTGAAAGACTCAGAAAGTAAATTCAGCCTCGAAGCCATCCTCCAGAGCATGGCACGCGATGGCAACGGAGAGCAAGGCAATCTCATTCGCAGAGCTCTTGGTCCTCAAAGCACCGACGAGACTGAAGGTTTCATCGCTTCTGCTCGACCTACTACGCTCCGCCAGACGCAATATCTGATTAGGATCCTCAATCGAGTATGTGCAGCCGAGATCGAGAGCATCGAGTCCAAACGCAAGATTCCGGAATGGGTGATAACGAGGAGGAATGCAGAACGAGACATGGAAGGCTGGCTCACAGAGAATGCTGTGTGGAAGAGGGTGCGCTCAGCTATCTATACCGCGCAGGATGACATGCTGGGGACGAAACAAGAGAGGCGTATAGGCATCAAGGCAAATCCCAAGAAGCGATTGCTCACATCCCTGCCAACACTCTCACCTCGCCGTCGAGGCATCAACAACCCACCTCGGTCTCAGTCTGCACGATCATTCTCCACTTCAGCTGTGGCTCGCTTGGATAGTGGCGCAAGTTGCGATCTTGCCGCGGCAGCAAAGGGCGATTTTACCCATCTCAATCCTGTGCGAATGATTTACATCCCCGGCTTTGTTCCCTATCACCTTGGTCTTGCACTCCAGGAGCATCTCGTCAAGCAGCGATCCGACGCTCGTGCCACCCTCCGAGCACTGGCCGACACATCCTCCGACTCGACTTGCGTCATTGCTGGCCTCACCACCATCGAGCCTTCTGCTTCAGAAGCAGAACTCCGCAAGCGAGCCTCGCAAGACACGCTATTGCTGCTGCAACATCGACCGGTATACACGGAAGGCAGGCGGCATGATTCCGAAAACGAACTCGTTTCCAATCACCTTCGTTCACTCGGTGCTGACTACTATCTTACCAAACGCGGTGGTCAGATCACGTACCATGGACCAGGTCAGCTCGTTGGATATCCCATTCTCAACCTTGCCAGCATGAATCTCGCGAGTCGGTGTTACGTCGATCGGATCCAAGATTCGCTCATTTCGCTGCTGGCTGATGGAGGAATTCGCACCGTGCCCCCTCCGGAAGATCATACGGGAGTGTGGGCGGACGAATACCACAAGATCGCCTCGATTGGGATTCAGGTGCGTCATAGGATCTCGAGCCACGGCTTTGCGCTTAATGTTGAAAAGCGAGCCATGCAGGGTTTCAGGCACATCGTAGCATGTGGTATTGTTGGGAGGAACATGACTTGTGTTCAAGATCGATTTGATCCGAATGGACCTTTTGCCAAGTATAACGTTGAACCAAAGAAAGGGGTCAAGGTGGATTCAGAGGAAAAGGTGGAGAGCGTTGCAGAGACGTACAAGCACCACTTTGCAAAGGTCTTTGGCAGGAGAGTAAGGGATGTTATCGAGGACGAATTCAAGTTGGAGTTGGTGGAAGAAAGTAAGAGGGACTTGTTGAAGAAGGGCTTGAATATCGACGTTTCTCCAGAGGAGAGAGTGGTGTCTGCCATCAAGGTGGACGGACAAACGATCAACGTTGCTTAGGTCCCCGAACCAATCTCAATTTCCACAACTCAAAAAAAGCAAGGACAAGCCAGTGACAAACATGTGTGCGCCTGTACAGACCAACTGTGAATGAGGCCTAAACATAGTACAGTCCAAAGCGATGCAAACCAGCCTGCCCCTGCGGACAGCATCGGGTAACCAAGAAGCGACGCGCGACACTCGTACTTCCTTCCTCAAGCTTGCAAAATATGGATACAAATTGAATGCGATCATGCTGTAAATTTGGGAACAAAATTTGTGATATGCTATGCGGATGAAATTGTGAAACCTACAATCCAAATTTTGCTCAAGGAGCCTTGTTGGCCCATCCAGACTGCTCCATCCCGGCGACTATTGCGCAGTCGACTTTGCATTCGTTTCGGAAGTGTGTATAACGACAAGCCTCGTCAGTCCGTCTTGCCCGACTTGTTTCTTAGCAAACTGAAAACATTGCTCGTCGTCGTCCACAGAAGACGATTCATCTGCTGCATCCTTTTTTTTCCTTCGATGTCTGCTGGAAGTGGTGATCGGCGGCTGAGTCTCGCCGTCTCTCTCTGTCGTCCACGCGTCAACCGCAGACTTTGCTTTGGTGGGTACGCGGATGCCGACTGAGTTCCGTCGAGGTGGGTATGGCTCTACAACCTTGGCAGGGCAGGGAATGTCTAGCCTTGGGCAGAGATGCGGCACTTCCGACGACGACTCGTGTGCAGAGCATGAACCAGTGCTAGTTAATGCTGCAGACTGTAACGGAACCGAATCCGAGCGACTGTGAGGCTCTCTGTTCGCATTCTCGGGCATGGTCGCTTCATCGTTCGGCACTACAGTACTTGTCTTGTTATTGTCAAACCCCAATACGGCATTGCCGACCATCGAAAGCTCTTCCGACATGGCTTGCGCGAGCGATGACAACCTCTCTGCCCAGTAGCGGCTGGTGTTTTGACTCGGCAACTGCCCGTCAGATGTCCATCCCGGTGTCGTGCTGCCGGAGCATTGACTCATACCATGAGCCTTGGGCGATTGAGCTAGTTGATGCTTGAGATGCGTAAAAGCGTCGTCCCTGGGTGGAGACGTGGCTCCGACAACGGTATCGTGTACACTCCGTGCTTCTGATGGCCGGCTGCGAGTGTGACTCGACGTGGACACGGCCCGTTGCTTGCCAACAGATGGGCGAATGGGACGCTCCGAAGTGATCGCTTGCGGCAAAGGTGTCACTCTGCCATTGGAATGAGAGTATGAGCCGATGGGACTTGTGAATGCCGAATTGATCTTTCTGGGCTCCACGGAGAGACTGGCACGTCGGTGGCCCGCAACAGCGATCGGGGGTCGCTCTGTGGGTTGATGCTCACCGGAAAGGTGTCGCCACATGACAGGCTGTGATGGCCGGCCGTCTAGAGGGACGCTGATCCCGAGCGGTTGAGGACCAGGCGAAGCATGCGACGAGCCGCCTGCGCTCCGCTTTCCGAGACGTTCCTCGTTGCAGTTGAGAGAGCGGCCGAGTCTAGCGGACTCAAGAATGAAGGCAGCATTGCCACCCAGAGATCGGCTGCTCTGCTCGCCGTCGCTTGTGACGCCATGCGGTGTTGTGCGCTCGCGATAGCGACGGAAGGGTGGCAATGTGATGGGTACAGCTGGTCCTTTGTCGCCCATAGAAGTCCTGCTGCGCAATCCAGGGCGCGGCGCCTGTTGCCAACTCGTTCTTCGTGAGCTTGCGGCACTACCGCCCTCCGAGAGCCATCCTCGCAGAAGACTCGTGCGAGGCGGCTCATAGCTGTCCGAATCGGGCTCGGTCGGGGTAGGAGGAGCTGAGTCCTCGAAAGCGTCTGGAAGGAAACACATCGGATGCGAGAACGAGTCCTTTGGCTGGAGCCGTTGCGCTGCTTTGCTGGACGGGCCTGAGCGTGGAGATGTTTGATTCGACCTCGGAGCTTGAGCAAGCCTGGGCGGCGATCTTTGTGCAGCCAATGCCGCATTCGCAGCGATAATCGGGTCCAGTGCTGGTGTGCTGGAGCGTCTTTGCATGTTATCACGGCTCGGCCCTGATTGAGGACCAACATTGTTTCCTGGACCGCGCAGCATACGCACAGCAGTCTCTCGTAAGACGTTGTCGTCAGCATTCACTGTCGTTTGGCGCAGTACTTCTATCTCCATCGATCGAGATAGTGAATCAACGCTTGCCTGTTGGCTTGACTCGTCCTCGCTTTGCTGCAGCATCGACTCGGTCAGGCTCTGGATATCCGAGGGATTTGAATCCAGACCAGAATCATCCTCTTCTTCTGCCAATTCGTCATCTTCCTCGTCTTCGCTGTAGCCAGAGCCCTCTGACGAGACATCCTGACCAGGTTCGTCCCAACCGGCGACCTGCGTCGAGATAGGAGCAACTCTGTCCGGTGCTGGGGATCGGATGGGGTCGGCGCCTCGGACACCGCGCAGACGCTGCGGATAGGCTAGCTTCTGAGGTGCCGGGCTCGCTGACAGCTTCCTTTTCGGCCTACGGATCGCATGCGCAGGAGAGAGTTTGGCTGCGCGTTGAGGCCTCGGGCACGCAGCGAAAGCAAGCATTCTACGAGAGGAATCGCCCGTGGTATGGCCGCTGTCGTCGCTGACGGCGCTGACATCTTTCTTTGAGGACGAAGATGCATCACGTTCAGAGTCACGATGATCGGATGAAGGTGGTCCCATTTTCGCAGGTGTCCTTCTGCGAGATGGGGCGGGGTCAATGAATGTGAGTTTGCGTGATGAGGCAGCTGGAGCAGATCGTTGTTCCGCTTCGAGTGCTTCATTGCCAAGTGTGTTGTGGAAGATCGGAACTACCGACGGTGTTTCCGTCGGCTTGCTTAGCTCGAACTCAGTCGGCTCTTCCGCGTTGTCCTCAGAAGCGATAGTCGGCGAAGTCCCAACGCTGGAATTGCGTGAGTTGCTGCGCAGAGCCCAGCTTGATCTCGTCGATGCGGTCTCGTCTCCGGCCGATGACGTGCTGTGTTGTCGAGATTTTCCAAAGCTGCTTGTGCGAATATGCTGCTCGAGTGCTTGTTCGTTGAGACGATCGGTTTGCCTCGCAGCTCGCTCTGCGGCGCGTTCCAGCACATCTGCATGCTCTTGAATCACCAAACTGCGCTTTCTCGGAGCTGGGTGCGCTGGTGCCGGTTGCTCTGATGTTGCTGAAGCGGAAGCATTCGCTGCTGTACTTGCGTCTCTGTCGTGAGCGATTTGTGTGGCAAGGACTGACCCGAGTCGGGCTGATGCGTGCGAAACATTCTCCTTGCGAGGCTCAACAAAGTGCAGACGTGGTCGAGGTGCTGGCACAATGCCTTCTGTAGCATCTACAATCGCTCTTAAAGAGGTTTCTGCGCTTGCGTGATCAACCTCTGCTCGTCGGAGGATGCCGAGATTCGTTGAAGATGCACTGCGCGGGGCCTGCCCCGGGGAGGTGACCAGGGCGGTGGAGAGTAGCGAAGGCTTCTTCGTTTCTTCATGCTGGGGCCGAACCGTCGTCGAATCATCTAGTGATACTGGCGAGCGCGGCAGATCGATTGACTTCTTTGCTGGCACGGGCGAAGTTGTCAACTGCGGGAGGATGCGCTTCGAGAAAGTGAGCGGTGCAGGATCAATGACTTGTTCTTCTGCTTCCTTGCCCTGGCCGTGCACAAGTTCGGTGCGATCCGGTCGAAGGGCTTCTGTTTTCGGCTTTGGTTCGACTGCTGCAACGTATATTTGGTCATGAAATGGTGCCCCCCCCACGGTCTGAGAACGCAAGACCGAGGGCCTGCCCGGAGGCGTGACAAATGTGATGGTCGGCATGCTCGATGATGCTGGGCACTGATGGTTTCAAGGCTGCCCGCACTATACTGCTGTTGGTTTTGCTTTGTCCCAAATATCTCATTCGACGCCGCATGAGGCGTCAAAGATGGATATGTCGACGTTGGCAGAATTCCACCTTGGCTCAACAAGGAGCGTAGGCTTCTACGGAGCACTGCATCTGCGCAGAGCTGGCGAGGTGAGATAGCAGAAGATTCCTGGCAAGTGAGGAATGGCTCACTCTTCGCGCGAACTTTATGAGGAAGGCCAAAGAGTCGAGCCAGCCTCTGAAAGCACTTCCTGGAATAAGTGCGTGTAACGCCCACGAGTCCACCCTAGTCCACCTTGAGCCGGTCGTGATGAGGCGGAGTAACGTTTCTAGAGGTTGATCTGGCTGCTGGCAGCCGATGATGTCGCGATGGCTCAAAATATCTGACGTAGTGAGGGATGGGATGGTGATGGGTGCACTGAAAGAAGGTCGCCTTGAAGATGCTGAAGTGTGTAAGCGTAAATTTACTGTACTGCCGTCTGCAATCACAATTTCGGCTGACTCTTGCTCATTTAGATGAAGGCGCGGCGATCTTGGACCCTGACTGATCCGCAAGTCACTCTTGAGCGGCTGAGATTGCGCGCCATTCGAGGCAGCACGCAGCCACACTCTCACCAAAGTCAGCGCCCGTTTCAGCAGCCGGTTGCGATTTTTGGAGTCGAAATTCACGAAACGCCGATTTCAAAGCATCAGAGCTAGGAAGAAAGCCTTTCGTACGGTACGCTTCCACTACATACGCAATCACAAAACCTCACCCGAGATCGCGAGGTGTGGATGTTGATCTGAAACCACATAAAGAAGTCGTCGCTAGATGCTCATCAACAGATATTGGAGCAAGTGCCGGCATTGCCTGTTTTGATAGCTTTGAAGCCTCAGCACTACAGAATGGAACATAATCATCGCAAGTTTTCGCCTAGAGTTTGGTCGTCAATCGGCGTCAAGGATTGTGATGTGCGAGCCTCTTCAAGAAGAGAGTGGGCTGGCGATCTTGCATCAGCCCCGAATTAACATGGCCTCACGTAGCAAAGAGCCAGCTCAGGGCCTGACAGGATGAGTAGCTACTACGAGAATGTCGGCCGGCACTTGCCATCACCCTTGTCATGGCTCAATCCAGCAGCGGTCGGAGTCCACTTCGACCTTGCAGACTTGAGTTCTGAGACATCAAAATCAGGTTTGAGCGTAGATCGGACGACGGCTACATTTCCACAGCTCGGCGGATATGTAACGGCTTTGAAAGACGGGTCGCGTCGACGACCCTCCGTGTCGCCTTTGGTGTCGCTCGTGCGCGGCGACTTGCAGGCTCTCGGAGTCTTTGAGCAGGGATGTGTCACTACTTGGCAGGCTGAGGTGTCATGGGCGCATGTGGCATTCCTCATTCTTCAATTCTGTGTGCGCGCAGTGAAAGAGATCCTTGCCTTACACAGGCGGTTTCAGCACTATTGCCTCTCCCGCTCGAACAACCTCGCCGTCATCACCCCGCTCGCCAATGCAGCTGACGGATATTATGACCAGGTCTGACTTGCTTGAAACTCGCAAACCTGCCACGTTGCGGCACACACTTGAAGAATTTTAAACAGCAGCTTTGCAGCATTGCTCAAGCACGCAGTATGAAGGTCAAGTCAATGACCATGGTGAGTTTTTCGTCGGCTAACAAAATTCTCGCCGTGCCAGAAGATTTCGAAGGTGAAACTCATTGACCGCCAAAAGTAGCCGCAAGGTTTCTTTTCCCTCGCACGAACAAAAGCCTCCTCTTCGAACTTTTTGTCTCGCCGATTGATCTTGCAAGATCTGCTCCGAGAGCAGATGATTCTCACACGACATTGAGAGAGAAGCTTGTCCTAAAACAACATCACGCCTGTACCGTGGAACCACATGCTGGAACCCTTGGTTCAGCGACTTTGCCGACCCTATAGAGGCGATCAAAATCGATCGTTCCTCGCGAGATGCCTAATCCAAACGCCATTCGATATGGCTGTGCAAATTCAGATTAGCTCGTTGATTGTGGTCTAGGTGCTCTTCTGGGTCGATGGCGAGCTGACAATGGTTCATGGACGCGATCGTTCTAGGAACCGGTCCATCAGGTGCAACTTGGACAAGTGCCTCACTAGGACCTGCAAGCTATTGCGATTCTGGATGTTTCCTTCGGACGGACTTGTGTCTCATTCTATCTGGACCTCGATCTTAACAATTCCCGAGCAGAAGTAATATGAGAGTTTCTGCTGGCAGGAACAGGCCTACAGGGAGAATGTTAGTTTTCACAGCATGATGGCGAGGGAACAGGCTAATGAGCAACTAAAAACAAACATGATAGGCCTACCTAATTTTAGCTCGGCCTGCAATTCTTCCGCCAATTTGATCAGATTGACGGCAGGATTCGGAGGACGCCGGCAATCAAGCTTCAAAGCAGCTTGAAGTCGCAATGCGGAATGACTTCCCGCCATGTCTCGCAACCTCTTACCAAAATACAGGTCCGAGTCCGCTTTCGCAATCCTTAGCTAGCACAAACGACCACCCATGTGTACGTGAGGAGTCACTCAGGACCATGTGCACTACTGATCTTACTCGTATTGTGAGCCCTCGGTGAGCGGCGGCAAAGAGGGTGTAAAAGATTTCGACGTACGAATGAATTCTAGACGTGACCCAAAATGGGTGCATACAGTAGCCGAGCGTAAAATCGATTGCAGTTCTGAGCCAAATGCAGTAGGCTGTGAAGGCTGTGCTCGGCTGCAGCCTCGTGGCTGAGCGCGCGTTTGTGACAAGGCGAGCCCGATCAAGACACCGAAAGGGTCCAAATTGACTCATGAGAAAAGGTTGGGCCGTAGCGAGAAGCTTGGTGAAGGGTAGTGGCGTCACATGTCATTGCAAGGGTCGCAGGCAAGGTTCAAGCGCTGGCAGGAATGATTGCATTTCGCATAAGGCGTGACCACGTCATCGTCCCATGTTCGCGTATCGTATCCTCGAGCGCAGACTTTCCGAGCTTCACAACCGGACCGTAAATACGATTCAAAGGCCAAAGAGGAACTTCTCTCGCTTTTATGAAATGGGAGGTGAATCGTGCAGAAATCGGAGATATGTTCGGTTGAGGCAGTGGATCCCATTGTATGCAATGCTGTCTGGGAGAAGGAGACGACCGAAATGAGGGATCCAATTTGAGATACTGTATACTGTACAACGTCACCGGTGCAAGTGGGGGATGGCGAGACGGAAAAACCGTACATGCGCTTGGCCTCGTGGCAGGTTAAGTCGCCGTCGCTCCTGACCGGAACAGTCACCGCACCCCTTCTGTTGCTGTACGGGCCAACCTAGGATGAGCAGGTGCCGGGTATCATGGCATCTTGATCAGTGTGAGTTTCCTTGTTCAGCATTTTGGCCGTGATGAACCGAATATGACATGCTGAGTCCCAACGATTGCGGATGAATTGCTGTGGACAAGATCAAAATGGTTAGACAAGTGAGGAAGCGGTTCCGAGGTTGCATGGTTGGCCACGAGACTCGGTACAGCATGAAGTGAGCCAGGCTGGTGGTATGGCGACTCGACCACCAAGCGAGTTCAGCTGCGTCTCAAGACTGGTCTGCGGACTCCGGCTCATCGAAAGACAACAGGCTGGTCCAACTCCTTGTGACTGTTTTGCTTTTCGCACCCTCTTTTCCTTTCCGCCCTTTCTTGGTGTTTTCAATCTGCGACTCGGATTCGGAGTTTGATTGGCTTCAACTATCAAAATAGTTTGATCTTTTCTTCGCCACTTCACCCAGACTATCGCCACGAGTTGGTGACGGGATGCAGAGGATGATCGGCGTGCATGATGATGCACGCACACATGCGCCGTGATTTATTTACTGTACATGCTGACAAGCTCTTTCAGATCAAAACAGTAGAAGCCCGATCAACAGATCAGCCAACAAGTCTGAACGGTTCCTTCGAATCATGTTAGTGTACACAGTATCTTCTCATTCCGCTCCGCTCGTGGTTGTCAAAGGTGACAACACGCAAGTTGTCGCCGATGCATGTTCATGCTGGTGGCACTTGTCGAGGTGAAATGAGGTCCAGTTTCGCAGCACAAACTGACAGTGGCTGCAGCGCCCCCTTCTCGACTTTTTCAAGTGATAACGCATGCAAATTTACGGAGCCACTGATTTTTGCAAAATGTCTTATCGCTCAGCCCGAGAGTGAGCCTTGAAAGAAGAAATGCTAAAGGGAGCGATGGAGCGAATGCCTTGATAGAGTGACATGGCAGAGTGGAAGCGGCAGATTGAATGGTCAAGAGGTCGAGATAAAGAAAGAAGTAGTTTGTAGTACAGGTCTATAAGCGCCGCAGTAGGAGCACCAGGAAAGGGCGGGGATCATCTGCTTTGTCGATCTCTGTTTCAACGTTCGACCGGGGAAGCTGCCGACACGTTATCTAAATTTCACTCTTTAAAATCCAACGGGCACCCTCAATTCTACGTCGGTTGTTTACAGGGTTTGTCAGAACAGCCGCTGTTCCAAAATCTAGGTTGACCTTGGAGGCTGACTGTGCTTGCATCGTCAGGAGTCGAATGGTTTGTCTGAGAGGCTCACCGTTGAAAAGCATCAACAGCCTGTACGAAGGAAACAGCATCGTCTCACTCGGTGGACGCGGAGATGAAAGGGTCAGCCGTCGCTGTATGGTGAGTTGGCGATCGTCTAATGACAGATCCATCTATGGCTCTAGGCGTCATAAAGCACACCCAGAATGCTGCGAGGCAGAAAGAAGAGCGAAAGGATTGACCAACGCCTTGGTCGATGCAAGGCAAGCTGTACGCCTACATGTATTTTCCAGCTTCCTCGTTCTCCTGGATCTTG
Source organism: Melanopsichium pennsylvanicum (assembly GCA_900208305.1). Taxonomy (NCBI): domain Eukaryota; kingdom Fungi; phylum Basidiomycota; class Ustilaginomycetes; order Ustilaginales; genus Melanopsichium; species Melanopsichium pennsylvanicum. Next base: position 141,771 of record OAPG01000007.1, read on the forward strand.
GGATCTTGAATGTAGTTTACGACCATTCTTGGATGATCATGATTTGTATGCTTGGTAGACTCGCATGAGTCACGTCAGAAAAACAATGAACGCCTCCTCGACCAGCCACTTATACAGTAAAGTACATATTTGCATTTCTTTTGTTCACCTGATGCATTGCATTAGTCTGCCCTTTTTTCTTTGCTTTTTTTCCTGTCTTGTTTCGCGTTTTTGTCATTTTTGGACTTTCTATCAACCGCTCTTCAGAGCCGAGCTGCAGCGTCTGATTTCGATATCTTTCTCGTCGCCAATCTTACTTACACTGCATTTTGCTCGCAAGATGCAATTGGGCGTAATCGGCGCTGTCGACCTGCATCTACGACCTTCTCTGCAGAATGTTTAGACTGGATTCCGCCTTGTCACCCCCGGTTTCAATTCCGGTTCCGTCGTCCCGGGGTACAGTGTTTACTTTGGGCAACGCCGGATCGATAATGGCACGCGCACGCCGTCATGGCGAGCTTTGCAACGAAAGGCTGCCAGAGGTAGGAATGCCCATCAATTAAGCAAACGCCTGTAAACGACTAATAACGACCCATCGAAAGAGCCGCGATTTCGACAGATACACATGCGCTTCCTGTACTGACGTGACCGCGAGCTTCAATCGTCACGCCATGTGGTGGGAAGGAATCGTGTTGTGCCACAGCCAGTGGTTAGAAAGACGCCGAGACATCCAACTCGGGCGTCCTGAGTGAGACAGCGAGTTCCTGGCTATCATGGTCTAGATGCCACAGACGCGGCGAATTCAAGACCTTGTTTTTCTTTTGCTCGGGTACATTGGTCAATTCTCGGGATCTACACCGCATCACATCGTTCCTCGCACGACTAATTCCGCGAGACAAAGTAGTGGTGCCCCCATCGAGTCATCTAGCGATACTCAAGCCGACTTGAGCGACCAATGGCTGGCAGTGGAGGAAAGAGATCCTCGTGATTTTACTTTGTTTTACTTGGAGATCCCCAACAGTCGACTCAAACGTCACCACTCAACCTACAAAAAGCTTCCCACAGCTTGCTCGTACCCCAGAACTGGACTATTTGTTAAGCGAGGCAACCGCCGCAGGAAAGAAAAAAAAAAGTCACCTTGCTTCGCTCCGTGACTCTGAAGTCATGCATCCCACACCTCGTGGCGAACAAAAGGCTAAATGAAACACCGCTTGCATTCCCACACTACGTTCCTTAGCCAACGTCGTCAAACAGGTTCTCGCTCTCTGGCGACCGTCTCGATAAAACCTATTTCGGGTTGATGCGTGCATGCTGTTGTTTTCTCTACCGAGCCATGAAACGTGGTAAACGTAGTGGAGACGGTGCGCATTCAACATGGCTCAAACTTGAAGACATGCTTTGAAGATTCGATCCGATCCATTTTGAGGCCGGCAACAAAGATCGCAGTTGATACATTTAGTTTGAGAAGGCTATGCATGAAGATCGACGAGACGCTCTTTTACGATGCAAGAGCGTGGTACAGGTGCGTGTGTTCTGAGCATGAGTATTGCAGGCATCCAAAATGGTTTACTCGAAAGTGAGCCCAATTTGAAAGTGACACTGCGATGAGCTGCGAGACAGCCGAGGAGAAAACCCACGGCAGACAAAAATTGAGTTTACGAATTTTTCCACTTGAAGTTTTAGCACATGAAAAAAATTTCGCACCTCTCCACAGGGCATTAAAGTATGAAATCCGAGATGTCCGGGGGGGAGAGACTGGGGCAGCTGCCCCGGCGCGCTGGAGTGGTGCACCTAACTCCAAAAGAGCAGGTAAAATTCGAGCACTGCTAGATAGGTTTTCGTTCCGACTTCTGGCATAGCACCGTAATTGTGCTGTGCAGACCCCTCCGCTTGTCTTAGTGTGTGATGCATCCTCAGATTCAGGCTAATTTGACCGTGGGTAAGTTTTTCTTTGAACTGAGTTGCCAGTCTGGCCCCCTTTTTTGCCTGCTCCAGCTCCTTTGTATGAAATGGCGTGGTAGTCACGCCCGGCTACTTTTTCGAGTCGGCGCGCTTGCTGCAATCTGATGGCTTTTCAGTGGTACCGTACTGGTACAAAGCTGCTTTCTATGCTGATGCTGATGTCGTGCGGCAGCTTGTTTGAATTGGTGCCTCCCCCCCGAGTTGTTTCTGCCAAACGCGTGGTCTTCCGAATTCGCTGGCTGCATCGAGGCAGAGAAGCGCATCGGTAGCACTTTATCGGTGTCTGGTCCTCTGGGCACCGCTAATCAACCAAATGCCAGTGCAACCGTATTACTCTGTGCGCTTTTTCTTCTCAGGTCCGTGCTGGATCTGCTTTCGACCCCGCCGACGCTGATTGCTAAGAAGCCTACTTTTAGGTCGCAAGACCTTTTCGTCGATTGATCGTTTACAGCACTCAGATCTGAATCATCGTGTGCGTATTTCCTGCCCCTCCTCTCCCTTGACTGCTCTTGGCTCACCTCCCGTTTTTTCTTCCCGAGACACGCGTCTCATTTATTTAAAGCGAGGGGTTCACTCTTCTCGTCAGTGGCCACGCATCTTTTTGGGTCTGCCGCCATCGCCCGAATACAGGGTAGAACAGTGTTTTGTGCACCGTCAAAGTGTTGCGCTTGCACAGATGCGTTGCAATATCGCCGTCAAAAAAAATTGCCTCGTGGACGATCCAGCTTGTGTCTCACTTTTGCAGGGTGAATCAATAAGGTAACCAACGCGTCAGGCAGAATCGACTCTCAAGCCTCGTGTTGCTACATATACTAGAACTCAGCACAAGCCGCAAGTGCAATTCTCCGGTGTATGTATGCTGGCTCCAGCCAATCCGGTTGCTCGAGTAGCAGGCCGCGCTTTCGATTGCCATTCTGAGTTCCGGCGAACACTCCAAGGCTCATCACATCATCATTTGGCAGTGAAGGATGATCGATCCGATTGATACTTGCGACATGATTTCAAGAGATGCTTCGGATTGCTGCTGCTTGTCATTATGCGAGTGTTTGGCTAGGTCGACATGTTCAGCCAAGCGGCATGGCTTGGCCTGCCATGTGGGTGTTGGTTGCCATCGCCACACTCATCACGCATTCACATTGCGAGTGACAACGGGATGCGCAGTCATGCATAGCTTGGACCCCGGCCTTCTTTTTCTCATTCTTTTTTACGCCAGCATGGTTGATTGAGGATTCTCTGTCGTCGGACCGGCTATTCAAGCTGTGTTGGACTTTTAAGTCTTATTTTTTTGTTTTATCGAATCATGGCTCTACAACGAGAAATGGAAAAAATAAAACAAAACTAAAAACTAAAATATAGTTGGAATATCACAAATTGCCACCTAAGCACCCGGTCTGCAGCAAGGGCCGAAGCCGAAATGTCAGTGTAGCACCTCCTCTTGACTTGCTCTCGAAGCTGTTCTCGTGCTAAGTCAAGCCTAATCACCTACTTTTCATTTCTGAAATTTGCCAGCTACACTAGACACGCGCGGATCTGAACTCGGATCCAAAATGCCGTTGACTAACTGGGCCGGTCTCTCACACTAACAACAGAGTGGCAAAAGAGCACTAGATATGCTCCAATCAGACACCAAACCGGACGCCGAATCTCGACAGAGCTCGACTTGATGCTTTTCAATTTAACCGGTGAATTGTGATCGAGAAACGCGCTGGTTACGCTCACAGCATGACGAATGAGAGTGATATTTACAGCAATGTCAAACGTAAAGCTGTGTCACGGCGGATTCGGCGAGGCTTGCTGTACGAACCCCAGAAATCGATTTATAGAAATAGAAATAGAAATAGAAATAAAAATAATAAAAATAAAAATAAAATAAAATAAAATAAAATAAAAAATAAACAAGTCACTGCCACGAGTTCAGCCACAACACCCACCTCTGCTTTGGCGATTCGGCGGCTGCACTGTGCCGCCATTAAGCACTGCGATCCTCCTCTCCTTTTCCACTGATGTAACCCAGCTACTAATTCGTATTGTAAGTCTCGGGCCAGACGGAAGACGGAAGTAAATACCGCAAAGAGCTCACATTCGGCTCTTGGCGAGCAAGCCTGGGTATTGTTCGCCCACGCTTGCCAACGCTTGCCAACGCTTGCCAGCTTGCCCCCCTCCTTGCTGTGCTCAATACGCTGCTTGTGCTGCTACGAAAAGCATTATTCGCCTTTTTCATCGTCGATGTGTACAATCTGGGTCCTGAACCGTCTTTCTTCCCATCTCTCTCTTCACTCATCCTTCTCGTCCTTTGTCTTCTGTGACGATGACCCTGAATGCGCTGCTACGCTCTCCGTCTGAAGTGCTGCAAACCCCGACCCAAGTTTCATGCAAAAGCCTGACCCTCCTCCTCTCTTTTGCCATCAATGCTTGATTCATGCCGTCCGCTCCCTTTTTCAAGCCCCTTCTCTTCGAGGTGCCTTCTGGCTGCTGTTTACGCCTTCATCCGTTGCGCGCCGCTATGCATCGGGGCACTGGGCGTCCATGAACTGTAAATGCCACAATCCTGGATTCTCGATGAGGTTCACTTCTTTCTGAGCATATCGACGGACTGGCTGCTGCTGCTGCTGGTGGTGGTGTTTGTCGCCTTGCTTCTGGCGCCGTGCGGATAGGACCCTCGTTTGTGCCTTCGCTTGGACGCCGCCCGCCGTGCCTGCACTGTGCCGGATCTTCGGAAGTTGTTCATTCCTCTTTCATTCTTTGCTACTCGACCTCCTGCTCCTCCGTACTCTGGCAGCCTTTGTTCAACTTGTAATTCTTTGCTGATATCTTCCCCCTCCTTTCCACTTGACCCCTCCACCTCGATGAGTCCACCTACCTTTGCTTCCATCAGCGTCGACGTCGTCACCTTCATTGCCATCATTACAATCACCCGTTCAACAATCAAGGCCATTGTGGAAATTAGCGACCCCACATCACGCTCCTAGTCTTGCGCCACACGCATATATGAAGTCTCTCCTCGGATCCATTTAGACCTCGCCTCGTCACGCTGCCTATAATAACATCAACAGCATTCGAACCGTTCAATTTGACGGCACCTGCACGCCTTGCGTGTGGCTCTTCACTTGATTCGCACTAATCATCCAGCAAGATCGAGTCTCGACCTCTGACAACAAGCTCAGAGCTCAAGTGTCACCTGCAAGTCTTTGAGGCACCACCACCATCGGCCGCAAGATCGCCTCATTCGCACCGCTGGCGCAGACAGCTACGGTATACAAACGTCGAAGAGCCTAGCCCAGACCTAATTAGCTTGGCACAGCCCAACTTATCGCGCATCAGTCGTTTGCGAAAATTGCCTACGCATCGTGCCGCCGCTGAGTTCACGCCGCCGAATAGCAGTGTTTCCAGCACCATCTTTAGCAGCTATTGGGGATTTCATCTCGCTCTGCCTTGTTTCGCCGGGCTGTACTACGCAGTCCATCTGTTTCGTGGCGTCAGACGCTCAGCCCAGCCCACCCGAACGCAGCCTGCAAGCCCACCGTGCGATTGTCTTGCTTACACCGGCCATCCTCCCATCGTGCGTTTCGATCCAGCTGCCAATCCGGCTTCCGTCCATTTCAACAACAACACTAACAACGAGAAGGTGAGTACTGTCTTCCTGCGTATTTTCGAGGGGCCCTTCATAAAGCGCCGACGCACAGCTTGACTGTGTGTCCTGTCACGGCAATCACCCTCGGTGTCCGGATTGTTAGCTGATGAAGGAGGGCATGGTTGCGCCGTCCGGGTGCTGCTTCATTGCGACAAAGCATGAAGGGGAAAAGGGGGTGGTCGATGTTCTTCTCATCGCGTCTCCTTTCATCGTTTTCACAGCGGACTAGAGCTTGTCCTCACTGGAAACACCGGAAAGTGGCTGTCCGCACGCCCGCCTGCATCTTCTTCACAAATCCACTCATGATACTTCCGCTTGATCGCCGACGACTTTCGTGTTGGATGAATCGGAGGTGGCAGCGTAGATCTAGTAGAGAAAATAGGCTGGTTCGGGGAGAGGGGGCGGGTCATAAGCGACCTGTATATGCTTTTCTAGCAACCATTTTGCCCATCTCTACTACACAATTACATCTCCTCCGCCCCGTGGGATCCATCATCGTGGCTCGAGCCTCAGGGCTCCCCTCTCTTACTGTATCGAGTTGGCTTACCCGTTCCGCATTGATCTTCACGCTCCTTGATTATGGACTAGGTATCTAATCATCTTCCTCAGCCGCAACTCTCTCTCTCCCAGCGTCAAAGGCTTGCACTTCCTCACACTCGCCGAGCAGGACTCATTTTCATTGTAAGGTAAGTCAGGTTTTGGACCATGACGATTGCATCTCGCCCCGAGCTTGTTCTTTTGTGGTACAGTTCACGCATTCTGCTCGTACCAAGCGTGCCATATGCGAAGTTGTACTTAAGATGACGGCAGCTCACGCGCGTTCAGACCCGTTCACGGAAACCCGGTCGAAGTCAGAGTGTACGATCATCTCCGTCCGCCGATAAAGCGTTGAACAAAATTTTAAGCCTCGAGCTTGAGCGTAAGCCATGGTTTTGCTATGCAGAGGACACGCATACGCGATTTGATCGGATGAAAAGGCTGTCCTGGAGTAACTCTCTTTGTCAACGTGCCAGTCGCGTCCGTCAAGAAAGTGGACAAGCTTGCGCTTGCCTGACACTGATCTCAGATTGACTCGTTTCTCAACATTCAGCCGCGAAATTTGATCATTCGGCTAGGCTAGACCGGGACTCCTTTGACTCCTCTAGATTCAGAGGAGGTATCTCCTTTTTGCTTTCCTCACCAGAGCCAACAAGTCAATACACCCACTAAGCCACGAGCGCACCAGATGAGCGCTTCGACCGTACGGCGATCGCATCACTAGATTCGGGCATCCTTATGGTGGGCATTCAGTGGCTGCGTATGTTTCGAGGTCTGCTGTTTTCGTTGCTGGATGGCGTTGGCAATTGTGAACAAGGGCGTGCTAAATCGCTTCTTGTTCAGCTGCTTGTGCCAACGTGACAGGCGGTCGAGACATGTGGACTCTGACGCGCTTAGACTGTCTCGCTTACGCGCAGAGGTCTGATCCACAAGCCTCAAAATTCGAAAAAGACACCGCTTTTTTATGCACGCACGCACGCTCAGTCGGCTTCTGCGCTGCCCCTGCTGCCGAGCTTGATGAAAATCGGAATTTCGGATCCAAAGGGCAACAACGAGAAAGGTAATATACAGCCTCGACTGGTTGGAATTTCGCCTTTTCTTGCTTTTTGAGCTTTTCGCGTTCTGCCGCCGTTTCGTCCGAGACTTGGCACTCTCATTCGCCTTTGACTGTCCAAAAGCGGCTTCGTCTTGGTGCGCTCTGCTGGCAAAGGTCCATGTCTGGCGTCGGCGTCGGGATCATGTGCGAGCCGGCACTAGCATCCCTTTTCCGTATGGTGCCATTCCTGCAACTCAAAGCCACACAACTCAGCCGGCACTCGATTGCAGTGATCGTGCCAAAAGCTTCGAGGAATGTTCTTGCTTGAGCTTCGTCATGCGTCGCCGGTCATATCCGAGAGCATCCCTAGCATGCCGCGAAATCCTTTCTTGTTTCGTTTGCTTGATTTTGCCAAGGTAGCACTTGTAAGTCGGCGACTTGCCCAAGACGAGGTCTACATCGGAACCAAGCCATCGACTTGCATGCGACAGTCACAGGAGACGAAGCTTCGAGAGTCTATCTTTCACTGTGCATAGTTGCTGTACGGCACCTAGGCATCCGAAGTTTTGGGTTCGCACCCCACTCTCTCGTCCGTCCCCAATCAAGCTCTGACTTCGCCGCAACCTTAAATATGATTGTCAGGGCATTGCACACTATGAACAGCACTATTGCAACTCGATGCATTTCAGCCTGCATCTTGCCCGCAGGTGCTAACGGTCCTGCCATTCCTACGCGATGATGAGGGATGATCATCCTTGACATCCGATGCTATTGTAGCTATGCGTCGGCACAAATGGTCACCAGAACAAGCTCAGTTAAAGAAGTTCGTCAGCCGTTCACACAAGACATTTCTGTTGTATTGACTGACATCCCGCTTCTCACCATTCGCCTTTACCTGAATCTCATGCCTTTACAGACCGTGTTTGCCGATCGCGCTTTTTCCTTCGCAGCCTGGTCGCTGTTTTCACAGCGCAAACAGCAATCACCCTGCGATACCTTCCTGCTCTGCTTCCTTGACGCCGCCGCAGATCTCAAAGCAAATCCTCGGTGACCTTTTGGACCGGTTGCAACCTCCGATCAACCGGCAGCTACTTTTGGAAAATCGTCTCGGTCGACGCTCGACATTGTCACTGTCTGGTCACAGTGTCACGATAGCAACAACAAAACGCATAAAGCAGAAGCGTCTGGAAACATTCCTCTTATTACCCTAAGCGACCCGTCCGTCATGTCGGTACCATACTACACAGGTCAGACCAGCTCCTTTGATTCGCCTTACCGACCGGGGACAGCCGATAATTCGTGGGAGCAATCAAGATCTTCCTCCATCGGTGATGAACGGCCAGAATTGTACGCTCACATGACGGCTGGTACGACATCCTCACTGCCTCGTCCCGAGCCTTTGCAGCCTACTCTGCAGTCTGCGATGGGCGGTGCTCAGATGGGTGTCTATCTTGGTCCGAATGCCGTCACCCCTCGCCAGTCTGCTTTTCCCAGGGATCAAGTCGAGAGCGAGACACACTTCGGCGCAGCTGGAGGCATGGATGGCTTTGATCACTGCGGTCAAGGTGTTATGCCGACTGACACCCCTCGTGCTGCCCATTTCAGCGCAGCTAGCACCATGGGTATGGGCGCTCAACACGCGTTTGCAACTACTCATCACACCGTGCCAACAAATATGCAGCAGTCGTACGACACAGCGGCATACAATCGGTATGGCTACCCAGCGCAGACGGCCACAAGCTCGTGGTCTGCCCCTGAAGGGATGTCCATGTCGCAGAACGTCATCTACGATACCTCATCGTCCGCCAACACTAGCCCCAACCGCTCGTATACATACCACGATGTGTCCGGCGACCATTATAACCACTCTGGCTATACGTCACATATGAGCTCGCATACCTGTCCAATATATGGACCCTCGACCTCAAAGCTTGGTGCCGCCAGCGCATATGTACCTGCATCACAGCCCGAGTATCAGCCAGAGGAGATCGATGCCATGCTCAACCAAGTTTCGACTCTGTATACGACAGCAAACACCAAGAAGATGGCCGAGTTCTATCGCGACAAGTGGGCACGCATGTGGTGAGTACTTCAATCTTTGGTCTGCGACACTTTGTTCATCATCCTTCATCATCCACTGACCTTCGGTGATTTCTTTTCTTTCCCATCTGCAGGCTGACTTGCAACTACACTCTCAAGCCATCCATCCAAATCTCGATACCTCGCACTATCTTGCACGAGTCGTATCGACGAGCATGTGAATCATTTGGCCTCGAACCTCTCCAAGCTGCTTCTTTTGGCAAGGTGCTCCGGAGTCAGTTTCCCGACGTAGCACAACGCCGCTTGGGAGGACGTGGGAAGACGCGTTTCCATTACTGCGGTTTCGGCACTTCGAATGAGCGCGAAGCTGTCAAAGTCAAGTCGTTACTCGAGGACGAAAAGGCAGGCAAGTTGCAGCTCAGTGCTGGTCTGAGCGCCGAATATGCTTCTGAAGCTCGTGCAAAGGTTCGCTCCGAGGGTCGCGAAGGCGGTTCATCATTCGGCACCCATGCTGTTTCGGAAGCGTCTCCGGTTCAAGGCTCGTCGTCTCGCAGCGCGCAGTACCACGACTCGCCACATGCTTCCTTCGAGAACAGCAACATGGCCAACCCGGGCACCGCTACAGACGGCAGACTCATTGCATCGGCTTTTGCGACCCTCAACAGTTCAGTGCTCACCCCTCCTGGAACTAGCTCAGGCAATTCGCACGGGAGCCAAGATGCATCGCGATATTCACAGGTCCGTTCGCAGGGTCAGTCATACGCGGTTCAATCTTCTAACAGTGCCATGCCAAGAAGACATACCGTCTCACATTCCTACTCCGGCCTCAGCGACTTGTCTTTCTTTCCTGGCGGCGATCACCCATCCTCTGAGACCGGCGATGCTGGCATGATGCATTCCGGCGAAGTCCCTGCATTTGGCCACGGCGGCGCTTCGGGAATCAGCGAACCAGCACAATCGGCATCTCTGATGAACAGCCCAGCCTCGTCACTACATGGCTACCAGTACGTCCAAGATCCTCGCCACACGCCCAGCTCGATACCCTTTCGGCGATCCTGTCAGGACCTTACCGACTGGCCCGTCCTTCACGACCAAAATTCTACATCCTTCGCCTCGATAAATTATGCAGCAGCATCCAACCCTTCTGCAGCGTCGCAAGAGTCGTCGCGAAAAGCTTGGCGTGAGTATGAGTCCCTTTGCCAGGCATTGCTCTACTCGATTTACATGGGACCTGACCCTGTCTCTTTTCAACAGCGAACCATTTCGTTCTGGAATAGTCCAACCCAAGCCACCTACGAAGCATTGCGCAGTGATGCAACGTTGCAAAATATGGTGTTGAGGGCAGATGACATCATTTTTCGGCAATTGTTGATCAAGCTGGATGGGATGATTGGCGACGATGTGGCAGAGGAAAGTATGCCCGGATTGAAGGGATTGGTCAAGATGTTAGGCGAGCAGATGGAGGATTTGTTTAAGATTGCCCTGCCAGATGCGTTCAGGCGGATAAAGGTGCAGGCATCACTAAAGATGGCAGAGAGCCTGGACAAGGTGGTCAAGATCTTTGATGCCATCAAAACATTCAGGGAAGAGTCGATGCTGGATGTTGGTCGGCAAAGCTTTGACGCAGATCTCAACACTGTTAATGCTCCTCAGCCACCTGACGGCACTCCTTCCATCTCCTCTCCTAGTTGCCACAACCTCGCTTTATCCCATGCCCTCCGCAACACAACCTGGTCTCGGCCTGGCACCGTATCCTTCTTGAGCTCCACCCCCGCAGAGCCCGTTCCATACTCCCAGCTTCGACGACGTGACAATTCGATCAGCAGCAATTTCTCCGACTCAAACAAATGGAATAGTAACGATGCCAACCCTCGTGCTTCTTCTTCAGCCTCGGAAAGCGAAGTGTTGTCGAACATCGATGGTATTCCAAACGACTTTGTCGCTCCTCTGGCACGGAAGGCACCTAGGTCAAGGATGGCATCCGATACCAGTGGCGGGATCAGTTTGACTTTTGGCAGTTTAGCTCTGGCCATGCCTCAACATGGCTCGCCGCTGCTGGGTCAGAGTGCAGATGTGCAACAAGCTGTCTCATCGTCAGAGTGGTCTCGATCCATGGAGCGATTGCAAGGGTGAAGGTACTCCCGCACTGCTGATCTCTTTCACGTTCTTCTCAGTCTGTATTGCATTTTTCCTCTTCCGATTCCTCCATTTTCTTTCTCTCACTCACACTCAAGTTGCGGACTGGCTCCATACACTCTTTGCATACACATCATTTCCTGCCTCTTGCACTCCCCACTGTCTTTAGTCATGGTCTTTCCTCTTACTTCCAACCGTTTTTCGTTCACGCGACCAACCCCACACTTTCGAGCTCTTGATGAGCTCCACTCACAAACTCACTCACAAACATTCACTCACTCGATCCATTTCTGTAACCTTCCACAATTTTTCTTTTCCAGTCCAGTCCAGTCTAGCTATCTCCATCTTTCCATTCCACAACCTCTCATTCCCCCCCCCCTTTTTTTTTGTTTGAACCAGCCGCAGACAACACATACACGAATCCCCCATGTCTACGGTGTTTCCCTCTTTCTTGTTTTGTTTTAATTTGTCTTTACCCCCCTCCCCCCCCCAAAAAAAGAAGTTTTATTTTATTTTCTTTTTTTGTTCATCATGGTTTGAATTCTTTTTGAGTTTGTTCGTCATGGAAGTTTTGCGTGCTTTTTGGAGTGTCTTGGGGAATTCGGGATGAGAGAGAGAGAGAGAGGGAGGTGCGGGGGTTGATTGGACGAGAACAATTTTCAGGAAAAACGAATTTTGAACGTTGTTTCAGATGTAGGGATTGCTGTTATTTTTTATTGCGTTGCTATAATGGTGTTGTATGTACATGAGTATTGGCTTCGATTGATCTAACGACTAAGCTAGCCGGAAGTTTTAGCTCCTAGCTATTGAATCTCATTGGTCAAGTCTAAGGACTATGTGTCAATCGGGCCGATAGCGGTTGGTTCTGTTAGGTCTTTGTCATGTAATGTTGGATCTTCATCGCGTCGCTTCAACTACATTTGGATCAAATCCAAAAACATTCTACTCCGAGGTCATTTCTGAAAAAAAAAAAAACCAAAAAAAATCTGATGATCTTTGCTTATAAGTACGATATACCGTACAAAGGAGTGCACATTACATACACATACTAAAAGCATTCGAAATTGCCTCAGTGTGATCATTTCTAACGCTTGACCCAGGTAAAAGCCTTTCTGGCCTTTGCCAAACCTGTTTTTTTCCTCTCAACCATCCTTGGATCTCTCTTCAATACCCCATCCTTTGCCAAGATGTCCTTGACATATTTCTTAATTTTCAGACCTTGTTCCATCTCGAGACTGTAACCTGTTTCGGCGACTATGGCGTTTGCTAATGCATGAGCTATTGCACCGGCTTGACCTGATTTTCCACCACCTCTTGCGAGTGCAAACACGTTATAACTGCCCAAAGTGCTGGTAAGTTTCAAAGGCCAAGTCACAGCTTCCCTTTCCGCAACACGGGTAAAGTATTCTGCCAACGGTTGATTGTTGATCAAAATTTGCCCTACATCATCCTGATCTTTGGTGCGAATCACCCAAACTTGAGCCGAACTCTCCTTTCTCCTACCTTTACTGTACGCTCTACCGTGTCCATCCACTTTCTTCTTTGATGCATCCCAAAGTGCTTTGTCCGAATCCTTTTCAGCTAAAAGGTTGTTGGTCTTTGCATTCTCGTTCATAAACCTCTCCAAGGTGTTGTGGAACTTTTCCACCAACAAAGTTTCATCCCCATTGCTCGATCCTACCACACTGTTGGCGCGAAGCAAGCCGATGCTGTGTAGTTCGGGATTCTGTTCGAATTGCGAAACGAGTCCAGCATAGCGTGCCAAGAGTCCAAGGCGCGAGATGATCTGACGGTATTGAGCCGCTTTCAAGCCGGTTCCCAAAATTTGTTCGAGTTGAACGGAAGAAACCCAAAGGTTGCCACGAGAAGTACCGGAGGAGACAGCGGGAGGGCCTGAGTTGGGTGGAAGCAGATGGGCAAATTCGAGAAGACGTTTGGTTTGACGGGTGAGTTCTTCGAGAGAGAGAAGCGTGTCGATGTATGCGGGTCTGCCCGTGTAGTATGCGGGTGAAGTGGGTTTAACTCTGGATGGGAGTGGGGCTACGGGAGGTAGTCTTGGCATGCGTGCGCGAGAGTAGGCATCAGATGAGGATGAGGAACCAGAAGTATGGGCGGAAGTCGAGGCCAAGCGAACAGCAATGGTAGTGGTGGTGGTGGTTGAGATGGCGTTAGAATTCAGAGTGAGCTGGCGAAGAGAAGCGGCCAGAACCCGTGTTGAGGGAGCAGGAGTAGCCATCACCATAATGGTAGAGACTGGGTCTGCGAAAGTAAGGATGATTCGCAGAGTAATGGTTGAGGTATAGTAGGTAGTTGATGGTAGCCAGAACTCGGGGAATGAGCCAACACAGTAAGCAGCTTCTAGATGGGTTGAAAAAGGGGAGCCAACTTTCTTTCCGATGTATGACTTTCCTTAATCACGTGATGTATTCGATCAAACATTTTGCCCTAAAAATTGCTCATCTGGGATAAGATCTAACAACATATCTTTTGGGCGCAATAAAGTGGAGGAGCATTTCTTGGAAATGCAAAATGGAAATGGAAATTGGCCGCGAAAGCGTACTTTTGCTCAGTAACGTGCAAAAGGTGAATGGTCCAACACCAACATTTTCCCAAATACCAGGATTCTCTCTTTGATTGTCTCTTTGCCTCTTATCATCACCGTAGTCAACGCAAACTCACAGCAATGGCAACTGCATCAAATCATATCACATCTAACTCAGAATTGGTAGAGCCAAACATTACCAATCACATCTTTACGATCGCCCATCCTCAATATCCCTACTTTCTCTCCCAGATTGTCCACCTACGCTCCCAATCCGGTTCCAGTTTGTTCGTCCACTGCACCTCGATCTCTTCCACCACTGCTCGCTCTCTTTTACCCTCTGCCTCCTCAAACAATCTCACCAATGCTTCTATATCAGACACGGATGTACAGTTCGATGCAGAGATAGCTGCAGCACTTGTCTCTTCTGATCGATGCGATAACCCTTCTCAACAATCAGCAGTAGCAATAGCACCGATTGGAAACCTTGCTTCGGATTTTGCACTTGCCATCTCATCCCGCCTATCCTCTTCCTCCTCATCATTATCAAATTTAAGCTCAATGTCTGGATATAAGTTGGAGCCGATGGCAACATGCATTTCAACCACTACCACTGTTGCATCCACTTCGAGTTTGGCTAACTCCATGTCAAAACGTTTAGCAACCAAATTAAATTTATCTCAACTCTTCTTGTCGTTGGATATTCCACAAGCTTTACTGCCTTTGCCAGGAAGGGTTCAAAATTCACAAGATTCAAAAGCTCTACTTATGATTGAAAAGGCGATAAGGGATGCTTGCATTTCCATCTTAAACTCTTTGTGATTCTAAATTATCATACTCATCACATGATCTCCCAACACACACACACACACACACACACACACACATACACACACACATACATGTACACTACACAATGCAAAATCGAGTCCCTCCAATCAATACATTATACAGTACCCTATACAACTAAATCAAACAAAACGATTTAGACACGCATCCATATCAAAAAAAAAAAAAAAAAAAAAAAAAAAAAAAAAAAACAAAACAAAAAACAAAAAACAAAAACAAACTCAGTTTTGGGTTGAGGACCATAATAAATCCTCTTTACACTACATCCTGCACTGTAATTTACTGTACATCTAAAAGCACATAAGCTTTCCTTCTCCCAACTGTGATTCTTGTCAAAGCCCACTAAATCCGCCGCCACCACCACCACCACTTGGATCCCTCCTCTGTTGCTGCTGTTGTTGTTGTTTCTCACGAGCTTGCAACTGTGCCACGTACTGCTGTTGTTGCAAATACTGTTGCTGTTGTGCCGCCTGTTGTTGTTGTTGTTGTTGTTGTTGTTGTTGTTGATGATGATGGTGTTGATTGTGCATATGATCGGCTCTATCCTGAATCCGAACAGGAGTTAAACTGGGAGGCAGCAAATTCGCCATTCCCGCATCATAAATATCAAACGGCAACGTACTTAAGCCACCAACCCCACTACCACTACCCATGTTCGTATTCATACCCGTACCCGAATGATTCGTCGACATGGATTGAGCACCATTCAACCCTCCTCCTCCTCCTCCATACCCACCCAAATTCGGCGATGTCCGATAACGCGAAGAGTAAGCTTGAGGTGGTGCAGCAATTCCAACTCCAATCCCATTCCCACCACTGCTACCGCCCAAAACATTGGCATCTTTTCGACTTCCATCTACTACAATACTAAACCCACCACCACCATTCCCGCCAGTCGTGTTACCGAGCATACCCTGATCCCAACCACTACCACCCCAACCACCACCACCAAACTCAACTTGTTGTTGAAGAAGATCCAACTGCTGATAACTGTCATTGTTGTTGCTGGATCGTCTCTTACCGCTACTATTACTGGCAGAGGTAGGTGCTAAACCATTCTGACGTCTCTCCCACTCCATCAGTGGATCGTCTCGATTCACCAACCCAGCCATGTTCTGCCCAATACCACCCGATGCTTGCTGCTCCAACCCAAGCATGGCCAACTGAGGCGGGTTCGTGCTCAACCGATGATGATCGCCTCTTCTTTCTTCTCCACCTGATCCACCACCTCCGCCACCGTAGTATGCAGACGGAGGCACCGCCATGCTGTGCCTACTTGTGTACCCCTGCTGCTGCTGCTGCTGCTGTTGAATCGCCGATTGAGCCTTTGCCTGGGCTTTCGCCTCTGCCTCTGCCTGTGCATGTGCCTCTGCCTGTGCAGCCTCCTCCCTGGCATACGGGTTGTTGAGCACCGGCTGAGCCTGTTGTCTAGCCGCAGCACTGTGGTACGCCTGCTGCTGCGCCAGATGCTGATTGTACGCTGCCGCATCTTGGAACTTGTTGCTTGGCCTCGCACTGCTTTGCTGCACCAGTCCTCCATACGGATGCTTCGATGCATCCGACGAATTCGACGACGAAGAAGAAGCTTTGACTTTACTACTGCTACTCACCGATGCAGCTGAGGGCATCAGCGGCGGTCGGAAAGGCTTGGTGAACTTTTCTCCCGTTATAAATGGATGCAGTTTTGCCTGTTGCGGAGTCCACCTCTCGTGAGGATTCATGTTGAGTAGACCCGTTACAAAGTCGATAAAGCTGCTCCGATTCGCCATTTCCTTTTGGACGTCGGCCGACTTGCCAGACTTGCGAGACATGGGGTAGGTCTTGACAATGTCCGGCAGAGTGGTTGCTTTAAAATACTTTTTACTTGGCTGTTCCTGCACGTTGTGCTCTTTTGAATACTGTTCGAGCGACTTGAGCCGGTACGACTTGCGACCGAATTCGTCGGTATAGACAGAAAAAAATTCTTGCGTCTGCTTGCCGTTGTCTAACATCCACTGCGGCGGCAGTCCGAGCATTTCGAGGATTCGACAGATCTGATTATACTCGCTCGTTCCGGGGAACAGCGGCAATCCCAGGAACAGTTCCACTGCGATACAGCCGAGCGACCACATGTCGATGGCAGAGTTGTAAGGCAATCCCAGTAGCACTTCGGGTGAGCGGTAGAATCGCGACTGAATGTAGGTGTACACTGTCTGCTTCTCGTGGCAGGCCGAACCAAAATCGACCAGCTTGATCGACGGCGTTTGCAGCGTCTTGAGCAAGATATTCTCGGGCTTGAGATCGCAGTGTATCAGTCGAGCCTCGTTGAGCACCGTCAACGCGTCGAGCAGTTGCGCTGTAAACACTCTGACCAAGCTCGTACTAAGACCTTGGAACGAGTTCTGCTTGATCAACTCGTACAGGTTCGAGGACAGCAGCTCGAGCACCAAACACAAGTGCTTGGCGTGAATAAAGGTATCCCTGAGCCGCAGGATGTGATGCTCGTCGTTTGGATCCCAATTACCATTGAGCATTTCGAGTACTGTGACCTCCATCATACTCTGGTTAAAGTAGGCAGGCTTGTTCTTGATCACCTTGACCGCAACTATCTCGTGCGTTGTCATATCCTGACACTTGACAACCTGTCCGAACGTGCCCTGTCCCAGAATATCGAGAATGAGGTACTTGTGCCCTTCCTCCGTGCCAAGCCAATCGTTGACGTACAAGATATAGTCGCTCTCTTCATTGTCCCTGCCCTCGTTCTGCACGGGTTTGCTCGGCTTGGTGAGCACGCGTCGAGGGTTGAAGCTGAGCTCGTAGAAAAACGCTGGGTTGACCAGATGGTAGGTATGATGCAGGTACGCCGTCAAAGCCTTGAGCGGGCTCACGAACCCCCCTGTTGGGTCAGCTCGACGTGATGTGGCACGTGCTGCTGCTGTGGCTGCCTTGCCATCTGATATAGCCGCTGCTCCGGCTGCTGCTGCTTGACTCTTGTCGATGACAGGGCGAAGATCATCAAAGTCGCGCACGCGACGAAAACCCTCGTTGCGCCGCGAGGAGCGCCCGGAAGACGCTGCATCTCGCCTGAGTACGCTGGTTCGCGAATTGTCAGATGCGGTGGTCATGGAACCGGAAGAGCCGATGCCGAGGCCGTGCTGTGCGAAATATGCATCGCTATAGATTGCCGAGTTGCGCGCTGCGCTGTCGCCCGTTCTGTCTCGAGAATCAAGGATCATGCTGCCTCGCCCAGATCCACCTGCAACAGAAGGCCACAGCCCTCCCGCACTTTGTGACGAAGATGCATAGGCATCGTCTCGACCGCGTCCGCTAGAGGAGAGGTACTGATTGCTGTGCTGCCCGTGATTGGTTTGGTACGCATAGGGCAGGCTATCTGACAACTCATCAAGACCTGCACTCGAGTTGCTGTACTGCTGAGAATTCTGTCCCAACTGTTGAGGTGACCTGGGCGCTTCGCGAGGTGAACTGATGTCCATGAGGTTGGACATCTCAAGACTGCCGGATCTGCCGCCTGAGGCACCTGTTGCTGCTGCTCCTCCGCTGGTGGTGGTGGTGGTGGTGTTGCCAGTGCTGGTGCTGGTGCTGGTGCTGCCAAAGCGTGCAGACTGGGATGTGTTGGGGCTGTAAGGATTGGTAGAGGCTGGATCTCGTATTGAGGAGCCAGAGGTGTCCATAGCATTCGGAGAGCGGCGATTACTTGCGTTGCTGTAAGGGCTGGAAAGCATCTGAGAAGCGGGGAGCAGATTGGCCGGATGTGACGAGCCTGACGAAAGATTGGCAAGACCACTATAAGACATTTGAGGTGATGTAACTGAGGAGCCAGCAGCGGCACCACCGCCGCCGTGGCTAATGAAGCTGCTGTGCCGCATGCCAGAAGGCGAAAGGGACGACATGTAAGCCCCGGAAATTTCGCCGCTGCCGTTGCTGCCATGGCTCGAGAAGGAGTGAGAGCCTGTGGCCTGAGGAGCACCGCCTTGCGGGGACAGATACATGCCGGATCCGGAGCTGACAGTATTTGAAGCGGACCGCGATTGACTTGGATGCGAGCTGTGACCCATGGACACGGATCGACCGAGGCCGTCGTTGCGATAGGTGGACGACCTGTGCGACTGATGCTGTTGCGGTGAAACGTGCTGCTGTTGGTGGAGCTGATTGTCAAAAGAGTAGCGTCCAGATGCGTCGGTGGGTTCTGCCAGACCAAAGGCATTCGTCTGGGAGTTGTGAAGATGTGGTGAAGTGTAATTGGTTGCGGCGGGGTTTGTACCGGAGTTGGGTGAGTGGACGTACTTTGCTGAGGAGGATGCGTGTCCGTGGGATGAGCGTGGAGAGCGCATGGAAGAGGGACTCGGAGGGTAAGGATTGGCCGATGCCAAGGCTGGATGTTGACCGCCTAGCTGATCGAGACCCGGCATATTGATGCCGACGTGGGGATCGTTATGGAGAGGGAGCGAGTTGACGTCGTCGCCAAAGAAGGCGCCCGAATGTCTCGACATGCTGATTTGGGTATCGTGCCTGTAGATGAGTTTGCCGTTGCTCTGCACGCTGTAGCTGTGGCTGTGCTACGATAGTTGGTAGAACTTAAGGGTGAAAGCGCGAACGGGCTTAGTCGCACTTGAAATGGATGATCGGTCCGATCAGGAAAGGAAAGAAGGTGCTGCCTGTCGGCAAATCAGACCCCGGGAACGATTTTGCAGCTCAACGTCATCCGTGATGCAGAGGGGACGAGTTGATTTGTGATTACGATGGTGAGGCTAGCGGTTCGCGCACGCGAAAGCCTAGCCAAACGTTGCTGAACAAGTGCTGAAGCACAAATGAGGGCCGACGTGAACTCAGTCTAGTATGCTGAGACTGAGTGCGTTGAATGATGGTGAGCGCCACGTAAAGCAGATGAGCGAAGGATGAGTTGCACTGAGATCAGGGCCCGATGCAGCACAGGCCGGACACAATTGTGAGAGTGTGCAAGAAATGTGGTCTTGAGGATGGAGAGGAGGTAGCTGACGATGGCGATGGTACCAGAGCACGTTTTCGAGACACGCTGGATGAAGCGAGATGGCTAAAGAGATGATACAGGCCGATGTGAAGAGGAACAAGTTGGCGAGAGAGCATAAGCTAGAGCGTGAGACTAGAGCTTTATGCTTTGGGCTAGTTGAGCTGTGGTCCAATGGCTCGATGGTGGACAAAGGAGTGGCAGTGCGAGCTATGATGCTAATAGATGGCTCTGAGATAGAGAAAGAAGGAAGCGGATCAATGTCAAGGAGAGACGAGGTGAATGATGATGATGATGATGATGTTCAAGATGATAATGATCAAGAGGAGGTTGATATTGGTGTGATGTGTACAAGTCTATTGCTGCAGTTGTGTGCCGGCTACCGTAGTGATACAAGCTTGAATTCGGTCAAATCAAAGAAAGCACACACTCTCTATCGTCTCTGTGTGTGAGAGTCTTTGTTCTCTGCTGTGTATCTGTGTGGGTGTGGGTGTGGGTGTGCACTGTGTACTGCACTGTTGAATCCCAACACGACGGTCTCAAACACGCTCAAAAATCCATAACAATTTCCAAAATCCAGAGAGCCGTGCACTCGATAGAGACACACATACACACACACACACATGCACCGCCCACCCACACACTCACACAGACAAATCTCAGAAGTCGACTGTCCTCGTGTCTAACTTCTTCTGTAGCTTTGACTTGGCTTCACTAACACTGCCAAAGTCGCACGGTGCAACGCGCGCCCTCCCTCTCCCTCTCTCTCTCTCTCTCATCCCAACTCCTTCCCTTTTTCCTTTTTTCTTTTTTCTTTTTTCTTCTCTATTTCTTTTTTCTTTTTAACGCCGCTGTGCATCTTCAATAATATTCACTTAACACCTCGAGCGGAGGGCTCACAGGCTAAATTTGGTTGGATGGACATCGCTCATTCGTGGTAACAAAAAAGACTGCCAATACAGTCTCAACCCAAGCACAATTACAGGCACATGAGCCCTACAGATAAATTTGCATAAAAATGACTTAGCGAGAGATAAAGATAGATGTGGTATATGTTGCGACTGGAGAATAAAATGCTGGATAGAATCGAATGCGAAGAACGTTTAAAACGGAACGGCCTGTTGTATCGTGCAAACTACTGTAGGCAAACACTCGTGAAGCCCACAAGCCATGAACGCTTCTACAAATTCATCATGCTTCTGCGTCAGACACGTCGTCCAGGTCCAGCTGAAGCGAGTCGATGTCTTGTTCGGCGTCAAAGCGATCAAGCGCCGCGGCAGTTTGCTTGCCAAGCTCATCATCCACAAAGTCAATTAGCTTGGGATTCAGCATGGTTGCAGCTGGACTCGACTTCACTGGCTGTGTGGCGCCGCGAACCGAATGCTTTTCGCCTTGTACAACGGCACGCTTTGTCACGAGCGTCGATGGTCGGATGATGGTGCGCGCCGTCGCAGTGCCAGACGATCGCGCGACCGAGCCGACTCGTGAAGAGGTGCTAGTCGATGACGAAGGCGCTCGATTGTCAGAGGCAGACGCGAGGGAACGTTGCAAGCCCGTGGATCGTGCAAATGACCTATTGATCGCTTTGGGTGCGGTTGTACGTGCGTTCGCAGCAGAGCTAGTAAATACTGTTTTGTTCGCTTTCGTCGACAGTCGGTTCGTGGAAGCAACAGTGGGGGGTCGAGCTCGGGTCAGAGGAGGGCGAGCACTTTCAGCAGTTGTGTTTCGAGCCGTTTCTGTACTCTTGGCAGCCTTGACCACGCTGCTTGATCGAATCGAGCATGGCTGTCGTGTAGCCGTGACTGCTTCCGGAACAGGCACGTCTGGCCAGGGATCATCATCATCGCTTACTGCAGCCAAGGTTGGCGGCATGATGTCACTTTCAACCGTCTCATCCATGGGTGGAACCTCGACATCGCTGAGGTCACCGGGACCTGCAGCTCGTAGTCCAATCGTTGTGAACCGAGAAAGCTTGGCGCCTAATTCTTTAGCCCGTGGCAGATCATCGAGCTCTTCGGGAAACTCAAACACGGGGTGTTTGGCATACGTGCTAGGAGGCATGTACTCGATCTCGGGATACATTTCCTCTTCAGTCATCCGCACCGTTGACTGCTCCGTGACGTGCTCTGTCGCATTGTCTGCCTTTTGCAGCGATACGCCCATTTCGGCGTCCATCATCTCGCCCATGCGCGCTTTAATTTGACCCGCACGTCCCACGTTGGCAGCTGGGGTGATGAAGCGATTCTGACGGCTCATGGTGCTTGTCTTGCCGAGCTTCGAAGGAGTGGGTGTGTTGATCATGTTGCCGGCGTCATTGGTGGAGCTCTGACCAGGCTTGGTGAAGGGATGCTCTGAAGTCTGTCGTTGCTTGCCATTGATGGATCGAAGCGCGTTGGATGTGGTGGCTTTACGAGGGCTGAGCTCCGAACCTTTCTTGGCAGGAGAAGATGGAGCTGGATTATCCTTACGAATGGAGGCCTCCTGTTTCCCTGGAGCCGACTTGGACGGACCGGGTGTCTTTGCAGCATTGCGGTCACCTAGGGCTTTGACGGGTGATTTTGACATGAGATCTTGAAAGAGCTGTTTAGGACCAGCGGAACCTACGTGTGCTCCAAAAGGGTTGGAGGAACCACCCAAAGCTCTTTTGCCTGTGGTCATGTTCTTTCGTGTTGGAGAGGCGTGCAGTCGAGAAGGTCCTGGTGTTCGTGTCTGACCGGCGAAAGCCTGATTCTCTGAGAGGACGAATCCTCTAGAGTGCATCATGATGGGCAGGCAGAATGACAGGTATGTTTGGGTGAGGAGCAAGATTGTGAACGTGGCTAAATTGTGCTTTGCAACGAGATGAATCAAATAGCTGTGCGCAACCTAGAAACAGATCTAGATGGCTGATAATTAAATGCCAACTTGGTGTGCACGACTGATTGGCGTGATATGGATATGATGTGGATGGGACAGCCGAAATATTGATGCGATGTGGTATTCAGGGTAATCGTTTCGATAGGCGGTGATGTGGTTAGTAATAAGAGAAGGTGAAAGCCAGTCGTGAGAACAAGTGTGATCTTGTTCGAGGCATCCTTGTGGGAGCGTGAAAGCATTCACGGAAAGAAAGTTGGAGTTGGACTCAAACGTGCATACAGAGTGGTACTGTAATTTTAGTTCAATCTGTGAATGTAGTGCAAAATGTAGTTCAGTATACTTTTCGCTGCTGCTCCACCGCACGACATTCGCGTCACTACTGAAATATATCACGTGACTTGATGCTTTGTTAGACTTACATAAAAGGAGTCGTACATAAAAGGAGTCGAGCTTTTGAGGAAAGTTCTCGTGCTGTACAGTCCTTAGCTTGTTTGCCTATGCATTCAAGTAAATCATCTGCACAGTGCTCGAGATCACTCTATGCCTCAAGCGTGCAGGTTTGCAAGCGGCGTTATCTGTTGGACTAACGGAGGGAAGGAGGGACTGAAAAGAGAGAGGGCTGAACGAGAGGATCTAGCGCTTCGAGATTGGCTCAGCGTCATAAAAAAATTACAATCAAAACTGGCTAAAATTGGGATCATCGAGATATCGCAACCAAAGTGTCAGAGAGTGTCCAACTTGGCCAAACTTGAGTCACATCCAAAGTCACAATTTCTAAGCACAGAGGTTCGTGTCCCAGTCTCGTCGGATTTACAGAGCTGCCGAACCCGCTTGCAGGCAGATGGAATCCATTCGAAATTGGCCCGAGCGTTGTTGAACCTTATCGTCATCATGTTGATCATCATCAAGGATATGGTAAATTACCATCCTATACTACTTTGACTGTCACCACCATCCCTCTTTGCATTCTCAAACTAGTTGGGCTGTGAGCTACATTGCATCACGTTCGACTATCATCACCACCACCACCACCACCTCCTCCTCTTCCAAGATCTCAGCTTTTGCTGACCTGAATCCTGTGACAGGCTCACTGCACTTATTCTCTTTTGACAAATTTCAATTCCCAGAGCACAACCACAACATCTGCTTAGTACAGCTGCTGGTGTAGTGACCAGTCTTTGCCTGCTTCGGCCCAGACGTCCAGATTGAATGCAGTCGCAGCACCATCCTTCTCCACAGCGCCGTATCTCTTCCGCTCACTCTCATAACCCCACCTCGTCATCTTCCGTCGCAGCTCCAGATTCGGCCCAACATACTGAAACCCAGCATCAGTATGAAGCAAAAGATTCGATACAGACGCAATCGTCTCAACGCCACGATTCGGCTCAGGCCTCTTCCAGCGCTGCCGCATCGCAGCTCACCAAGCTCGATGGTGTCGTCTATCACTTTTACACCACAACCGCCAATCTCGTGATACAGTCTCGCTTGGCGCATTTGCGCTCAGCGTTGCTCACCGCTCCCTTCGACACCGATCCGAGGCCCGCTTCCTCCACCGCTACCACATCCCAAACCAAGCTCTCCAGATGGTTCGGTCTTCAAATTCCAGATAGCGATCTGTTCAGGGAGGAGCTTCGCCTTTGGCGTTCCGTCACCTCCATGCTTGGTCTAGATGCGCTCGACGAAGACGCTTTGCAAAACCTCGCTCCTCAGCCCAGTATACCTCACCTCATTATCGATGTCATGCTTGATCTTTCCAATGTCTCGGATCATCACGACATCCTTCTTTTAACCAACTCTTCGACAGGCACCTCTACCCGATCACGGACCACCACTTCCCAACTAACAGAAACGAACAGCAGCCGCTATTGTATCGACGGGCGTCGACCGGCCGAGGCACCATCTGCACAGCGCCAGTCAATCCCAAGGAGGATCGTGCTCGAGCGTTGGCGACTACAATTCCATACTTATTCCCCCTCAAATCCATCAGATCTTTCTACATTCTACAAGAGATCCATCGCGCACTTCCGTGTACTTTTTGACCTGCTAACCTTGTTGCCTTCGAACCGTCTCGCTGCCAAGATTCAAGCTCTCAAGTCTGTACCAGAAATGCATAGCGATGCATCGCCTCAGTCACTCCCCTCCTTGTCTGCTCGCAAAGACACGGGCTCCCACGATGCAGAGATGACCCTCGGCTGCCGTCTCAGTATGGCACTCGAACACGAACCGACGCAAGCTGCGACTCCCGGCGAGATCGATGTGACTCAGGCTCTTCCCGCAGAGCAGGGATTGGAATTTGCAGTGGCAGATGGAGCTTCCCTCCCAGAGAGCGGGCAGAGCGGACAGAGTGGGCAGAGCAGGTCGCATGGTCATTACGCCACTCACACCTTCGCCCCTGTTGCCTCTCCCATCGGTCATCTTGAAACCTCTGTCACATATCGCAGATTGACGGAATTCTCGGTCGAAGATTCAGAAAGTTTGCGAGGCGCCAACGATATCAAGATTGATCTGGACGAAGATTACTTCAGGTCGCCCCAACTCGCCAGCGCAGCCCCTCCAAAGCGGTCTGATCGCACAGAAGCTCCATCCTCACAATCGCAGACTGCAGTTCCTGCATCGCTCGATGTTGATACTGCACAGAATCGTGATCGACAAATTAGCACCACACACTTTCCGGTATTATCTCAGCAACGTATCGGCGGCATCTCAGCTGCAAGACCAGCGACCTTGGCAGCCCACAGAAGCTCTCCCGACAGCTTTCAAGCCAGCACAGAGGAAAACATGCCGCAGTCTCCGGCCAACGCAAGCGTTTTCAGCACAAGTGCATCAGGGCGGCAGACTGCCGGTCTTTCCAGTCTAAGAAGAACAGCGTCCAACAAGAGCAGCCTCTCGCTCATGGGACCCGCTAATGCTTCCGGCGCACCATCCAGCCCAGCGCTCGCTGCCGCCCTCAGCGCCGATCCAGCCTTTGTCATTCCGAGCTCTGTGCGAAGACCGAGCACGAGTGAGAGGCGCCTTCGAACGATCAGCGGACTTTCGAGTGGACGACCCAGCCCGCCCATCTCACCCGCCACCGCAACATTCGAGCTTCCTGAAAAAGGCACCAGCCTACCCAGAAGCACTTCGGCAGCTTTCTCGACAAGCCTCGCTGATCGCTCCATCTCTACTCGAACAACGAGCGGATTTGCTGCTGCTGCTGCGCCTAGCAGCATGGGCCCTCCCGCCCAGCCTCGCCTCAGTGTCTCTTTCAGTCCATCTTCGCCCTCGCCTCTTGCGCAGCAGATGCCTCCACAAGGCTCAAGAGGCGGGCCAGCTTTGGCTCCCAATGTTTCGCAGTCAACCTCTTCCTTCCGAAGCGGGTCTGGCTCAGGCTTGAAATCGTCCATGGCAGGCACTGGTGTGCTGACCACACCCAGCCTTCGCAGCGTCTTTCAGAACTACGTGTATCGTTCGCAGAACGCATCCACCGCTCCTATCTCACGCACCCCTCCAACTTCGACCAATGTATTCGCACATGGCAGTTACTCGCCCTCGAGCTTAGGCACGGGTTTCAGAAGTTCCATCCGCAGAAACTCGAGCACCAACGAAGCCGGATCGGGCTACGCTTTTGGTGCTAGTCTGACTTCGTCGCCCGCAGCTGCGGCAGCTGCAGCCAAGCCCCAAATGATCAAGCGGTACAGCACGAATTTCTCTTACCGTCAGAATCGCGACAGGGCAGGCATCTATGGCAGCAGTCTAGGCTCAGAAGCTTCAAGCTCGCTGGGCGCTGGTGGCGAGCCATCAAGTTATCCGAGGTTTGGGGAAGCTGGTGGAAGCTTGAGCTCCGCATATGGACGTAGCTGGATTTCGAGGATGGAGCAGCGTCAAGGATTGGGTACGGGCGGAGCATTTGCGAGGACATCCAGCTTGGACGATGCAACAGCTGCAGCGACGGCTTCTGCTGCGTCTAGGTATCGGCCGATCTCGGTGACCCAAACGGGCGGCTTGACACCCAGTCCGAGGAGCCACGAAGAGGAAATCGACGACCTGGCGCGCTTGTTGGAGGCAAGACCTGCTTTCAGCACCTCGTCCAAGCTGATCAGTCTGAGGAATGAGCGAAGAAACGCTCCTGGGCTGAGTAGCACACCCGAAGAAGTTGGCTTTGCTCGACAAGGCACCAAGCCAGGTGCTCTTACGGAATCAGTTCAATCGAATGTTGGGCAAGATCGATCCTCTTCCTTGGCAGGTAGTGGGTTTCGCTCGGGTGGAATCAGAACGAATAATCCAATGTCGCGCAGCCAGCTGGACGATCTGCTGAGTCGCATGGCTGAATCTGTGGGAATCTTGGGCTCCAAGGAGCAAGGTTCGTCGGCGAGTGGAGAGACGTGGTCCGACGTAGCCGCTTCGAATGATGCTCGCGTCCAGACCCCACTCATATCGACGGCCGCACGTGCGACTCAGATGGCTCCAATCTCACAGGCCCTCACACAGGCACAGGTTGCAGCCAGCGTAGGGAAAGGACGAGGAGGAAGCGCTTACAAGGAGGGCGACTTGACTGCTGATATTCCATCGAGTCGACTCTCGAGCCCAGGTGCGTTGAACCGCGCTCTGTCTGGCGAGACTGGATTGCGATCTCGTAGCGCAGTTGGACATCAGGTGCGCGCGTACGGAACGACTTCAACTCGACCAGTCGGTGGCTCTGTTGGCGCCGACCGGGCAGGTCCGACGTCGATTGTTGTCGCCGGGCCGGCAACCTCTTCCACTGCAGCCTTGAATCCCAACAGACTTGTGGACTACGAAGCGGAGGGAGACCTCATGTTTAAAGTGGACGGACAGGCCGAGTACGATCTTGAAGACGCGCTGCCGGGAGAGATGGAGATCGAAGCGACGGCGCGCACTGCCGACGGTTTGGCAGCATCGTTTGGTGGGGGAGTTGAAGGAGGGATGGGGGCAACTCTGCCTGTGGGTGCTTATCGCGAGGCTCGTCCCCACCACGACTGGCATGGAGCAGCGAGATGGGAGCGTGAACGAGCGCTCAAAGCCGAGAGAAGACGTGCTGACGCAGAAATGTCACGCAACTTTGGACAAGAAGTGGGAGCGAGCACCCGAGGCCGAGGTGCGAGTCCTTGGAGAACCACTACTCACTCGCCAACAGCGACAGCAACGGTAACGGCAACGGCAGCAAGTGGGGGGATAGGTTTTAGAAGTAGCAGTTCAACAGCCAACCGACTGATGGGAGCAGGGTTGAGTTTGGGTGGTGGTGCCAACGGTGGCGATGGCGGTGATGGTAGAAGAGGGTATGGTGTAAGTGCGCCAAGTACACAGTTTCATTATCATGGCCATGCTCCAGCTCAGGGGCAAGCACAGACTGCTAGTGGGACTCAGAGCTATCCGGTTAGTAGGGACGAGTTGTACGAAGATGGAGATAATGCTGAGGAGGGCTGAGATAGTGCATTGTAAAACAGCAATCATACCACAACGATGGTTCCACTTTACCAACATACTGCATATCTCGATTGGGTCTGTGGATTGTGATCAAGTTTCAACGTTAACATGTTGTATATCATCCATCATGTACTGTGCATTGAGTAGAAACACTGCACAAGAATGTGAGCGTGAGTGCGAGCGCGAGTGGGTTGGAGATGCTGACCATGTTGAGCGGGTGGGGGTGACGTGGCCCGCCATCCGAGAGCCAAAAGGAAGGGTGTTGTGAAGCGCGAATATCAATAATATGATAGTATACTCTGTTTGAGACAGGTTCGTTATTTTTTAGGGTTCAGTCCTTCTCGCGCACAGGCCCAACACGCGGTCCCAAATGCGCTAGCCAAAGAAAAAGTGTGGTAATCCATCGCTTCTTCAGCATTCAGCCTCATCACCATCACCATTCAACACAAGTGGAAAAGCTTTACTTTTTGATATCATGGTAAGCCTTTTTATTCTACTCTCTTTTCCAAATAGAAGGGCTTTGGTGTCAATGTTACTCACAGCGTTTGCCTTCTTCCTCTCCTCTCCCTCTCTCTCTCTCTCGCTCTCCTTTAAACTGCGGGGATACAACAAATTTGTTCTACACACACCTCCTGCACTCACCATGGCTCATCGCTACTCAAATGGAAAATACCTCTTGCTCCCTTGATATGGTCTTGAAATTACTCAATCTAACTCTCGGTCGACATAAACTTTAATCCCCATTTCTCTGCGACATCAACTAAAACGATAACCGTTGTTTCTATCTCGACCTCAACCGACGTTTTAGCCTAATCGAATTGCGGCCAAGAACAATGCATTTGCGTTGGCAGCGAGAGAGAATGCTGGAAAACCGCGAATTCGTGCCAAAGACATTCCTGCTGAAGAAGCAGAGAACGAAACGCTCGAATCAAAAAAACAACGTCAAGTTAAAGGCAGAAATATTGTCAAACCAGCCAGAAAGGACAAACTCTCTTCTTCATCAACATCAGGTGCTGGTTTAAGGAACAACAAATTGGCTCTCGGTCTGATTGTTTTTGTCGTTATTGGCGGTGGTAAGTATACAGACACACACACACACACGCTTTCTTTTGTTTTCGTTAGACGACCATTTAAAGAAGGGAAAGAAGAGAGAAGGAGAGGAGGAGAGAATGAGAGAGACAGAGTTTCTGACTGACGACTTTTGGTTTCTTTTTTTTTGGTTGGGCTGTTTTGGATGGTTAAATCACAGTATTCTTCGAATTGATGCGCATGTTCTTGTAAGACACTTACACAAACACAAAACTTTCATATACACACTCAAATCCTTCTTTCCCCCTCGTTGAAAACGATTGCCAATGTAAAATGGATGCATTGTTATTCTTGGTCATCTTGATACCAATTAAAGTAAAACAAGTTAGATTTTTCGACTGTCGCTGTGCGCAACGTCGCTTCATCCTCTTCTTTCCAATTCAGGTTTAGCAAGACTCTCTCGGAACTTGGCATTCGATATTTGTTCCTCTAAAGTTTCCCCATCGAACCTATAGCAGAACCACCAAGAATTCCCAAAGGTCACATGCCCATGCCGTAAAAACACCGACATGTGCAAACGTCGGTGATTAGGACTAAGTTACAGTTTTAATTTTTTTACAAATACTCCTGAACCAGACTCTTGATTTTTTTAGCATCCAAATTCGATGCTCTACACTTGAGCACTTGATCCGCATCTACATGCTCTCCATCATCCATCACCATTTGTTCACCACCATTCTTGCTAGGGTTGAGAAAAGAAGAGTGAGAGGTGATATCGGAATCCGCGGCTTGTAAAACTTTTCCTACAGCAATCACGTGTTTTACATGGTTAGCTCTAACCCATACAGCGCCATTGGCACCTATGGCTGCTTCGAATGGAAAATATGTTGCCACTTCTTTAAGCAATCCGTGCTTTGGTCGTAAAAGACTGCCAAACAATTACAACAACATAAAGGATCAAAACAAGGTAGAGTTCAATTGTCAGCAATCATTTGAGTAACACCCCCTTTTTTTATTTTTTTTATCAAGGGTACGAGGGTATGGGATGGGGTTGAGAGAGCATACCTTCTTGCCAAACCAATGGAACAATGGAACAAATGCGCATGACCGTTTCTCTCACCCCTTTGATCTGTCACTTTCAACTGTCCAAACCCATCCGCTTTACCCGTGACGCTATTCACACAAGTCAATTCGGGGTCGGTGAATCGATCTGCAGAGACCACTTTGGCATATACCAATGCACCGATGCCAAGGTTGGGCTTGTGACGTTTGGTAGCACCTTCAAAACTGAGTGCGGGAAGTGTAGCGCTGTGGGCGGAAAAGAGGGTAGTGGTGTAGGATTCAGCGCTGCGGTTGGTGATTTGTGTGATTACCGCATCGTTGGGTGCAGGCACGTACTGTAACGTAAAAAAATTCCAAGCAGACAGAGAATAATGAAGCAATTTAAAAGAAAATGAGTAAAGGTGATGCAACTTGAGCGTCGACAATCAGGGTGATGAAATCGAAAAGAGGTTTGCGGGTAAAAGATGGAGGAGAGAGGTAATGAATGGGGGAAAGACTTACTCTGTTGGTATTTGTTTCGATCCAAAACACCTGTTCAGCATCCTTCTTTTTGGGTGCTGCTGATGTGGTTGATGATGGATCAATATGGCCTAACGCACCCGATCGAATGGCTGTGAGCGAGGGATTCGAGTTAGAGTTGTTGTTGGGTGTGGGTAAAAGACCTGGACCTAACTTTACGGCTGAAGTCGAAGCCATAGATACCACATCGCCTGGAAGAACGATGGTCATGGTTTGATCTATCTTGTTCCCACTATAGTCTTGGTAGAGTGGAATAAAGATGAGAAAACAAAAGCCACAGCCAAAAGTGTTTGTAGTTGTTATTGTTGTCCGAGAGTGCAACGGTGCTAGGATCCAGGAGTGAAAGGCGAGTAAAGCTAGTTCCAAAATGGCTAGATATCTCAGAATTGCCTGTGTCAAATTGATGTCCCCTATATGAGAGTCAAGACGTGCTCAAACGAAAGCTAGTAGGTGATGGTAAAGTAGAAGTAGATGTGTATGGTGTGAAGTAATGTGGAGTAGTGTGAGAGTTATACAAAGCACCCAAATTAATTAACTGTACTGTACTTACATATAAAACCCAAAATTCTCTCAAAGCAAGCGCAAAAAACTCCTATCGTCCGGATCAACAGCGGTAAAAACAACGGCAAAAAAAGAACAAAAAACAAAAAAAAAAAAAACAGCATTGCGAGTCAGCAAGGAAAATATGCACTTTCAGAAAAAAGCTTAGTTCGAGGTACGTAAAGTAAATTTTACGGTATTGGACCCTGATCGCGTGCATCGTCTCCTTAACTTCAACACTACCACCCTCACCCTTTTTCTCTTCGATACAGAATTCTATCCTGCTCGAAAACTTGGCTAGCGTTCGAAAAGATAAGCCATCTTTTGATTTCAAGTATGGCCGAACTCAACACCCTACCCGAGGATCCCCTGTTGTCCTCCACACAACGCACATCTTACCTCTCTCAGGGTCATAAAGATGTACTCGCTGGAACGTTTGGAGGAATTGCACAAGTCCTTGTTGGACAACCATTGGACATTATCAAAGTTAGACTTCAAACGTCACCTCCTGGAACCTACACTGGTATGGTTGATTGTGCCACTCGTATCGTAACCAACGAAGGACCTCTCGCTTTTTATAAAGGTACCTTGACACCTTTGCTCGGTGTAGGTGCTTGTGTTAGTATTCAATTCGGTGTGGTTGAGTCTCTCAAACGATACTTTTCTTCTTCCAACAAGAGTCAAGGAAAAGGCCAAGGCTTGAGTTATGGTCAATTTTATTTGGCAGGTGGAATCGCAGGTGTTGCCAACTCTTTTGTCGCAGGACCAGTTGAACATGTTAGGATTCGTCTTCAAACTCAACCTTTTCCACCACTTTATCGTGGTCCAGTGGACTGTATTCGTCAAATTACAACTCAATCCGGTTTGTTCAACGGCGTGTTTCGTGGACAAATCCCTACTTTTGCCAGAGAATTTCATGGAATGGGAATGTATTTTTTGACCTACGAAGCTTTGGTACAATACAAACTCGAAAAAGATAACCTGAAAAGAGATCAATTGCCAAATACTTACGCCATGTTCGCAGGTGCAATGGCAGGTTACGGTCTTTGGCTAACCGCATACCCAGCAGATATCATAAAAAGCAAACTTCAAACCGATTCACTCAACCCAAACCAGAGAAGGTACAAAGGTACATTGGATTGCATCAAACAAACGTTGAAACAGGATGGAGTCAAAGGACTCTTCAGAGGTCTTTTGCCAACCTTGGTCAGAAGTCCCTTTGCAAACGCTGCCACTTTCGTTGCTTTCGAATGGGCAGCCAGAAACCTCAAGAATGTATAAAAAGAAAAAAGAAAAAAGAATTAACACCACTTTATTCTATTCTCTCTCATAAACACACCCAAAGAGTCTTAAATACAGTCACCATCAAAGGTCAAACATGTACACTTACATACCATACAAAGTACATTCAAGTTTCGAAACCACATCAGTCGCACTCTGTTTCGTCGATTGTAGAACGCACATCTATTAAAGCATGAACCCTACACAACCATATGTGATCTTGGTATTGTTCAACAAATACCCTCATGGCAAGGCTGAGACGACAGAGAAAGCGCAAAGTGCGACAAGATTTGCAAGGGTGGAGACCATGACAGAGAAAGCAAAAGAAGCAGGTTTTGAGCGGGTGACAGGGAAACAAAACAGACAAGTAAAACCCCGATCCCGGTGAAATGATGGACCCGACACCAACACGACAATGACAATGACAATGACAACAAGCAAAAAGCAAAAAGCAACAGACAGGATACAGAGGGGAATAAGACCAAACGGCGGCAACAATACAAAAGAGAAAAAAAGAAGAAAAAGGGAAGAAAGATAAAAGCAGGATGTGGGAGGATGCCTTGACGGCAAATTGAGCGAATGTAATGTCCACGGAGAGCGATGACCGTGAACAAGAGCGAGCACAGGACGGAGCACTTCAAAGTCAACCAAATAGCCGAGAGTGATGCAAATCATCAAAACAGAATGAGAGCATTACTCCTCCTCCACGTCCATCGTACTACTCCTCACACTAGCGTTCGAGTTGGCGCTGACCAACATCGGCCCACGCAAAAGGGTCGGACTGGCCAATCCCATCTCGTGATCGTCATCAACTTCCTGCTCTACACTCCCTTCCAAAACATCGACCACCGATCTCTGCTTGTCACTCGCTGCCATGGCTAAAGTCATTCGAGCATGCAGCGTGCATCCTCCAGCACGACTGCCATCGCGGTGGATGGTGAGGTAGCGCTCGAAAGGGTTTCGGGTCATCTTGCGCGGGATCGGCGAGGTGGGCATTGGTGCAAGTGGAAGACCCATCTTTCGAGGCTGACGGTCAGGGTAATTAGGTGGTTCAACGTCGAGGAGTGTGGAGAAGGAAGGTGAGGGGCACGGCGAAGGAGAAGCGGACGGGCTGCGAGATTGACTCTCGGACAGAGAAGGCGAAGGTGCCATAGAGGCGGATGCGACGATGGGCAGAGCAGGCGGAGACGAAAACGAGAGGGGAAGCTGAGCGGAAGCCGAAGCTGCGGCGGTGATGCGCTGTTGGGAAGGGGAGATGGGCGATAGGATTAGGCCAGAGTCTCGGGCTTGAGCGTCAGGAGAAGTGGGACCAATCGTGGGGGTGGATCGAGGCTCGCTTTCGTTCTCGGGCTGCATCTGACGGCAAACAACAGACTGCGCATGATCCTTGCTCTTGGTGGGAGTGCGATCCACATCCATCCTGCATGAGCCAGAGGTGGCGGGGGGAGATGCAATAGG
Source organism: Melanopsichium pennsylvanicum (assembly GCA_900208305.1). Lineage (NCBI taxonomy): Eukaryota > Fungi > Basidiomycota > Ustilaginomycetes > Ustilaginales > Melanopsichium > Melanopsichium pennsylvanicum. The sequence continues at coordinate 175,633 of OAPG01000007.1, forward strand.
AGATGCCAGCATGGGCTCGTCAGTCTGGACAGCATTGTCTGCGACTTGTGTCGAGCCTTCCGACATGGAAGCATCGGCAGCAGCAACGATCATGGCTGAGCACGTCAAAGCGCTGTCTCGGGAATCCATACGAGAAACAGGTCGGTTAGGCATACCGTCTCTAGACGCAGCTTGGGTTCGCGGAGGTGGAGAGACGGGCGAGATGCCCAGTCCGAGAGGCCAATCAGTGGCGGTAGGCAGCGTCGGAGCAATGCAAGGCGAGACGTTGCTGTTGAAATGCGCAGCGGTATGGCTTGGAGTCTTTGAACGTGAGTAGGGATGGCCGACCAGTCTTGGATTGCATGTGGCCTGCGACTGCGCCATGGAACTGGCTGGAGACGCAGCCCGCTGAGCGGATGACTCCTTGTTCACATCGTTGGATTGAGCCGATGCCGCGACACCCGAGGTTGAAGCAGTGCGAGACGAGCGCGAGCGAGAGTGATGATGATGTCGTCGGGCTACGAGTGCGATTGGGCGACGAGGCGTGGGAGCCACCAACAACAAAGAAGGTGGTTTTAAAGCGTGACTAGCAGCGTGGGTATCGGTTTGCGACATGTTGTCTTGAGTAGTGTCGGGAAGGCCGATGCGGAAGAGCCGATGACGGTTGTTTCGTGCTGGACTTCAATTAAATCCAGTACGTGCTATCAGCGTATGGCGATCAAATGGGATATAGCGAGAGAATCAACAATGGGGTCAAAGTAGCGGGGTGGGATAGGAACAAGGCGAGAGAGCTGCTTTGTAGTTGCTCTTGTTGTCGGTGGAGTTGATGACGATAGGTCAGGACTAAGCGTTCAGGTGGCATGTGAGAAGGAGAGGAAAAGCAATAGTGGGCAAGATGATGACAGGCTGAGGGTTGATGAGCAGGATCGACATTATTAAGTGGGATCCTCTTGCCGAAAGACAACGCACGCAACGGCAGCGGAGTTTGAGTCTGCCTGCCTAATTTCATCAGGGTCAAAATTGACAGGATTCGAGGCCTTAGACGCAGAGAAGCACGGGAAGTCCAGCACTGTCCAGAGACGCACGGGTTCGCTCGGTGGGACATTTGACGAATCGAAAGTCTGTTCTTCTATCGGTCTGTGGGTCTGCACGTCGGTCAGCTGCTTCGATGCGCGCGGGGGAAGGGAAGCCGAACAGCGCGGTACAGTTGAGAGGGACATCAGCAGCTCCCTGTCTCTTTTCGCTTCTGACCCTTCTCATGCGTTTGAGCTCTGTTGATTGCTTTTTTCGAATTTAGCTTCACTGTGCGCTGTCTTTTCAAGGCAGCCCCGAGATCAAATTTGGCAGTCTGTTGCCATTATTTATGTAGCTAGGACGTGTCAGGAACCCACATCTGCACGCCTCAGCCGCTCTTTGCTGGAGTGCGAAAACCGCTGAATTCGGATTACTGTACAAAGCGACTGACACGCGCCAAGAAAATTTTCAGAGTTGAATTTCATTCGGTAAATTTACAGCACACATCTAAGCAGCAGTAGAGATGCACACGCCTCTTCGCCGGAAGCCTGGCTCGGCGTCATCATCTCGATGTTAGCCAGCCAACGCACTCTCACTTCCTTCACAAAGTCTTGTTACGGTCACTTCGACCCCTCTTTCATGATCACGCACTAGTAGCCCTGTCTATTCGGATTAGTTCTCATAAATCAAGAATGGGAGATTCGGCTTGACCTTGACTGGACGACGTGCGCTATCTGACTACTCGGCTGAAAATTCCTCACAACTTGCTCTTGGTACTTGTGCAGTTGGGTGCAAACGACGATCGGCCCCTATTCCAGCAAAAAAGAGGATAGTTGACAAACAAGAAGAGCGTGGTGAGAATCACTCCATTCACGACAGAACAACGCACAATCACAAAAGCCATCAAAACCAGTTTGCAGTGACAAGCAGGTCTGCAAGCAAGAGCGCCATAACTGCAGCAGCTGTTGCAAATTGCTCCGCGGTGTTCATAATGTCCCTTGGATCCTTCCTTGCGACAAAGCATTTTGTGGTAGACGGTCCAACATTTACCTTCCGTAAAGGGGAGGGAGAGCAGGCTTGTTGCCCAAGATCTCGTCAATCTGCGACATGGTCTCCGGAGTAAGCTTCTCGATCAGATCCAGCGACTTGAGGTTCTCAATAATCTGCTCGGGCTTGGATGCTCCTAGAATAACGGTGGAGACATTCTGTATGTGAGAGAGAGGAATCAACCAAGGTCAGTGTCAGCATATCAACCCTTTTCAACTCGAATCGAAAACAAAGAGACTGGGTAACGCTGCACTTACGGGGTTCTTTGCACACCAAGCAAGGGCGAGGTTGGTCACCTTGGCGCCCAGGCCATCTGCAATCTCGGTCAACTTCTTGACCTTTTCGATCTTGGCTTTGCCCTCGGGTGTCTGTAACTCCTTGACAGTGTTGTCAAAGAAGCTCTTGTTGGTGTCGAATCGCGATCCCTGAGGCACACCTTCGTTGTACTTTCCGGTCAACAAACCAGAAGCGAGAGGCGACCAAATGGTGGTACCGTAGCTGTGAGACCTGTACAGAGGGTCGTATTCCTTTTCGGGACGTTCACGATGGAACATGTTGTACTGGCACTGATCAGCGATGGGAGCGATGAGGTTGAGGCGGTTTGCGACGGCATGAGCCTCTTCAATCTGCTGAGCGGACCACTCGGAAGTTCCCCAGTAGAAGCACTTGTCGCTCTCAATAAGCCTGTTGAAGCCGCGAACGATCTCCTCCATGGGGACGGTAGGGTCGGGTCGGTGAGCCATGATGACATCCCAGTAAGGCAGACCGGAGCGCTCCAATGAGGCCTGGGCGGCTTCCACAATGTGTTTCCTGGACAACCCGCGACCGTTGGGATCTTTCGAGCCGGTTCCAAAGAAGATCTTTGTGATCAAAACGAGATCAGAGCGGCGAAGGTTGAGTTCACGGATAGCCTTGCCCATGTCGACCTCACACTGACCGGCAGAGTACACCTCGGCGGTGTCAAAGGTGTTGATGCCATTCTCAAAGGCGAGCTTGACAATCTGCTTGGTCTCGTCCGAGTTGACGGTGCCTCCGTAGGTGAGCCAGCCTCCAAGGGAGAAAAGAGAAACACGGACACCGGAGGGGCCGAGTCGGCGGAAGATCATGTTCTTGGGATCATACTCGGGGCAGTCGTTAGGATTGGCAGCTGTGGGAGCCATTTTGTCGAAAACGTTGTGCTGAGGGTGGGAAGAGAGATTGGAATGGGATTGAAGGTCTGAAGACCAGTTAGGTATTGAGCTGCGCCAGGTGTTTATAACCACGGTGACGCACTGAGAGATCCCCGGACACAGGCACACGCGGCCATGCGGAGAAGTGTCGAGTCGAAGTGATTCATCCTCGGAGCGAGTGCCGCGTCGGTGTAAAAGCGGCAGAATGATTCATCGGTTGGAGACTGCATCGACTGTAACTTAGGCACGTCTGTATAGCCGCTGGTTGCCTGCCGCACGGACCAATGCAGTTGTGTTGTACGCCCGAGACGAACATCGGACGTCAAAGCCCCGAAATTTTGTACACAACACTCAGCACGCGCCGAAAATTCCGTCGCTCGCAAACGCACTCGCTTAACCATGCAATATTTAAGGTTCACGTGTCATTTGCAAACTCGGAACCCGGAAATCAGAATCCCTCCACTTCTTCCCGACTTTTCATTTTTGGCCCCTCGTTCGTGAGCTTCAGTACACAACCCCGATCCCTACACATCATCTAATTCCTACCATCAGCATGTTGCTTTGACCTAGGCTGGCTTGCATCAAAATGCTTGGATACACCGCCAGAACGCCAAATGGTACTGCCTTCAGGACCGCTCTAGCTGGTTCCACAAAAAGCATACATTTTACCTGTTCAACCAGCAGCGTCACTTCATCGCTCGCCAAAGCATTCTTCACATCCGACGATCTTCTTTTGAAAGCTCTCAGAAGGCGTCAAGAAATCTATCGACTGCGTCAGGTATCTAACAAGAAAGCTGACCGCATAGAAGCTGCTTCACTTGCCAAGTGCGAAATCAGATGGCTCGCTGAGCACGTACGATCCCACAAGTTCACCATCCCTGCCAACTCTTCCCTTTCACCGTCTTCTTCATCTTCCAGGTCAAAAGCAACGTTCAACAGATTATCACGACGGAAGATAATCTCCATGGCGGCACAAATGACCCGTAAAAACGTGCCGCTATCGTACCTCATAGGCAGCATACCGTTTGGCAACCTGCCACAAGAGCTTACCGTTCGACCGCCAATCCTCTTACCACGCCCTGAAACGGAGCATTGGGCAACACAAGTCGCTGAAACACTGGTCAACCGCTTGGATACTTCCCAAAGCATTCGAGTTGCCGACCTTTGTACTGGATCTGGCTGTGTAGCGTTACTCGTCGCCCACGCCCTCCGGACCAAGCTCGGGCCAGGGAAAAATTGGAAGGTCGTTGCTTGCGATAGATCCCCTCTAGCAGTGGAATTGGCGATAGAGAATGCGATAAAGCTAGGCTTGAAAGTGAACCAAGAAGGTGCTAATTTACACATTGTCCAAGCGGATATTTTCGAAGATGAAGACATGGACACGCTTGCAACGCTGGCAGGAGGGCCTTTCGACCTCGTGCTAAGCAACCCTCCTTACATTCCCAGGAGGGAATACAATTCGCTCTCAGCCGAGGTCAAACAGCATGAGGATCCGGTAGCCCTCATTGGGGAAAGGTCTGTCTCCCCTTCCATCTCTGTGGAACTATCTCAAACCCCATCAAATCCCGCAATCGCCACGAACACCGGAGAAAGCCCAGCAGTTGACCCCACTAGACAAACTTATCTAGATAGAAATGGTCTGTCTTTCCATGCTCGTTTAGCTCAACTTATAAATCGCCCAGCTTTTTCGCATTCTCGTAACCCTTGCTTGCCTCGATTGGTCGCAGAGTATGGGAAAGGGCAGCAAAAGGCGGTTGAAAAGTTGCACAATGAATTGAAAGCTCCCAAACATCGACTTGCGCAAGTGATCGCACTGGAGAACTGCAAATTGGTGGTGATTGGACTGGGTAATGCAACAACACATCCAGAGACTAGGCATAGTATTGGACAGGTGGTTCTTGATCCTTTACTTGGATCTCTGATTGACCAGGATTTGAAAGTGAGAAGAAGGTTAAGGGAGATTCGAAATGAGTTGGAGGAGGAGAGAGTGGAAGCGATTAAAGATGGGAGAAAGATTGATGTAGATGTACATAAGGATTGGGCAGAAAGTGTTCCTCGTACGTTTCCTCTTGTGACTTTGTATGGATCTTCGTCTCCCTCCAGCGGGGAAAATTTGGATGTAAGTGACGAGATGCATGGAAGACCGATGAAATTGGTCAAAGTGACAGTGGGAAAATCGGGAGGTTGGGCAGCAACTGTATCCCTTCTCATTCCATCATCACCACAATCGACGTTTCTCTCATCAAACTCTTCTCCCAAAGCAGTTACAGCAACGGCACCGTCATTCGAAAATTCCACCACCATCTATAAAGTCGAAGTATTGCTCTTCAAACCGAGTCAACCAATGAACCTCTCAGGACAAGGTCTGAAAGCTTTTCTTCAATCCCATCATCCGTTCTATACAGACTCAACTATCATCAATCAAAATGGTTACTCCAACGCTTCTTGCTCGACGCTCAACTCGCTTGAGGGATGGAGAATTCAAGACGATGTGTTGGTGCTTCAGGATGAGTTGGATTTGGAATTTGGAAAGGTGAAAATGAAGCAAAGCGGTAGTGCACGTGGACATAACGGTGTGAGAGACATTGTTCGACGTTTAGAGATCCCAGATAATCTCCCTGGTGCTACTACTGTCAAAGGAGGAGGGGGTAAGGGTTCAGAGATGGTGGGGGGACCGAAGTTGGCTAGGGTGATGATTGGAATTGGAAGACCTGAGAATGGCATTATCAAAGGAAAAGAAAAAGGGAAAGGAGGTTATCATGTTCAAGGTAACAATGTTGATGATTGGATACCAAGCATGATGATGATGGGCAAAAGTAAGAAGAAGCCAATATCGATTGATAAATGGGTACTTTCAGCGTTAACGAAGGACGAAATCGAAAGTTGTCAAAGGGGTTATGTGTTGGATCAAGTAACGCAACAGACTTTGGATTGGATTCGAGGTCGATCTGAATCACTTGTTCAATCTAAAAAGCAACATGACCGAGATTGGGTAGAAAGTGGAGTGGTCAAGATGAGGTCGGCCAAAGATCAGTTTGGAGTCTATCGCACGATTTGGGTTTACTGAACCTCTACCATTACTTTCAACAGCGCCATTCCAAATAGCAAGAATATTGAAAGAGATGACTGACATGTGTGTGTGACTCTTGTGTCGACTGAGTCTAATACCATGTCAACAAGGCACGAGGGTTTTCGACAAAAATCTCAAAAAACTCGCCACCCTCTCTTCGACCCACAAACCTCTCCCGCCTTAAGTTACTCCTCTCGGAGTTTGCTCTCCAAACACAAATCACATACCAATCCCGACTGTCAAAGCTTCCAGTCAAGCATACACTGCATTTCGTAAAGTACTACACAACAACAGATTGTCTCTTTTATTTATGAACAAATCTTTCAACGCGTGCCTTTTGTTACTTCTGCGATGATGAACTAGTAGAAAACCCGCTCTCCCTCCTCATGATCCCCTGTTTGAGCAACAAACTTGCCCCACCACCCGCTGTTTTCTTCTTCTTGTTTACCGACCCTTGAACATCCTTCCCGGCGGTGGAAAATGGATTCTTTGTCAACCTCGACCCTGCTGCCCCGAAAGAGGAGGAGGAGGAGGAGGTTTGAGAAGTCCCAGCTCCACCTGCAGAAGGTTTGGGAGCGCGAATAATCCCCGCATCATTACCCCATTCCGGTTCCGCATCCTCTAGCATATCCACCACGCCTATGGAGCTGCTCAATCGGAACAAAGAGCTGGTGGCTTTCGCGGTGGTTGGTCTTGAAAGCAGCCTGGCCATGAGCGATTCTTGTGCATCATCATCCGCATCATCCATGTGAAGATCTTTGGGGACAGAGTCTGGGTCCACATCCATAGCCTTAGCCATATCTGTGGTGGTGGCGACGGCGGTAGTGTGTGCCGGTTTGCGTCCGTACCGAGTAAGTTGTTGAGTATTGCGCAAAGGAGCTGAGAAAGAAGCTGCGTTTGGAGTTGGGACCGCTTTGATCCGATCGTGCAGAAGAGATGCAAGGCGCGCTTCAGGAATATTTTCATCCGAGTCCCAGACACTGTCCCTTTCCTCGTCGTCGCCGTGGTTGTCGTCGGAAAGGTTTCCACGTTGCTTAGCCTTTCGACGCTCACGAATCGCTGAACGCACGTCGTTGTATCGGATCTTCTTGGGTTGCCCCTTGGTCACCACAGGCCCGAATGCATCTTCCACCATTTCCTCATCTCTCTCCTCACCCTCGTTCTCCGCCCCATCTTTCTCCTCCTCCTCGTCCTCGTCAATATCGTCCTCTGCATCATCGTCATCATCACTGTCATCCCCATCATCCTCGTCCGCGTTGATCATCGCGAGGAAATCATACTTGTCCGACGCGTGATCAACCCTGTGCGTGCAAGCATAGCTATTGACAAACGCTTTGGCCTCTTCATGCTCCGCCAACTTGTCCATCCCATCCTCGGTTCCATCCATCAACTTTCTCTTCTTCCATCCACCTTGACTCATCATGGCGATCTTTCTCCTGTCCTCCTCCTCGTCCGCATCTTCGTCGAGGAAAGACTCTAGGCCATCCAGCCCGGCGCGTCCTCTTCGATTCCTGTATCCACCCGCGATGGCCTTCTTGTGTATCTCGGTCTCTTCCCTGTCCTTGGCCTCCATGTCTTGGCGGAATCGCGCTCGCGCAACCTCGTCCTTGAGAGCTTCGTCGACTTCACGATCGTTGTCGACCAACTCGGCAAGGTCTGCTGCATCGGCGTCGTCCTCGTCATCTTCAGAACCGGACCCGGCAGACGCATCGTCAACACCAAAGATGCCTTTCAGACCGCCGCCATCCCCGCGTTTTGAACCACCGAGATCTTCATCTTCCGACTCCTCCGCTTCCCCTTCTATGAATGCGGACTTGCGTTTCTTGCCTTTGCTGTAGGAACTCTCATCGAGATCAGTGTGGAGAGGACCTTCACGAAGAACATCAAAAGCGTTGCGAGCTCGAGGCTCTGGCTGGTTGGATCGTGGATTGTTCTCGTCGTTCTCGCTTTCTGATCCGATTTCACTCTGATGACCCTCAGCCTCGTCGCCTTGTTGCAAAGTGGATGCAGCACCACGACGCAATCGCTTGAGATGGACAGGCCTTATTTCATCCCTCTCGTCGTCACCCGAGACGGTTGCATCCTGTTCGGGACTAGCCTGACCAGAATTGGTACCGGGAGGCGCAGAACCTCTCGGAGCAGGACTGGGCCAAACACCAGCAGCGCCAGTAGCACCGGGAATCTGATTCTGTGACTGAGACTGACTGTCGTACTGCGACCACAGCCCCATCTGCTGACTCGGCTTGGTCTGCGTAAAGAAACCATCCCTGTTCATGTACATCTTCTCCGGCGACTGGTTCACCATGTCTCCCTCCGCCTGGGCATGCGCGTATGCTTCGCGCTCTGCCTGACTCTCGTCGAAGCTGGGCAATACCGACGGCGTCGTGTCGAGCAGATCCATCGCTTCGCCCATCTGAGCTTTGCGCAGCGCTGCAAATGCGTCCACTTCGGTCGATTTGGGCGGTGGCATGGTCGATGCGTCCCACACGCTGGGCGATGCTTTTTCACGGCTTTCGCCGGTAGGCGGTGGAGTACCATCAAAGAAGAACTGGGTGAAACCATGTGCCTTGCCTCCAGCGTTCTTGGGATTATCGAAAATGTCCAAACTCTCACCTCGCAATTCATCCTGCTGCGTGTCTTGGAAGAAGGCGCCGAGTGCCGAGTTGGCGGATTCGTCGCGGACGAGTGGACGTGAAGCAGTGGTTGCTTGGGGCGGAAGCTGGCTTTGATCCTGGCTCTGACTCTGAGTTTGAGTCTGCGTTTGATCCCAGAAGGATTTGGGCGCTTGTGATAGGTTCGACTTGGCGATAGCGGGAGGCGGTATGGTGGGCTCGAAGAAGCGGCCGAGATCGCCAGCTTGCGAAGGGATTTCGTCGGTGCGGAAAGACTCGTCTTCGTCCTGTCCTGCTGTAGATGGGAAGATGGGGGGATCGCGATGGGTACGCGCAGCTGCACCGGGAATCTGAGCATGCTGAACGGCAGGGGAAGAGGTGTTAGAGCGAGAAAAGGGCATGCTCTGGTCGATCGAATGGCTCGAGATGTCACCGAGTGGTACTCGAGGTCGGTCTTGGCTTTGCGACATTTCGTCTGCGCGAGTATTACCGCGGCTGCGATCGAATGAACCAGGTTGAAGTGGGTTCTCGTCACCTTCGTCATCAGCTTCGTCATCGGCCAGGGCACTGCGCCTTGCTCTGCGGGCATTACTTCGAGGAGCAGGCAGCTCGTCCTCATCGTCATCCATGACAGCTCGAGATGGGAAGACACTGCGACTTGAGCTCGGGGAAGCGTTAGAGCGCTGACTCTGCTGGCTGGACGGAGGTGGAGCATTCTCCTTTTCGCTATCGTGCTCCTCATCTGGCTCTTCGGTCGTATTCCTGAGACCGGCAACCTCAACATCTTGATTCTCTTCATCTTCGTCTACACTGCCAAAGTCGAGAACGTCTTCTGCACCATCAGCTTCCTCGATCTCGCTTGCACTGCCCATGTCAACATCACTGTCGATAGCAGATTCAGCACTGCGAGCAGCAGGCATCAAGAAGTCCGGATCATCTCCATCCTCACCAGCATCCTGCTCACCATCTTGATGGTGTCCGTCGGAATGCGCGGTTGCCTGGAGACTCTCGAGCATAGCTTCGACATTGGGAGCTGCAGCTCGTCCAGTCGTTTCGATTTTCGAGACTTTGGAGCCTTCCTTCTGCGATCGAGCTTTGAGGCTTTGGGTCTGCATCTTGCGCATCAGCGTAGCATTGAGCTGCGCCTGGGTCATCTGGAGGGGACCTCTGCGGGCAGCGCCATGCGTGCTTGTGGGATGAGCATGAGCCTCGGTCTGAGGGGCTTGCGTCAACGCAGCGTGTGCTTGCGTGATGGGCATCTGGCCTGCTGCCTTAGCGGTCGCGACGAAGAGACTTTTGCCGGCTTTACGAAGTTGGTCGTCGGTGACAACAAACTCGTCTTGATCCTCTGCATTGTCTCCACTGTGCAATGCAGCGTTGGGGGAGCCATTCACATTGGAGGCTTTGTAAGACTTTCGGCTGGGAGGAGTTTTACTGGGACGTATGCCGAGCTGGCGGTAGAGTGCGTCGGTGGGTCGATGATTGCCAGGAGTAGTGGGCAGGTTGTGCTTCTCGGCAGGGACGGAGCCGTAGTCGTATACTTCTAGTTCGTCATCTTCATGAGCGACAGCCTGAACATGCTCTTTGTCCACTGCAACGTCATCCGTATCCCTTGCAGATGCCTGTTGCTGACGAGACTTTTCGAGCGCACGGAGCTTGAATTGTCGAAGTCGCTCTTGCTTGAGCTTGAACTCCTTCTCAGCCTCTTGCTTGTCACGACTCTCCTTGACAATGGAGGCGAGATCCGGCAGGTCGGCGTCATCATTATCATCATGCGCACCGGCAACGGGATGATGCGTGTTGGCGCACTCTTCTGGTTTGGTGGCCAGACCACCCACGCGTCCTGGACCACCTTGTAGGATTTGTGCGGAGCTCGAGCTCTGGTCCAGACCGAGTCTGCGTTCCTGCTGCCTTGACACAGGGACGACGGGGCTGCTGATGTAGTTGGAGTGCGGACTCGAGCGTTCGGGGATGGGATCGGACTCGATCGGGTCGGATGCATGCTGGCTCTTGGATTGACCCGATGGGATTTGCGAAGAGGATTGACCAGGTGAAGTGAGCGAACGATCGTTGGTGGCGGCAATGCTCGGGTTGTTGGACTCGGCAGAAGTCTTGATCTTCTTTAGCAGGTCATTGAGGCCGATAGTCCTCCTCTCGTGAGTGGGTGCTAGTCGAGTACGATTCTCTCGGGCGAGCCTGGCCGTCTGCCTGTGCATGTTTTCGAGCTCTTTCTTGCTGAGGGGCTTGACTTTGGGTGGTACTTTCTCCTTTGTTGCAGCAGCGGCACGTTTGGACGCGACTTTGGCGTTGGCACAATTGAAATCACCCTCGAGATCGCTAAGGACGTCTCGTTCCAAGGCGACAGGTTTGGTCTGCTTGGACTTGGGTTTGGCTTGGGCGGGCTGCTTAGACCTCGCAGCCATGAAAGCAGGCATGACATCATTAAATTCGTCTTCGTCACTTTGCTGAATGTCAAGGGAAGGAGAGCGAGAAGGAATCCTGCCGGGGCTTCCGAATCCGAAGAACGAATCCACGAGTGGGTCTGCAAGAGCATGCGCGTCAGTCTCGGCTTGGCCGTGAGCCTGTCTTGCCTTTGCTGCAAGCGCTTGGATCTTTTTACGACGCAACGAGGCAGCATCGATAGCAGATGTGCCAGCTTCTTTGTCATTATTGTCTGCAGGTGTGGCAGATGTGGACGAAGCAGAGCTGACAAGCTTGAAAGTGCGTGAGTTGTGCGCTTGGACTGGGTCGCCATCTTCGGATGCAGAGCTATTGTGCTTGTCCGAGGAAGACGAGAACTTTGATTTGGTGGCTTTGCGAGCCTTGCCACGCATGGCAGAAATCTTGGCACCGCGACGACGAGTCAATGTGATGTCGTGATCCGCCGTGTCCTGGCCGTCCGAGCTGGATGCATCGCGCTGCACGGAAGAGCGTGGTTGTGAGCTGGATGGTGGAACGGAGGATAGAGAGCCTGTGAACGGGTCAGAGTCGGCATCCTGCACAGTTTGAGCTCGGATGCGCGCGATGATGGCGTGATCATCGTCGTTGGTAGTCGTTTTTGAAGTGCTTGCTGGGGGAAAAGTGTCACTTTCCGAATCCGAGTCGAAGATGGCCCTGGCTTTGCCAAGCTGGAACTTGCCTTTGCGATGGATGACGGGCGAATCTCTTGTGCTGCTTTCGTGTTGATCATCGTTGTCGCTGTTATGTGAAGGTTGAGAGTCGACGCGTCGGAAGAGCGAAGAAGGACCCAGTTTGATGGCTGAGTTGGCTGCGTGAGCGGTGGTGGCTGGGGACACGTCGGCTGTGATGGTGACATGATCAGTGTGCTGATCGGCAGAGTCGCCGACAGCGGGCAGATGGCCGCTACGACTGTAAGATCGCATCGGAGAATCAAAGAGATGGTCAGATTCTGAAGCAGACTGTGATGAGGATGAAGAGTCGTGCACTCGCGTGTCTTGGTTTTGGATGGGTTTACGCGAGTATGTGATATTGGCTCTTGAAACAGCAGGAGGAGGAGCCGTCTGTATCGAGGGGTTGGAAGAGGCGACGAGGGAGGAGAGAGGGGACGAAGAGCTGACGCTATGTGGCTCGACTTGCATCGTGGCTGTGTCTGCTAAGATGACAAGGCTGTATCAAGTTTAGTTTGGTGCTTAGCTCGTGTGGTATGACAGCCGACAGAATTGCGCAACAGCGCCAGAGAACAGTGGGTCGAAAGTTGTCGGACTCGTACCGATGTGTGAGAGCTCGTCGGTGAGCTTCCGAAGGTCGATTCTGGGAGAGTGCAAGGGAGAGCGCAAAGCTGACTTTGATGGTGATTGATGCCTTAGCGAAAGGCTGGGTTGGATGTGTAAGGTGATGTGCTTAGCAGCGCAAAAGTGAGTAACGTTTGACGCCACGACTTGCTTGGCGTTCTGGCGACTGTAAGCACACGATAACAAAGTGGAGTTGCTTGATCGAGTGGAATCACAGAGCGCGGACCCTTCTTCCTGCTCCTCAGCGCTTCTGAATTAATACAACCTTAACGCGTCGCGCGTGTCTGCGTGGTTATATATCGTGTCGCTCGCGCTGCCTTTTTTGTAGACACATGTTAGATCCTTTAGATTCTCTGAGTAGGCATAAATTCCACTTGAGCTGTTAGACCGGTAGACGCGCTAGGGCGAAAAGTTTATTAAAGCCGTGTGTTTCTGATTCGAAATAGAATAAATATGATTGGTTCATTTGACTTGGACTGATGAGAAATCCTTTATCGCTTTATCTCTCGACCAAAGTTCATTCGACTCGACTGAGACCAAATTTGTTTATGGCAGAATGGATCGCCCGGCTCGCATCACGCCTTGGCGACATCCGCCGGATATTGCGAAATACAATGCGCAAAAACCATGGCGACACCTTTGTTGCGGCAGCGGCACACACCATTTTTCGGGTGGGCTAAACAATAATACAGTATGCAGTGTCTGCCGGTTAAAACTCCCTCACTCCGATGAACAGAAATGAAAGTTCATACTTTGTATCTACCAGAAACGTGTGTGATAGGATGCAGTACATTCGAGCAGTCTTTGATGTGGATGCTTACAATGCAAAGCACATGATTGGCTCCGCGCTTCCACACCTTTGTTCTTCAGACGTGGACATCGTGCACAATCGCAAGCTTTTTGGTGTCATCTCTGCTCCCAGTATTCAAGGGCGCAACAAAGAGAAAACAAGCTGCTCAGCTTTACTCAAATCCCACTTTGGCTCTACTCATATATACATATATTCAACCTCCCTCACTTCCCACACTCTACCTTTCTTCACACATCCAAAGAACGCTGAACCTCGATCGACTCCCCCCGCTATTAGCAATGGCTTGCTCTTCCAAAAATACTTCTGGCGCATGTGCCAACTGTGCATGCGCCGCCGCTTCCTCCTCTTCATCCAAAGGCGCCTCGATCAAGCTACCTAAATCCAACAAGACCGAATCAACTCCATTGCTTTGGTCTACCACCTCAGCAGTCGATGCTAACAAGCCCGACTACAAAGCCACCACTCAAAACTCCAACGGTGCTGCGGCTTCTTCTACTACAACTGCCCTCGGTCCAAACCACGAATGTCCTTCCTCCGGTGCCCAGCATCACGATTCAACTTTCGTCTGTTGCCGAGACGTTGTCTCCGGTGACGAACGTACACTCATCGACCCGGACTTTGCACGCGACTGCATTGTTGGTCTCAGTGACGGTCTCACTGTCCCATTTGCTCTCACTGCCGGTCTCTCCTCTACTGGCTCTACCAAACTTGTCGTTCTTGCTGGTTTGGCAGAACTAGTTTCCGGTGCCATCTCGATGGGTATCGGTGGATTTCTCTCCGCACAAGCCGAACTCAGTCATTTTGCATTTAATCAAAATTTAACACAACAACGTGTACAACGTTCTTGCGCCTCGGAAGTTCAACGTCAGGTACACGACATTCTCAAAGGTTACGGTATCGCTTCTGACACTTCGGCACAGATCGCTGCAGAACTCACGGCAAAGGAAAACGCGAGACGTGAGGCTAACCAGAAAAATTTCAATCCAACTTGTTCCCGTCGTAAAATCTTTGGTTGCATTCCACTTCCTTCCTCCACCTTTTCGTCATCTGGTTCGAGTAGACAAGTACACAGACGTACTGTGGGTGACGAAGAGTCACAAGAATCGCTAAAAGAGGATGATCTGGAAAACGTTGGTCTGACACCATTCTTACTCAAGTTAGGCGAAGGTTTGGAACCTGTCAGCACTTCGCGTTTGTACATTTCCGCACTCACCATCGGACTAAGCTATTTCATGGGTGGAATTATTCCGCTTTTTCCATACATGTTTGTAAACAACGCGAGCAGGGCGTTGTTGTTTTCGGTGGTCATCACTGGTGTGATTTTGCTCATCTTTGGTGTGGTCAAGCAAAGGGTGACGGGAGGAGAAGGTGGATTTAAGGGTTATGCTTACGGTGCCATTTCCACACTCGCTGTAGGTGGTGTGGCTGCAGGTGCCTCTTGGTTGCTCGTTGGTTTACTCGAGGGAGGAAGCGATGCAGGTCATCTTTAGACGCGTTTAACAATTTAGATATGCTCCAAGTATGGGTTTGAAAACACACTACGCCCCCACTCAAGCCCAGAGGCGGCGTTCTTTTCTTTGCTTCTGTTTCTGCAATGCTGCATTTTCCTTTCTGTCCTGCCACCATGTCCGAAGGCATTTCTCGTAGTAAAGCTGAACCAAGCAGCCAATTCAAGTCAAGGTGAAATCCATTGTTTTCGACTAGACCCCTCTTTCGTCAAATTGTTCAATCCAGCATCTAGTGCTTGTTACCACTACACACACAGTGTACAAAACGATCATTGTTCATGTTCTGTGCAAGTGATGCGATCGTCATTCAAAGAGACAAGGAAGAGAAAGTTACTGTACGCCTGGTTGGTATGAAATGCAATGTTGATACGTGTTTCACATAATGTGACCTTGACCACCCGCATCTTTGTACCCTTTGGCAATCCCTTCTCGGCCTTCTTCGAGTAGACTCGGTTCGTCTAGACCTATTCTTTCTTCTAAACCCTTCCAACCACGTTGGTTGAGGTGTGCGATCGAGGCTGTTTCAAGAACGGTTGTGAGTTGGCCTGTTGTTGGGTTACGAACTACGACCTGATCATGATTGTTTGATCCCTTCTGCGCATCCGAAAGCTGTAAAGCCTGTTTCGAGGTGATATCGGTGCAAATCTGGTGCGATGAAGCGTTTGAAGTATCGTTGATGTTTTTATTGTTGTTGAACTTTCGACGATGAACATAAGTTCCACTAACGAGTGAGAAATGCGGTCGATCATCATCATCGCTCTCTTTCTCCTCTTCTCGCTCCTCCTCCTCCTTTGTCTGCTGCTGCCGTTCGGTATCTTCAACATTCCCGCTCTCCCTGCCATCACCACCAACCTGCATCCCATCTACCTTGTTCAACAGATCATCAGACAAAGAACCATTCTTGAATTCATCCGGTACTAACTTTTCCAAATCTAACACATACTTTCCTGACCATTCCACACCTTCCTCCCCCTTCTCCATCCTCTCTGCCGCTTTCACTGCCAGCTCCATTTCAAACGGCGTAACGATGGGTTTGAAAAACTCTTTGCTATCCACCAGTGTATTCTCCGGACACGCGACTAGCACGAATACGTCAATCTCTTGAAAATTCGCCAGTTTGGCCGGATTCAGCTTTCCAACAGAGATGGTGTATACTTTTCTCCCACTCTTCTTTCCAGTCAGAAGTGCACGTAGGTATTGGAGAAGAGGTAGGTAGGAGTGCACACCAAGGGTTCCTACGAGGAGACCGACGACCGAAGCGTCGCGTGCTTTGAGCACAGAAGCATAGCGTTTCATAAGAAGACGATTAGTCGATCCGGTTTCAATGCGAGAGGTTGAGGTGAGCGGAGAGTACGAGATGAGCGGTGTGTTGGAGCCGAGAGTCAGGAGAAGATTTGTGAGAGACAGAGATTCGGGTCCTAGATAGAGGTAGAGGCATTGGGAAAACGTTGTGTTTGGGGGGAGGGTGACAGTGCGAGCTGGACCGAGGGGTTGGGCTTTGCGAGAGACAGCAATGTCGGAGACGTCGCCGGATGGAGAAAGTGGCACTGCCGATGATAACGATGTTGATTTTGTTGTGCCATTCGAACAGGACCATGAGTGATTGGATGAGGAGCGAGATCCGGCTACACCTCCACAGCATGTAGAGAAAGACTCTCTCACTTGACCACCGCACACGCCGTTGGAGTTGCCGCAACACCCATCCTCTCGCGGCTGAGATGGTGATTCTTCGTATGCTGCAGCAGACTTGCCATTGACCAGCTTGTCATCGTAATTTCGGCTAAAGTCGACGTACGTCCTAACCAACGGTAGATCCACGCCGTGCTGTTTCAATGCGTCCTTTGTCGCCTGGAATACCTCCTCCACCACATGATCCCAGCTGACATCGTGAGTTAATACTAGCGCTGTGACATCGTTTGCATCTCTCAATATCTGTTTTGCCTTTTCTACAAATCCGTGTGCTGCTGCGTTCACGTGGCCTAACGGCTGCTTTGTAAAAACATAGATGACGGGTAACATTGCGGTTGCACTCAAACAAGCATGTCCATAGTGCACTACGAGATCCGCGTCGACGTGTTTGGCTGCTACTTGATCCACACAGCAACCTCCATAGCTCGTGTCTGCGAGAATGTAAAACTCTGGAAGAATCGAGGTGGATTTGGATAATGATGATGATGCAATAGCAGGATCGGAGGATGAGTCACCGGCGGCGTAGAGATCGCGAACTTGTTTTCGAAGCGCCCAGTATACGGGTACAGAGTCTACCAGAGCTTCGTCGGGGAATTGCAGCGCTACTCTGCGGAATCGGCCGCTGAAGATTTTGTGGGCTGTAGAGAGTATGTCGTACACATGATAGATGGAGCGGCCAGAGGATGAAGCGGTAGCGGACTGAGCCAGAGGATCAAGTTGGAGGGGAGCGGTGAGGACGGCTTGATCGGTTGTGGAAAAGGCTGCCATGATGATGAATAACCTCAAGAGGTAATGAAGGCGAAAGGCGAAGATGTTGGAATCAAGAGTAAGAACAAGAGGACAACGAAGAGGAACCAAATAAGCAATTTTTTTATTACTGCAAACTTGAAGTGAATGTGAAAACAGAATTTGATTGAGAGCGTCGACATAGCAATCAGACCGGAATTCGATCGCAATCATTTCAAAACACCGAGGTGAACGTCTCGGAAATCGGATGTGAATGCTTCCACAGTTTCAGAGTTGGTGTGGAGGTGAGTCGCTTGACGTTTTGCGCAGCTCAACACAAGAAGCAACCACCATCATGATACACACCATTCTTGTTCTACTCCCCTGGCAACTCTCTCTGTCTCTTATCACGAAAAGCACGTAGGTTAATATCGCAGCACAGCCGATGCAGATCTGAAGCACCATCATCTACAGGCACATAGCCTCGTGCCAAACAAACAACTGCATCCAAACCCTGCCTCCTCTCTTCTACCTTTCCCCCTTCCTACTAGCCGACCATGTCGAGTCAGCGCAACACCCCTGGACCAGGCCAAGGTATAACATCGACCGCCAAAAGCGGATCAAATACCACTCTCTCTATATCCGAGCATTCTCGCGCTACCGGCATCGGTGCCGAAACCATCGACGACTTTCTTGACCGCCAACCCCGCTCCGTTCTCATCCGACTGTACGAGAAACCTGCATCATGTCTCGCCATATTTCGTCTTCTTCCTATGATGGCACGCCAGCTCATCATGCATATGCTCTTCCTCGATGTGCCGCTCGCTACCGACCACTTTTTGGCGTGGGTGAAAAAGGAGGCGAGAAAAGATTTCGATGGTGCAGTCGAAAAGTTGTCCAGGCTGTCGATCGTGCAATTGAAGTCAAACGGAGGAGGAGGCAAACAGCAGGTGCTTTTACTGAATGCGGTCTACACGGACGGAATGCGGAGGGCGTTAACGGGAGGAGGGAAGCATAGGTCATTTGGTGTGCCTTGCGATACAGAGGATAAGAATGCGGTGGATGTGGCATTTTTGGACGAATACGCAAGAACAAAGTGGGAGACCATTTTGCATTATATGGTAGGAAGTGAGAATTCTAGCACGCCGAGAGAGCCCGTCCTTTACCTGTTGCGGCGGAGCAACCTCATGCAACCTCGATCCAGCTCCAGCTCTAGCTCTAGCTCGAGTGGTGGATTGAACATCACCAGTCGCGGATTCCAATTTTTACTTGAAGACGTCAACACCCAACTGTGGGATTTGTTGTTGCAGTACCTGGACATGGCAGAAGAACGTAACATGGATTTAGTCGAAGTGCTGGCATTCTTGTTCATGCTCGGAAGCTTGGAATTGGGAAGAGACTATTCCACGGAGGAATTGCCAGAAACTCAACTTCACATGCTCGAAGACTTTCGCGATTACGGTCTGGTTTATCAACGCAAAGCATCCAGCCGAAGATTCTATCCGACCCGTCTTGCCACCACGCTCACTTCGGCAGCCACTCCTCTGCTATCGGGTAATGGCACCAAACAGGAAGAGAGGGGTTATATCATCTTGGAAACCAACTATCGACTCTACGCTTACACGTCCAATCCGCTGCGTGTCGCAGTGCTCTCGTTGTTCGTGACGATCAAGGCGAGGTTTCCCAACTTGGTGGTGGGGTCCATCACGAGGGATTCGGTGAAATCGGCGCTTGCCAACGGCATCACGGCAGAACAGATTATCACGTACCTCACCCACCACGCGCATCTTCAAATGCATCGCAACGATCCACTTCTACCCGTGACCGTTTCGGATCAGATCAGGTTGTGGGAAAGGGAGAAGAACAGAGTACAGCAGAATTTTGGATCGCTGTTTACCGATTTCACCAGTCAGTTTGACTTTGAAGAGGTGAGCAACTATGCAAATCAACTCGGTGTGCTGGTTTGGCAAGATCAAGCAAAGCGAAGGTTCTTTGTCGACGAAGCAGGAAATGAGCCGGTGAGAGATTACATTCGTCGTAGAAGAGCGTAGCAGAAGTAGATCGAGTCAATGAAAGATGTAGAATGTGTGTTTGACATTGTGTCGGCGTGATGGTTCTGTACCACATATGAGTTGTGAACGAGGTCATGCGAACACCAAGAAAGAGGAAAAGGCGGAGGAGTGTCGCGTCTTGAAATATGCACGCCCCTCTTCTTTAAGATTGGCATGTAATTTACTGTAACTTATGTGTGTGGAGTACATGCAAATGCACAGACCCTTCTCTGTCTCTTGAACTTGCTTCCTTCTAGACGACCATCACCCGTCCTACCTACCTTGTTTGCTCTTCGCTTTCGCATCTCGGCACGTTAGCACCTTTTGCTGGAGACAGTTCCTTTGCACCAGCTATTTGACCAGCTATGAAGCTACGCAAACGTGCACGACCATCCGTCTCTGAAACTGTTGACAACCAACCATCCTGTTCAACCACCTCAATCGCGTCTCAATCTCAAGCGCCACCATTCAATCTCAGATCCATCTTCTTTTGCCTCCTAATCCTCCGTATCATCAACGCGCTTCTTACTCGAACATTTTTCCAACCGGACGAGCACTACCAAACCACCGAAATCGCGCATCGTCTCGTGTTTGGCTACGGCTTTAAATCCTGGGAGTGGTGCTCTACCCACCCTCTACCATCCAATGCATCCTATCTCTCATCCGCAGCTCACAACTTGATAAACGGACCGATTCGATCCATTCTTCACCCACTTCTTTTCGTTCCGGGATACGCACTGCTCAAGTTGACACATCTCGATCGCACTTATGCGCTTGTGCTGTTTCCTAGACTTCAACAGGCGATAGTAGCTGCGGTAGGAGATGTATACACGTTTCGATTGGCAAATAGAATAGGTGGACCTGTTCTTGCGTGGTTTGCGACCTTGGTTGGTTTGACCAATCTGTATGGATTGTTTACGATGACTAGAACGTTCAGTAACTCTACCGAGGCAGCCATCACAGCAGCGGCTCTGTTTTACTGGCCTTTCATTCCGTTTTTCTCAACACGCTTTGACGTGGATACATTCTCGACCAACCAAGAAAGGCACACGTTGATCCAGCTGCAACAGCAGGCTTCAGGATGCGGTCGGAAACAGAGTGAGCAAGATCGGAGTTTGGATGAAACACAGGTTTCGAGCAAGGTGTATTGTAGGACACTTGAGAAAAGTTTGACGCTCGCCGCATTCGCATGTTTGTTGCGTCCTACGAATGCGATCTTGTGGATGTATTTGGTGGTAGAACTGTTTGTTAGACAGATGACATGTTTGAATCCTCTTAAACACAAGCCGATAGCGGATTCAACAAAGAAGAAGGAGAAAAGACTCGAACGAGCCGAGACACAAGAAGCATCGCTTTTACCCACATTGGAGATCATTGGTGAGGCAGCCAATCTGGTACGAACCACAGCAAGGATTGGTTTGATCTCTGTCACTTTGGCTCTCGCGGTGGATACAACGTACGATTGCTTTGCAAATCAAGCTGCCAACCGCGATGCAGGGCCTCCAAGAGCAATCCTACCTGCACTCAGCCTATTTTCTTTCTTGCACAAAAACGTGGTAGCCAACCTAAGCATTTTCTATGGTGCCAACCCATGGCATTGGTACCTTACCCAAGGTATTCCTGTGCTATGTACGATTTGGTTACCTGCTACGCTGTTTGGGCTAATTACTGCACTGCAAAAAAAGGAGAATGGGAAGGGGAGAGCGCAAACATTGGCAAGGGATGCAACTCGATCTTTGGCCCGACTGGCTTGTGTGACTGTAGGCGTCTATTCGTTACTGGGACATAAAGAGTTTCGATTTTTGCAACCTCTTTTACCTGTGCTTACCATTTTGGCTGCATCAGGTTTGGTTGCATCGTACGCAGATGAAAAACAGAACCAATTGGAGACGACAACAAGCAGCACGTTGAAACATCTCTGGCATACTCTCAATATGCTGCCAATCTGGCTTCGAACAGTGCTATTAACGTTTCAGCCGATTGCGGCGATGTATTTGATCACGATGCATGGGGTTGGACAGGAACAGATTGCGTATGAATTGGGAAGCATCTATCGTTCCCAACAGCAAGATGCTAGTTCTAACTCTTCTTTTTCTTCTTCGTCGGGAAAGGGGGTTGTTTTAGAGGAACAAGAGTTTGGACAAGGTTTTGGCAAGATCCACAATTTGGGATTCCTAATGCCTTGTCATTCCACTCCTTGGGCTACACATTTGCATGATCAAGAATTGGTGGAGAGGAGTTGGTTCATTCAATGTCCTCCACCCCCTTCAACTTCGGAAATGACAACAAAGGAAAGAGAGGTTGGGTATTGGGATCAAAGTGACTTTTTCTACCATGATCCGATCAAGTATCTGGTCGAAAGGTTTCCGTACAATGTGGATACCGATTATCCTTCCGTTTCAAAAGAATATGGCAAACTGACCTGGATTGAGGGAGAGGGAAAGGGGAAGGATGTGTGGGATAAGGGCTGGAGACACAATTGGCCTAGTCATTTGATCATGTTTGATAGTCTGCTTAGAGAAGGAACGAGAAAGGTTGGACACACGAGGACGTTGAAAAACTTGCTCAGTTTGAAAGGTTATAGAGAGGTGGCGAGGTATTGGAATACCATCCAGCATGAGGATGCCAGAAGGGATGGAGATGTAGTGGTCATGGCTTACAAAGGACCGAAATCTCATGGCTGATATTCAATCAACCCAAATGAATAAATAAATAAATAAATAAATAAATAAATAAATAAATAAATAAATAAATAAATCAGTTAAACAAATCCGGACAGCTGCTCGGCAATCCAAATAGCAGTGAAAATGAAAGGCGGTCTGCTTGGTTAAGCTAGCAACCGCCGATCCAAACAGAAAATCACAGCACAGCACATCACAGCACAGAAGTCGTCCACGGGGCTTTCTTCTTCATTTTCCGGAGAGTGGAATTTTACCTCCGTTATTATTTTGTGCGACAGGAGACCCTTACAGTAGATAAATCCGATGACAGATCATATGGCTACAATAGCGGTGGAGCGCATCTATGAATGAGGGCGTTTATTCAAACTTTCTCAAATCTCTTTCTTCCCTATCATCATCTACAGTATCCCATCGAGCATCTCTAAAAGACTTTGACAGGCTGTCGTTGCACGCTAGTCATCTCCAACATGGCTTCCTTTTCCTCCTCTAACACCAATTCGCCCCATGCAGCAGTGCAGGATACCAGTTTCACTACCATCCTTGCCCAAGCTAATGGCGATGGGAACGCCAACGGTCAGAACTATGGCGCTATCATCGCCTCCTCCTCTTTGACCGAACCTCTTTCTGCTTCCAAACCCACCTCTACCTCGACCCGTGCTATTGCACCGGATTTGCTTCGAGGACTCGTGCTACCGCTCATGTCGCTCGATCACGCAGCGCTCTTCATGGGTGCATGGCTTCACGGTACTCCCAAACAAACTGAAAACGCTTCAACCCCGCTTCATGAATGGAACTTTAACGCAGCCTACATTTCACGTACCCTAACTCACCTTTGCGCTCCAGGATTCTTCTTTCTCATGGGAATGGGCGTGGTCTACTTCCACAAAAGCAGAGCAAAATTGGGATGGCGGACGTCAAGAATGGTACAACACTTCGTTGTCAGGGCGATAGTCTTGACGTTGGTGAGCGAGGTGATAGGACAGACGCTCATGTGGAAAAGGAGGATTTGGATCATCAATATCGTATTGATCGGTTTGGCTGTGGATTATCTCATCTCTGGTCTTGTGGTGGTATTCATGGATGCAACCGAGAAGAGTCTGGCGTGTGCAATTGATAAGTTGAAAGATAGCAATCGTGATCAGGATGCTAGGACACCACTGCTTAGGGACGGTAGAGGCGAGGAAGAACAACGTTGCAGCAGCAACAACGACGACTACAGCACAGGTGAGCGCGAATCAGTTTCGGACCGAGCAAAGAGTCTCTCATTCTGGTTGCACAACCTTGTCCTCCTCGCCTTGACGTATGTCACCATTTGGTGGAACGTTTGGCTGGATCCCACACATGGTCATTGTCCCAGCACCACCAACACCAACATCAACACCACATCCAGCATCAACCTATCTCAATCCGCTGCAAAGATGCCTATAGAGTTGCTCGCCTTGACATCACCTAGTCCTACCGCCTCTGCTACATCGACGCCTGCATCATCTCACGCATCCCACCTCGGCCCATGGTTCGATTTCTGGTTCTACCACTTACAAAACCAATACGTCATGTCTGGATTTCCTCCTTTAGCCTGGCTGAGCTTCTGCCTGTTTGGTCTCATCTACGCTCGGATTATGTTGTACAAACGATGGACACCTCGAGCTGTGGTTGTAACCAATCTCTCGGTTGCTATTGTGCTCTCTTGCCTCTTTGTTGCTACACGCTTGTTGCACTTTGGAAACCTTAGCGAAGCATGTCTATTCATGCCCGAACATCAACTACGAACCAATTTGGGAAAGAACCAATACCTGGTTAGCATCAAGAGCTTTTTTTATGTTACAAAATACCCTCCTAGTCCGTCGTTTTTCGCTTTTACCATGGCAGCCAACTTTACGCTGCTAGCCCTCTTTAGCGCTATACCTCCCAACATGGCAAAACAAATCACCCTTTTGCGAGTGTTGATCAACTTTGGTTCAAGTGCGTTGTTTTTCTACGTAGCACACATGTATCTTTATTCGGTGCTCAGTATACCTGCAAGGTATTGGTTCGAACACGATTTGGTAGACAATCCACCAAACGATTGGGAAGCGACAAAAGGGTTGGGTGCAAAGGCACCTTTTTGGATCACATGGGTATTGGGTTTGGTCATTCTCAACCCACTTTGCAAATTTTACGCCAAGTTTAAGAATGGAAAAGGTACAGATAGTTTATGGCGCTTCTTTTAAATGGACCTAAAAATCCTCCCCGGAGGTGTTTCGATTGGACACTTTTTTTTTTTTTTTTTCAATTACTGTGTGTGTATGTGTGTGTATGTGTGTGTATGTGTGTGTATGTGTGTGTATGTGTGTGTATGTGTGTGTATGTGTGTGTATGTGTGTGTATGTGTGTGTATGTGTGTGTATGTGTGTGTATGTGTGTGTATGTGTGTGTTTGTGTGTTTCGTTAATTTAGGGTATAGTTCGAAAAGGTACATAGGCTTGTGAGAATGACTACACGAATGTATCATGACTGCAGATATAAATAGAGAGAGAGAGAGAGAGTATGTGAAAGGTGGTTGATTGTATGAAAATAAACCTTTTGTCTATGTGAGAATGGCAAAGATCTGAGTACCATAAACGGTAATCCTACCATAATCATCTGTACTTCCATTGAACTGAAACCTCAACCATCCTGCAAACCTTGTATCTGTCTGCACCAAATTGTGTACATCAAAGTATTGTTTTGCATTTGTATCTTTTGGATGCAAAACCTCATCATCACCTATGGCAAACCAAGTTTTACCATCTTGTTCGGAACCCAAAACGTTTAAGCTCATAGGTGAGAAGCCACCTGCAAATGTCAAACTTATGCTATGCAGTGCTGAGATACGAATGGTTTGAGCAAGCTTGAAAGAGATGAGATAGCGTGAAGAACAAGGGTCAGAATTAGGTGCAAGGTTATCAGATGTCCAGCAGGATTCCGGATCTTCGGTGAGGATATTCTTGGCTTCTTTTGAAGTTCCAGAGGAGACTCTGTTGTGTATCAAGGTTCGAAAACGTGAAACCAGATTTGAGTGCAAGAGCATCAGTCACCATTTAGCAAAAAGATATGAAGTAGGCAAGCGATTGAGCAAGAAAAGAGGGTGAAAGCTAGTCACGATTCCCAGCTAATGTGCCTAAGTTGAACAAAGCTTACTTGACTTTGACCTCGCCGAGAGTGAGAATGTTGACCAGCTCTTTGTCGTCTGGGGGAGCTGGTGCGCTAAGTGTAGGAGCCGCACTCATCTTTGATATAGTATGATGACGTTTTAAAAAGGCGTCGAAAAGAAATGAAGCAGTCGAACACGAAGAAGAAGAAGAAGAAGGAGAAGAAGGAGAAGACAGATCTTAGACGAAGAAAAGCTCTTGTTACTCCATTTGCCGAGGTTTTGACAGACTTTCCCGACTCCCGAACCACCGAATCTGCAGTGGACCCTGACTTTTCCGAGCGTACTAAATGTCAAAAAGAGCTCTCTCACTTCTAACCCTCATCGACGCATTGCATTGCAAAGCATAACTCAAGGATCGCCGTACTCTGAGCCTCTATTAAGGCTCGTTCGAATATTAGCTACATCCAGCAACGGTGATGCTCAACTACCGTCCATCAAGCGGACCAATATAGATGTCTGCATGACCACCTGCTGCCTTTTGGGCCAATTGTTCACACGCAGCAGCGCACGGACATCATCTCATAACACTGCATATTATTCTCCCATCAAGCTTTTACTATACACAACACGGCTTTCATTCCGCGCAACCACTTCTAAACGCAACTCCCATAGAAATTCAGCTCAAAACAACGAGCGCTTTGCGTCTTACTACTACAAACGCCACGACTACGCTCACCACTTTGTTCCCGATTTCCAAGGAGACCAATATCAAGAGCAAGACGACATGGGCAAAGCAAGCAAGGGCGGCTACTATGCCGTTCAGAAGGGCAGATCTCCGGGCATATTCAACACTTGGGCCGAATGCGAAGCGGCTACCAAGGGATATGCTGGCGCTGTGTTTAAAAAATTCCCTACCCAAGCGGCTGCTCAGGATTTTGTCAAAGGCGATGGGTATGGTGCTTCTCGTTCCAGCGGTGGTGGCGAGATCTCTGCTTTGTCTTCCTCCGCTAGCCAGTACGTACCCACGGCGAACGCAAACGCAAGCACATCGCGAAACGAACCTTCTCGAAGCTACCACCCCTATGCAAAGCAGGGCTCTGGGTCGAGGGGTGGCAGCAGCACTTCTAGCAAGACTCTGTACAATGTCATGGCTTCTCTTGCTACATCTCCCGACAGTACCGCACACAAAATCGTCGTGTATTGCGACGGATCCTCGATTGGAAACGGCAAAATTGGAGCTCGGGCCGGATGGGGAGTCTTCTTTGAAGACACTTCTCTCCATCACCTTAACGAATCTCGACGTCTGCCCGGTCCAACTCAGACCAACAATCGTGCTGAACTCATGGCTATCATCCGCGCTATTCAATTATGTCCCAACGACGGTCGTCTACTCGAGATCGTGAGCGATTCGAAATACTCGATGGACGCCGTTACCAAATGGCTTCCCAACTGGAAGCGCAACAACTGGAAGACAGCTACAGGTGGCCAAGTGCAGAACCAGGATTTGATCCAACAGTTGGATATCGAAATCGAGGCAAGGTGGCCCAAACCAAAATTGATCTATGTCAAAGGACATTCAGGTATAGATGGGAATGAGATTGTGGACAGGATGGCCAAGTTTGGCGCAAGTTTGCCAGAGTCGGATTCATTGGATTTGTCAAAGAGATCGAGTGCGCCAGAAAGTCATACGACCAAAGATAGCGTCGAGGTGATTGGGACTACCGTGACGACCAAACGTAATGCGCTGCAATTCTAAGTCTCCACCCTGCCGCCGCTTGGGCGTTGGTAGAGTTTATACGAATCGCGAGCAGTAGATATGAATTGAACTTAATTAGAAAACAAAATCTGCGTCTGTGTATGTGTGTCAACCGTTCCAAGAGCGAGATGTTGATGGACGCTTTGCCTTCTGATTTTTCGTCGGGTGCGCTCCACATTGCACCGAGGCTCACCTTGGAGTAGGGCCTTGCAACAGATGCAGGAGGGATGTCAAGCTTGCGTTAGTCAAAGGCAAAGCGTTGGGCTCCACTTTGTCAGGTATCGGGAAAAAAGACGCTACCTCAGTCGTCTTGCTTGGTCGACATCACCCCGTCTCGCGCTTTGCAACACTGAAATTTTTGCGCTACAGTTGCTCACGTATTGTGCAGGTCCAGTGTGATGACTCGAAACACTCGATCTTGTAGAAAAGCCAAAAATTGCGCACTGGCCCACAAATGTTGTAGCCATACGTAAGCCTATTGATTGAGGATAGCCGGCGATACAGTATGACCATTGCCACGGTGTACGGCGTGCGCTTCGGCAGGTTCTTCGAGGAGAGAAAAGCTTTTCAAAGCACAGCCGTCAGTCGAAGCATTCTGATCCCACAGATAGACAGAGTCAGCGGCCAATTGTCTGACTTTGTCGATCATGGTCACACGCATATCTCTCAGCAGATACTGTTTTTCCTTTTCCTATTCAAATTTTTTCCAGACTTGCAAGGATGCTCCAAAAATGAAACCAACAGGTTGCATGCTTTCCGAGTGCTCTTCAACAGACCTGGCTTTCAGAATCAATAGGTCAAGGGGCAATCAAGATGAGTCAGCATGGGGCACGTGGGGTTCATCTGCCGAAAGTGCCAGGATGGCCGTCTCGATGCTGTGAAAGACGGCTTCCTTGAGCTGATCGGCTTTGGTGAGCTGCAGATCGGCAGGGCTCATGCGCCTCTCTGCAAGGCGGGTGGGAACGATGCTTATGCTGAAGAATGCCTCGTGAGGAAGGTTCGAGGCGCTTCGAGCATCGATGGAGTCGGAGCGGTTGGTCAGCGCAGGGATATGACCCTGATCCTGCTGCCAGAACTGCTTGTCCCCGGGGAAAAATCAATCACAGCCGCTTACGGTCTGTAACAATCGAGACCACAGCATTTAATTTGGCAAAGTTAGTCCGTTGATTCTGATGGCAGAGCGCTTGAAAAGCATTCAACCTGTCGTTTACCTTTAATGAAATGCGCAGCGAGGCTGTAAATTTTGGATGGAAAAGGCATAAAAGGCTGAGTCGCAAGCTCGGAAATGCTTTCCTTTCTTCCATCGTCAACTCTGATCCAACTCATCTCAACCGCTTGAAGGTGTGCCTCTCATCCTCTACCTGACCAAGTCATCGTCTTCATCGATAGTGCGCATACACTTCCTAGCATTTCTCCCCCCTTTCATCACACCTTTCGCGCACACGACTTCGCCCAGTCAGTAGCTCTGCAGCAGCTAGGAACGAACAAGTTCAGCTCTCGACAGCCTCCTACCATCCTCAAGACGCCCATCCTTTCGTCTTCAACCCCAACCCAAAGTGTCGACACGATGGGCAAAGGTAATAGGGTCTACAGGTACGCCGTCCAGAAAGGCAGGAATACAGGCATCTATAACAATTGGTCTTAGTGCGAAGCAAACACAAAGGGCTACTCGGGCGCCGTGTATAAGAAATTTGACAGTGTAGACGCTGCTCAGGAGTTCATGAAACGCGACGGCTACGGCCCTCCAGCGCCTCGTTTCGCGAACGGGAGTCAGAGCCAGGCTCCATCCGCGAACCAGAGCAGTTAACCAAGCGGCTCTACCTTCAAAATGAATTTCACATTCGAGTTTTCCCACACTTCTGCATGATGGAGCAGGGTGAAGTTCGAGGAAGCCTCGAAAACAATCTTGAAGAAATAGAACTGCTTTCGCTCTGATGGCTCACTCTTGCGCATCAGATTGGCCTAACTGAAATACAGACATGTTGCTACAATTGATCCCATGTGAAAGGCAAATGGTAATCTCATCGAATTACGTATGACTGAGGTGGCTGTACGAAAAACGAAAATCGTGAAACTTCTTAGATCGAATGGCAAAAAGTGTATGTGAGGTGGTAAGTAGGAAAGCACCTTGAATGTATAAATTAAGTAATGACGATCAATATCGTGAACGCAGCAATGACAGCTACAAAGATCAAATCGCCCACCAATCCCATCATTGCTGCATTGTGATCATTGGAAACTGGATGAAAACTTGCCAAGTCAGCAGAGCCGTCGAGATGAGGAAGAGCATTGTTTGAGCTGTCACCATCCAAAGTAGTGTTGGTTACACTTGAAAGCTTGTCAGACGGAGTAAGGACTATACCAGGAGTCTGAAAGAAGGGTTGAAAATTGGAAGCGATGCTGGATTGACCGGAAGCAGGGGCAGGAGGGGAGTTTTTGGGTTTGATGATGAATTGAGGTGAAGTGTAAAGGACTTGCTTTTCTGTTTTCACTCAAATATTTTGGCATTATCAAGAGGTTTTATAAGTCAATCTTTGCCCCTGCTTAACGCGGAATCTCTTCAGAGACAAGGAAGGAGGGGGGGGCTTTCTGTGTGTTTAGGTACTTACTAGTATGATCATTGTTAGAAGCATTAACGAACAACAAGCTGTAACCACTTGCAGCGGGTAAGCAGGGGACATAGACCATGGCGGCATTTTCCTGACCTTGGAGTGCGTTCCCTATTCCAAAGTCGTACTTAAGCAAAGTCTTGTTGGAATTGGTAAGCATGATTGTAATAGTGCGTGGATCGGTGGTATAAGACTTCCATGTCATGTTGTTCCATCCACAAGCTACCCAATAATCTCCGTTTGTGGCGGAAGGAAAGGTGATATCAAATGCGGAAGTCAAGCTTGTTGCCATGGCGAGGAGGCTGATAAGGATGAGTAAGACGATGCTACGAGACATGACGTATTTTCCTATCCGGAGAGGAGTGAGGGCTGACAAGGAAAAGGCCAGGTACAAATAATGATAAAGGGACTGATTACGGGAGAGAGTAGAACTACCTCTCAAGAGGGATGGTATGATGACCGAGTTATATATATCTTTGAGACTTCTTTGATCAAAGTCGCGCGTGTGTGGGAAGTTGTGACTTATAACCTCGAGTGGCTTGTACAACTGTACGTACTGCTTGTTTCGGCATGTTTTGCTCGCTCAGTCAGCCACTGAGTGGACTTCATAAGCGCTTGCTGTCAACGATTGGCGTGCTATTCAGGACCCGCAATCATACTCTTCCACTTGTCCGCTCATTTCACAGCAAACCTTAGACGTGCTGATACTGTAAAGTAAGTGTTGGTGCTTCTAACCCACATCGGAATCCTTTCCAGGTAGAGACTAATGTGTCCATAGTCTCTATATCCGATCATACGCACGCTCTCAGCATCTTGCCAACGAACTTTCCGGACGTCGTGGCAGCCCACGAGGCGGAAGCATTGATACACGGTGTAAACAATTCCATCATTGAGCTAGAGAAGCACACCCTGACGATTGCGAGAAGAGCACGCATTAGCAATGCAAGGAGATACGTGAGCTCCGCTTCACTGATGCATGAAGTGGATCCACCATTTGTGCGAGATTGAACAAAAAGAAAGAAAAGATACAGCAGAGATGGTGGGACGATCCGGGTATGAAGTGTCAACATGCGGACATTTCCGTTGATTGAACGGCTGTCTTTGGGTGCAGGTTCAAGATGTTAGAGCGTCATGAATTGGGCTTTCTCATCACGTGACTCGGAATTTCATCGTTTTCGCCGTAAAGGACCCTTTCTTTTTCTTTGAGAGCACTTTTGACTCCACCTCCAAGTCTTCAAACTCACCACATACTTTTCAACGACGACGACGACGATAACGATAATTTTCTGATATAATCATCGTCGTTGATCCACGACATTTTGGATCCCTATATCAACGCATATCTCAAAATGAGACTTCTCACACACAATCTGTTGGCATGTCATGCAAAAACGTGTCAGACGACATCGAACAACTTTCCACTTATCCTCAAGGACGTTCAGCTTGAAATAATCCAAGCGGATTCTAACGAAATTTTCATCAAAGGCTTCTTGCCCAAACTTGATTGGCCAGCGTTGGTCAAGACGGCAAGAAGTTTGGGTGACACAACACTGCCTGATGTAGGGCCGGATCCAAGTCAACCTTTTGACAATAAGGAGTTGATTGCTGCTTTGCATCGAGTGTTGTTGGAGGTAGGTAAACACTGATACTTTCAACGAAGTACTCTCTGTCTGACAAGAGGGATAGGTGGAAGTGAAGGGTCTGATTGTGAAAGAAAAAGGACGAAGCTGACAGCCACATTTTTGTTCTATGACGCATCATACAGATTCACGTGGTTGAGGGCCAAATGATCTGCCCAAATTGCCAGCACATTTACCAGATCCGAAGCGGTATCCCCAATATGCTGCTAGCTGAGCACGAGATCGGCAAGTAGCGCTCTGCTCAAATTCACATTCAACCAGAAGCATCACTCATAATCTTGTGCTTCGTGCCAGGCGGATCTCGCGGTTGGAACCTTGCCATAGGCTTTTACCCTTGTACTTGTATCACGTCGCTAAATTGCATTCATCGACCTCTATTTGCAGCGTGCCATTTGTGACACTTGATTCCTTGCCCAGCTTTGGCTCGGTGCGCTTGTCTCTTACGATAATTATCCCTGCTTGAGCTAATGATCGTCTTTGTTCCATCTTTTCGGGATGCGTCATGCTCCCAATTGCTTATTTGCGAGGCGATGAACACTAAGCGGTGCTTTCTTTGGTTGAGAATGCCAAGATTGTGCTGTTTCTGAGTGGATCAAGGACCTGTTGAAGGAAACAAGGTATGACAGCGTCCAATTGGGGGTGTTGCGAGGTGGAAATCGGGTCAAAGACACATTTCGATTTTCCGATTTGGTTAGGCTTTGGGCCCCTGCACGCGTGGGTCTCGGCAATCACGCACAGCCGCCGTGACTGCTGAATTCAGCAGCAGAACAATACGTTTGCTGCCAACCACCTTACCGTAGCCAGCCAGCCAGCCAGCCAGCCAGCCAAGCCTCCACTCAACAGCTCCCTCTTTCCATTAACCTCGCCTTCCCCTTCCTCTTTGCAAGCTCGACCGACGACATACACAACATCAGCCACTACGGAGAGCTGTTAATCAGGCATTTGAATTGCTCTTGCATTCGGCCCAATCTGTTCGGCACCTTGATACGATCAAGACGACCTTGACTCTCGGAATTTCTTACTGCTCACTCACCGAGGGCAAAGGTTACCACAGGTCATAGACACTAGCAGTGGCCCAAAATGGCGTCCTTCTTCTCGTTCTCATCACCTGTCGATGTCGATGTGCGTCTAGATGAAGAAGATGCACGCAAACAGGTCGAGATCAAGATGGACAAAGCAGGCAAGGAAAAGTGTCCCATCTACTTTGATGGCGAGAGTGTCAAGGGCTCGGTAAGTGCACCCAATCGGACACATCTCTTTGCAGTTTTATTGCTAAGCTGATGAATCTTCTTGTGTATTCTACATCTTTGTCATCGTCGTTGCGATGTAGGTCTCGGTCCGGCTAAGGGACGGCAAGAAGCTTGTACATGAAGGGATCAAAATCGAATTTGTCGGCAGCATAGGTATGTTCACCTACACATGGAAGCACCCTTCCCGACATTGCGAGATGAGATCTGATAATCGAGAGCGTCCACCTATCGCTTTTTCATAATCAACAGAGATGTTTTACGACAGAGGCAACCACTACGAATTCCTCTCTTTAGTCCAGGAACTTGCTTCGCCAGGCGAGATGCGAGCGGCACAAAACTTTGATTTCGAATTCAAGAATGTAGAGAAGCAGTACGAGAGCTATAATGGGATTAACGTCAAGTTAAGGTACTACATTCGCGTGACGATATCCCGTAGGTTGACAGATGTGGTCAAGGAAAGAGATATCTGGGTTCACTCGTATCGCATGCCGCCAGATTCCAACAATGCCATCAAGATGGAGGTGGGTATCGAAGATTGTTTGCATATCGAATTCGAGTATAACAAATCAAAGTAAGTCGCTCCTCCCCTTTCCATTGTGCACATCGTTGGATACGGTATTCATCTGTCGTTATCGCTTCTGTATGACTCATCTCGTCACGGTTGAGCAGATATCATTTGAAAGACGTTATCGTGGGCAAAATCTACTTTCTTCTGGTTCGAATCAAGATCAAGCACATGGAACTATCTATCATCCGTCGTGAGACCACGGGAGCCGCACCGAATCAATACAACGAGAGCGAAACCATCACCAAGTTTGAAATTATGGACGGTGCCCCTGTTCGAGGCGAGACTATTCCAATCCGATTGTTCTTGGGTGGGTTTGAACTAACACCAACATTTAGAGATGTCAACAAAAAGTTCAGCACGAGGTATTACCTGAATCTGGTTCTCATCGATGAGGAGAACAGGAGGTACTTTAAGCAGCAGGAGATCACGGTATTCAGAATTCCAGAAAATTGATTCGACCATGTACGAATAGCACGATGAAATGCTAGGTGGCATCGGCAAGGACCAAAATCGCATACCCACGAACCTCTTCAACGATCGGACTGAATTGCACCAGTCTTGCTAGTTCTGACTCTCCTGTTGAACTTAGGCCCACGTATGAGGTACAACAAAATCTGTGTGCCGATTTTGCCTGTGTCCCTGAGGCAGTACTGATCTTGGGAGTTGAGAAAAGAGCCGAACCTGAGAAGATTCGCCGGAACTAATCAATCTGTGCAAGCCGCTGAGCGGGAGATACGCAAGCCATCGATCAAAATGTGATGCCGGCGAGGGCAAGCATACGATGCAAGTGAGCGCATATGCACAGACCCTTCCGACTTCACAGTAAGCGACATACGCGTCTGGATCGCCCCAGCTCGATACTTGTCCCTGAGCTACTGCAACTAGGCTGGGACAATAGTTGTTGGATGTTGACCAAATTGTAACGTGATGCCCTTGCCTCGAGTCGGCGACTCTGCTCGTGCGATCAGATATCCTGTCAAATGAAATTCTTCATGAGGTCCGGACCTTGCAATAAGCCAAAGCGTCTTAGGAGATGATACTGCAATTGAACCCTCGTTTGGGTGCTTGAGATTATGGCACGCAATCAGGGCAAAGCTATGAGTGTGCTCGATCCTCTCAGCCGATAGTTGATCTGTGCCGGATACAAAACTTCTATCCGCCACGCTGGCACAAGGCGTCTTTATCAATTTTATCTCAAGAACAAGCAGAGCGTCCCATCTTCGTCCACGATCTCATTCAGAAGCCAAGGTCCGACCGTTACCTGCTGTGCGTGACTAGCCCGGCACATCGTATCCTTGACCATACAAACGGTAATGTAAACAGCGGCACATTTCTTTGCCACCCTTGTTGACACATCTAGATGCTCATCTGTGCGATTTTAGGGGATCAAGCAAGTATATATGTATCCACAAGCCTTTCACGAGGTTTGTGATCTCTCAAAAAGATCACTTTTCTTCGAACACACGCATCATGTCCCCTTTGATGGATATCCCTGAAGGCCTCGTAGAGACGCTCCAAGACAGGGATCCAACCGCTGTCAACGCCATCAGGTCAAGAAGCATACACCGCAAGCCTTCGCGATCAAAAGCTCCAAAGCCTAAGCTTCAACAGCTAGATGCAACATCTTTTGGTGCAGCCGTCGTAGCCTTACCATCTTGCCACACCTCGAGGATTGCCAACTTCTTTTCCCAGAGAGACGATATCAAGGTAGACAATGTCAAGGACATTGACGATGACTCGGTCTACTCGGAAGCATCAGCGCCATGTGAGGGTCGTAGAATTCCCTCAGGCCCATTGAGCCCACTCTCGATGCTTTTCGAAGGCATTATGGCCGACTGTTCGACTGATGTGGGCTTGCACGGGGTATGTTGCGATGATAGCCCGTACCCGTACAGTCCGGTTTCTGACTCATTTGTTCGTAGCCCAGACATCCCAGTTTTCATGCCTGCAGAAGAGGATCGGGGATACCTGGCGTTGCAATCTGAAGAGTACACCTCCTCTCCAGCCTCCTCGTTTCTACAAACTCCGCACGACTCGCCACTTGTTGAAATAGAGACCATGCTGGATCAGGTTCTGACGCACCAAATTACAGAGAATGCGGCGTCTGACGCAGCATCCCGAGCCTCTCTGCAGCCACTGCTCGCACCAGAAGGCAGCTTGCTTTCTATTCCTGGTCTCTCTTCACCTTCATCAAATGGAACGTCCCCCACTGGATCGACAGGTTTTAACCGGCCTCCACGCAGAAATGCCATCTTGGATCCGCTTTGTCCAGAGCAGCGTACAAAGGATGTTGATTCGTGTCGACTCACTATGCCGGGAGGTGGACCTTTGTTGGAGCCGAACGAGTTTGACGACAGTTTCGAGCCTTTCTGGTCGCCATTTGCTCTAGAATCGAATCGACACACAGCAGAAGACAATCGATCAAGAACTACAGAAGCGATGAAAGCGAACGATTCGTCACCATTGAGACCACCTCGCCCAGAACATTGCAGGAAGAAACTCGAGAATCTCGGACTCATCACCACCACTGTGCCCGGCGAGAAGGGCTCTCCTTCACTGAGGAGCATCCGCAAGGCTCCTGCTGACTACCTCAAGACGAATCGTAAGCCTCCTGCTCAAAGTCCTCAAACCAATCGTCGCTCAGGCAGCACCTGTAGTCTAGATAACATCCAGATGAAAGACCTGTCGCACTTCAAACTCGATCCAGCGCCGTCCAAACCACGTCCGATTGATACACAAGGAGGGTCAACAGATGATAGAAGCAGCCGGCTTTCGGGGTCTACGTTTGTCTCTGCCAAGTCGGATGTATCTATCGACACGACCACAGCATCTTCTCCTACTGATGCAACCAACGTTTCGAGGTACCCTGATAAGCTTGTGTCCGAGCCTGTTCCAGCACGCACCAATATCTCGACATGGTCAAAAGGGAGCCATCTGCAGATTTATCAGCTCGGAGAACCGATGGGCATTGCAAAGCAGGATCAAGCTCTTGTAAGACCTAGAAGACCTGTTCATGATTCATCAGTAAGCCGCTCTTCCCGACTTGAGCATATGGAAAGCCCGTTCGTGATGGAAGGACAAACCTCTTTGATAGGTAAAGTGACAAAGAAGTTAGGATTGTCTTCACCAAAGGCTGTGAGTGCTGCAGGAGAACCGACGGACTATAGCAAGGTAACAAAAGCTTCTGCTGGTCTCGGTGCGTTTGATATAAATGCCTCGCCTTATCAAGTCTCTGCTACAGCACACAGCGTCCGACGCCGACCAAGCCTTCCTTCTGTCACCACCACCAACATCAACCCTAACACTACTTGCCCTTCACCGCAGATCAATATCGTTCACACCACCAGTCGGAATCGATCGCACAGCAATGCTTCGCTCCGCAGTCCAACTCGTCACACTCTTTCACCTGCTTACACTCGTTCATCGTCTTCCCTTGCTCACCAGAACAGTCGTTCACGTTTGATCAGCACAACTTCAAAATCTTGTGCCTCTGCAGTTCGACCGAATCCTCTTCCTTCCAACTCTTCATCACCACCTTCTACTTCGGTAACTCGCAAACGAACGTATAGCAGGAGTTCTACCGACTCGAACCTTACCACTCACTCGATGCCTACTGTTCATAAATTTCCGCCAAAATCGGCGCTCAAACGCAGACCTAGTTGTTCGACCACGTTTGGATTAGACCAAAAATACTCCAGAAGAACCATTGTCGATTCAGCTACCGATTGCATTACCACACAACATGTTCGAAAAGTCACATTCGCAGGAGTACAAGAACAAATCATTGAACCATCAACCACCGACCAAGTTTCTGTTCACAATTCAAATCATAATCATGCCATTTCGATCAACAATCAACTGCTTCAGAATGCATTCGAGCTTGATCACGAGAAAAATAGAAGTCTTGACAGACAGAAAGAATGACACACAATGACAGGAAGCAGCAAAGTCTCCATACAATTCTCCTTCACTTGAGTCTGATTAGGCATCGGTTTGGTCACGCTATGAATAGCCGTAGTTAGTATCTCTCTTCGCAATTACGAATTTACGTCCTGTTCGTGACCCAAAGCAGTATTTTAACAAGACTTGGATCAATGTAATGGAATTAATTTTAGCCTTACAGAAACAACTACAGTACTGCCTTAACTGCATCTGTCCTTTTCGTGCGCTGTCAGCCTCGGGTTTTTTTCATGGTAGACTTGCTCTCACTTTTCCCCACCGTCACTCGATTCATCCTGCTTGCACCCCTTGCTAAAACAGCAGAAATACCAACAAATGGTACCAATCCATCCGATATATCTTCATCCACACAATCCAGATCGATATTTCACACATTCAAGATCAGACCACCCAAAAAAAAAAAAAAAAACCCCACCTCTTAGCGCAGCAATGCATCCTCACCATGTCCAATCTGTTATCCCAGTTCAGATGTCGTGGGTATACTTTCTAATACCGTCGGACCGCTCCCTCTGCACCCGCAATCACTGTCCTACCTTGACGATCCATTCCGATCCAACTCGTTTGGTCGCAATCCCAGCCCGCATATTCGCATACTACTTTGGGTGCCCAACCTTTCCATGTTTCTCGCACCTCGTCTTCATCCATCCGTGATGCTTGCAAAGCGGCTTTGTATGGAAGTCCATCTTGAGTAGCAACCAGCACCTCGTTGTTGATGGTGAGTTTGATCCAATTAATTTCGGCGTTGTTTCTCCTCCATCCTGTAATGAGACCGGGAGGAGCTCCATTGGTGGAAGCAGAAGTGGAAGAGAGGTTTCGCATATCCCATACCGAGACAATTCCGTTGGTCGTACCTGTGACGACAGTGTGATCCTTCACGTCAATCGCAGACACACCCGCAGTAGCTCCTTGAGTCCACACATCTGACGCAGAAGGTGGCTCTCCGGGAGGAAACGAGTATTTGTTCGCCGTGATCGTCGCAGTT
This sequence comes from Melanopsichium pennsylvanicum, assembly GCA_900208305.1. Lineage (NCBI taxonomy): Eukaryota > Fungi > Basidiomycota > Ustilaginomycetes > Ustilaginales > Melanopsichium > Melanopsichium pennsylvanicum. The sequence goes on from OAPG01000007.1 coordinate 213,619, forward strand.
GCTGTCCTCAAATCAAACATTTGCCAACCACCGCTAGCCAATCCAACAACGAATCCATCTTCTCCCTCACCTCGATCGCCTTGCTTATCAAGTGACAAGCAATTCACGCCAGAATATCTCTCACTACCCATCAATCTGATCTGCTTGCCTAACCCTACATCCCATAATCTCACACTCCCATCTCCACCCGCCGTCAAAACTTGTTTCCCTCTTCCCACAATGCCCGCTGTCAACACAGCACGTTTATGACCCTCCAACGTCCTAGGATTATCGCCTGTGAACGGATCCCAGATCCTCACGGTCAAATCGCTCGATGTGGACAAGACGACTCGGTTGGAAGGGAAAAATTTGACATGCCTCACATCGCCCACATGACCTTTTAGTGCTGTTTTCTTGGCCGCCTTTGCTTTGACGCTATTGACGTGCATGCGAATGCGTGCCTCGATATCCCATCTCGTCTCATTTGGATCTGGAGCCTCGCCGGACAAAATGTGCTGATCTTCTTCTGTCAGAGTGGATATGGCTTGAGCTCGAGCAGTAGAAGCGTCGAAATCGGACGCAAGACGCCCAGTCCATAGCGAACCTTCTGCGCCACCAGCGACGAAAAGATCCAATTCATCTTGAACCGTACCGTGGGACAGGTCGAATGCGTCAATGGTGGGATAATTGGTGTAATTGTCATTGACTTTGGATGTGCCTGCGATCGGAAGAAACTTTGTCACCGTTTTCTTTGAAAACTTAACTTGCACTCCAGAGTCCAAGTCGATGCTCGATTGCAAGGTCCTTGCTGATCTTGTTTCCGCTCGCTCCGACGTTACTTCGGGCGGATCTTGCGTAAGCTCCAAATCCAACCAGCTACCCGAAACCCTGTCGATGGTCAAGCCATTTGTAGGTCCACCCGAAGTTTCGATTCCATTGATACTGACTCCGCCTTGATTATCGATGCTCTTGCCGTCATCTTTGGTCTGCTTCAGAGCTAATTTGACGTGAACAGACGAGGAGGGAGCATTGGATGAGTAGTACGAGAGCCATACTTTTTCAGTGGCAATGGTCGAGGAAGAAATGTCGGAAAACACTTCGGGATAGTTTGGCTGAATGGAGATGTAGGGTATTGCAGCCATGATAAGACTAACTCCCGCTGGTACAGAGTAGGTGTCAAGGTGTATGAAGATGAGAAGGAAAGAGTCAGGGCAAAGGGTCAAAGCTTGTGAGCCGCGTCACTGACTTACTGCAGACGTCAAGATGCAACAGTGCGAATCCCGGAACTCGGAATGCTCAGTAACGCCTGAGCGTGAGTGGAGCTGGGCCGTCCATTCTGTGATTCGGAGAAGCCTGCACCACAAACTGTAAATTTACTGTATTACTATTCTCACTCGAAGCTCACTTTCCTCTTTGATCACACTCTCTCGCACACGATACACACAGAGAACGTATCTTATGGGTGGATGTCTATGGTCGTTGTGCTGATTGCATACATTTTACAGCGCGACAGGATAATCCTAAACCCTTCAGTCTCCCGTGGAGCTCCACATTGCCGGCCAATTGACAGGCAACCGTGGCACCTGTGCACTTTGGTCCTCGGGCAAACTTGCAAAGAACTCGTCATGCTCCTGAACCGTCTGTTCGTACTCCCGAAAGCTCTGAACCGCATAAATGTGCAAAGTCTCGTCATACACCTCCTGACTACCGTTCATACCACTGAGTCCAAGACCGAACTGTTCGGAACTGGGCAGTTCGGGCACGGGTGGAACTTCTTCCTCCTCGCCCTCCATCAAACCTGCAACTAATTCCGAGGCTGGACCAGGGAGCATGGAGGCGCGTCGAGAAAACGCTTTGCTCACACGGGGGGACTGCGGCGTTCGACCAAGAGTGGGCGGATGATGAGCGTGCGTGGATTGCAGGTCGAACGCGGTGTCTTTGGCTATGCCAGCATCGTGCGTGGTAGTGAGGACGGAATTGGTGATAGGGTTCGACCCATTGCTACTACCAGCTTGAGAATCTCGCGCTTCCTGTTGTTGTTGTTGTTGTTGTTGTTGTTGTTGTTGTTGTTGTTGTTGCTGTTGTTGCTGTTGTTGTTGTGGATGTTGCTGCTGTTTGATATCAAACTCAAACGTGCTCGTCGAGATCCTACCGCCACGACTACTGCCTGCAAGAGTCGACACATCCGACATCGCATCAGAACTAGTGCTTTCGAACGAGGTTCTCGGTGTTGTTCGACTGCTCACAATCGTCTTGCCATCATCGTCGCTCTCCGCACTCGTGATCTTGCCACTTGTCTGCGAAAACGCGCCAACATTTCTTGGTGAGCTCGCACTCTTATTGCCATCCTTCACATCCTGCTTTGATCCGCTTCTGAAAGCCTTTAACCAGGTCTTGGTCTTGGAATGCGAGCTTTTCTTCGTATCGTTTTTCGCCGCAGTAGGTGTCGTGGACGTGACGGCGGTCATACCCATGATCTTCTCCGCCTTGGGTCGACCATCGATGCCTCCATCAGAAGTAGCACCATCTGAGGACGCACGTTTGATGGTGGACACAAACGTGGAAGTGCCAGACTTGCGAGATTTGCTATCTTCAGACCTGGTATCATCCGAGCTCGAGTCGATTTCGGGGGAGAGCGAGTCGTGACGCTTTCGCAGCGCTTCAAGGCGTTGATTGAAGAGTCTCACCACTCTCACCGCTGTTCGGCCACCGCGGTCGTCTGGAGGAGAGGGGAAGTCGCGGATGCGCGCGAGTCGGAAGACGAGAAGGTGCAAGTAGTAGGCACGGATGGTGAAGGACCACGAGAGGAACAATTTGTGGAAGACGGCGGGTTTGAGAAGGATCTGTTCGCAAAAGTAGATGCGGTTCTCGGTGGTTGCGGTAAGCACGCCGAAGTTGGCATAGCAGAAAGCGATCGTACGCATCAGGGCAAGGGCGTGATCTGCGTTCTCTAGCAGCATACCAATGGTAGTGATGATGAAGGAAATGTCGACCAGTCCTTCGTTGATGAGATCGTTCGAGTCCATATGGCTGATCACTCCGTCGAGCCAGTCAAGCAGACAAAAGACCCCCTGGACATCGTACAGCGAGGTTCTCTTGATCAGCGCTTTGATGTGCAGACCGAGCATGGGTGCAAAGATCATGTTGCTTCCAGCTGGCGCACGCACAATGTCGACCACAATGGCTGTGCATCGCCGGTTGGCTGCTTCCAAGATACGTGGCTTGCCTGCTGTACTTCCCGACAAGACGTTGGCCGTCTCGCCTGCTGGGTTGAAGTTCTTCTGCGACGAGAGCGTGGTGACGGACAGGATGACGCGATGAACCAGGGCCAAGCATTTCTGATGGACGCACGTGGCCAAGTGGGCATATCCGGGACCGCCAAAGAAGTACTTTGAGACACTCTCCAGGGACTTGGAGCTGGCGAACAGACTTGCGAGCTGACGGTGATAGCTGCGGCAAAAGCTAAAGAAGAGCTCCGAATCATCCGATTGCCATCGGCGGAGCCAGTTACCGGACATTTCCACCTCAACTTCTGGCTGGCAGACCAAGAATCGATCGTCCTCGGCCAAGGGAGAAACCGATCCGTTTCCAGCGCCAGCGATGGACTCGCTGTCCAGCATCTTGAGGTACTCTCGCGAATCCTTGTAGCAGAGCTGACGCAGTGTCGCAGGGAAGCGATTCGCAAATCGCTCGAAATCCATGGGTCTCTTTCTCTGCCATTCGAACTCTCTCGCCACGCGCTCCAAAGCGAAGCGATTGACGGGCAAGGCACGCAGCAGCTTGCTCGCCACACCATTGACCCTGAAGAAGGCAACAGCCAACAATCGGCCTGAGAAGATGAGCGTATTCTGGTAGACACCCTTCTTGTTAAGCTCGCCGATGGCATAAGACAAAATGTGACCAAAGACGGAAGAGAAGCGTGCTTCATCTTCAGGATCGGTGTTGAGGATCGAGGCGGAGAAGTTTCGGCTCTCAATGATGCAAGCAATGCTTTCAAGGATGGCACCACGATCGGCCGAAGTCTGAACATGCTGCAACTCCAGCAGAAGCGAACGGATCCAGTCGAAGAAGAGAGCTCGTCTAGCCTTACCTCTCATGTAAATACCGGAGCCAATCACGTCTACGGAAGCGGTCTCCGCCTCGAGCGCCAAGAAGGGCAGCAGGACGGCACGGAGCAAGTTGCCTCGATCAGCAGCGACGCTGGCAACTTTGTCGCGGAATCGCCTCAGCGCGTTCTCGACCTCCTGCCATGCGCTCGTGGGAAGCATGTGATCGTCATTTGATTCGTCCTCGAGTCCATCTCCGCTCGAGATGCTGGAAGCTCTGCCGGAGTATCGGTTCTCGTTGCGAGTGGGAGCCCTCGAGTCCGAACGATCGGTGCTGGCTTCGGAGAATCGGCTTTGCTGAGCAGGCGAGAAGGCCGCAAGTGCTTCCTGGCTGCATCTCCACTTGATTGCATTGGCAGCTTCGTCGATCGTGTGCACGGTGCGATCGCCGTTGATGGCTGGCGAGGAGGCTAGACTAAGCAGCTGTTCCGCGCCAATCTCTGGGGCCGAGACCACGGGCGAAGCGGTGACAGCAGCTGAAGCGCCAGCGGATAGGGCCGCCTCCTCACGAGGACTCGGTTGGAACTCGAGCTGATGTGGAGGCGAATGCAATGTTTGAAGTGATGCTTCGCGGGGCAGGTTGGGCCTGCCAATGTCATTGGGCTCGGTCATTATTGATGGTGAGCTGATCGAACGCTGGTTGTTGCGCGGAGCTGAGAGATCGAACGAAGCTGCCTCTGCCTTTGGTGTTGATCGATCGTCTTCGGGTGTGGAAAATTGGACGAAACTCTTGTCTGCTGCTGGCGGTGTCTGCGGGGTGTCTCTTGCTGGAATTGTCGTCTTCGGAGCCGCCGAAGCGTTGGTGTGCTGGGTCTGAGCCGGCAGCTGCTTTTGGGACGCAGCCGACATGACAGCATCTTGCTTAATTGTTGGCTCCGACTTAGGATCACGTGAGACCTCTTCGTCATCTCGGATTGCCAGATATGAGTGGGTCTTGTCTTCCTCCTTGCTGAGCCTTGCAAACGGTGATACGCTGTCATCAAACAAGCCACCGTAAGCAGGCTCTTCCGGAACACCTGCTTGAATGCGATTCTGAATCGCCATGGCTTCATCGTAGGATTTTTGGAGGGACGGCAAATCCGGATCGCAATCGATCGGTGACGCGTTGCTAGATACTTCAGCGTTGCTTCTGCCATTCGCTTGCTTGACTGGCGTCGTATCCATCGGACTGGAGCCGAGATCGACGAATCCGCGGTTCTTCGAAATGGCGGGCTCATCGTTGCGTGCGGCAATGGGCTGTGCGGGTCGAGCGGTAAACGAGCTGCTGGTCTCGGAATTGCCGTCGTCGTCGAAGAAGCTCGAGGTGGGCAGGTCCAAGTCGAGCGTCGGTGCGGATTCTTGCGAGGTTGACGAGGACGACTTCGGAATCGCCTCCTCCACACGCGCTGCGATTTGGGCTCGCTCAGCGTGGCGCTCTAGCATGGCACGTTTGTATGACTCGGCGAGGGTGAGCGGCTTGGATGTGATTGGCGTGTCGTCGATACTGTCGGTGCGTCGCTGTGGCTCGTCCGAGCCTGGACTCGCTTCGAACGTCGTTGGTGTAGTTGGAGATTTGGGTCGATAAGCAGGCTTGAGGCTGGATGCGGTTCGATCTGGCACTGTGACGTTCGTCGTGCGTGCTGCTGGGATGGCTGCTTCGGCTCGTCTTTGTGTAGGCACAGCGGGCGAGGCCTGCTGTATCAAAGGAGAATCGCGTTCCACACTTGGCGAATAAGCAGCAGATGGCGGTTGCGACCTAGACGAAGACCTTGGAGCCAGAGTCTGCTCGGAAACGCTCCTGTTTTTGCACGTGGGGTAGATGCGCTGAGACGACAAGCGCTGCATTGCAGCCTGCTGGACCAGCTCTGCAGCTGTCAGTACCGTGGTTGGAGCTGTTGCCGACGCGTTTGGAGCTGCTGAATATCCCGAGTTAGAAGCAGAAACGCCGGTTGTAGTGGAGTGGCTCATACCTTGGCCAGCCCGGGAGCTATTCAACCCAGTAAGACTGAGAGATTCGGACTGCGATCGTCGCAAACCATTGTGTTGCGATGGTTGCGGATTTTCTACGCTGGCAGGAGTGTCCTCTGACCACTTGGCGTCCTGGGAAGCACCAAGTCGTCGTCGCTGCGAGGCATTTGCGATTGAGAGCTTTTGGCGCGCTCCCGTGGCACCGATGGGCACCAAAAAGTTGCGCGAAGAGCTCGACGTTGATTCCGTGCCAAGTGATCCCATGCTGCTGCTGGAGGAAAGACCGCGGGTCGTCTCTGTGAAGGAGTTGTCGCTGGGCGGGCCCCAGCTAGGAATCGTTGGGAAAGGGCTGAACTCGCCCGCATTGCGCCCTGGTGTGTTTGAATTCGAAAATTGAAGCCCCTCGTTGCTTGGTTTCGTTCGCGAAACAATGGAGGAGGAGGAAGCATTTCTTGAGAGCTTGAGACGTTCGCTGAGTGATCTGCTTGCTTTGGGCGTGCCAATGCCGAGGGATGCAGGAACGTGCGATCGGGTCGTTTGCGAGCTGGGTCCAGTTTTGTCAAGTCGGTCATTGTCGGACTTGCGGCTCGTGAATTGGTTCAAACCGTTGGCACTAAAGGATTTGACAAGGGAGATGGTGTTGCGTTCCATGTTTGTTGAGGAGAGCGGGAGAGAAGCGACGCAGGCTCTCCGTTGCTGTAACGAGTCGGCGTTGCTTGCGGATATATGGTGGCGGGATGAGGGTCGCCTGCCGAGGCGCTATATCAATGGGCAGCGTAGGCCTCGAATTGGGACTGTCAACGTAGAGCTTCAGTGGAACATCTGGTACAAGAGATGGTGTCGATCGACGACGCTTTCGGTGTGCTGAATCCAACCAAGCTGCGAGCCGATACAAGGATGCTTGTCGCGAGCTGTCCAAACGCTGAGCGAGCGGCCCGTACTAAAAAGGCACGTGATTAACAGGGATGGTTGAAGCGACACTTTCTGGATGGAGTCGGGGACAGCGGTGGAGCTGGGGTCGAAGCGTCTCAATTCAGTGTGCGTGAATGCAAAGAATGAATTGCTGATCGGCAGAGGTCTCTTACGAGAGTTTAGGAGCACGTAAATGGAGGATAGCTGCTTCGAGTCGCAGGTTCAACGGTCGAGATGCGGGGTGCAGGTGAGCTCGACGCAAGCAAGAGCGCCGAGATGGCGGTCTAAACAGAAGAGTTGAGCAACTTGCACCACGAAAAGAAGATAGCTAGCTGTCAATGTGTAGCTACGACGTCCAAAGAGGAGTGATAGGATCCGTGCGCTGGGAAGCGCTAAGTAGGCTAGCCGCGTTAAGAGCTCAGTGTCAAGCTCGCCTTGAAGATGCAGGGAAGAGAATGGGTGGCAGGAGGTTGAAGAGACGATGTAAGGAACAGCGAAATGAAGCGGTGCGTTAGTGAGGTGGTGAAAAGATTGGAATGGAAGAGCCGTGGTTGTGTAGAGTGTGCAGAGTGCGCAGAGTAGGGCGGACGATGGAGAGGAGGGAGGTTTGATGAACTAACTGCGAGCGAGAGAATGGAAGCTTAGAATGACAAAGACGCCATGACGATAGAATCACGAGGAAGCAAGCATCACACTAAGCACGATTGAGGTGGGAAAGAGTACTGTAAATTGACGGTACTGAATTTGTTTGCTGCGAGAAAGAGAGGCAGGCGAACGGGGCCGGCTCTGTGGTGCTTGGAAGCTAGTCTCGTCTCTCTAGGTCGAGATCGAGGTCCAAGTCAAAAATCAAGCGGTCACGCACACACATGCACACCAAATAAAGGTCCACATTATTGTGGTTGGGAAGCCAAATTAAAGCAAAAAGACAAATTGGAGACAATGAAATTAACTACATACAGCACAGTATCATTCTAGCTAATTGAATGTAGCGAGCTGGAGAGCCGCTCCTGAGGCCCTCGGAGATTGAAAGCCATTTTCCGAGGGGGGCCGGAAAAAAAAAAGCCTGATCTTGACGAAAAGAGAAGGCGTGGCTGCATGCTTGGTTTGTTACGCGACGAGCTGTCTGGCAGTAGAAGAAAATACAATTGCGCACATAAGCAGTGTGTGATTGCCATGCCAACGTATACTAGAGCCACATCAACACATACTTTATCTATCTCTTCTCTCTCGCATACCAGAACAGCGACAAACAGATCACGCCAATTTCCTCTAGCACGTTCGACTCTCTCACCGCAAACAGCAGTGGCCGCAGCAGCGGATAATCTGGGAATCGAGTCGTTAGAGTGTCTCGATAGAGAATGACGAGCTTCCATGCTTTTCGAAAAAGGAAAAAATAAAAATAAAAATAAAAATAAGAATAAAAAGCGCAAGACCCTTTTTTTTTTCCTCTGATCAACAGGGTCCCAGATTTTGCTGCCCTCACTTCTCCGCTGCTGATGCTGATACTTTTCGACGTGGTTTGTATTTATTCTCTGCGAGACCGTTTGTGGCCTGCATCTTGGACATCGAATCGAACCTAAGTTATACTTTCCTATATACTTTTCTTATGCTGGATTGAAGCATTTACAAGATCATCAGATGAAAAGCTTCCTTTCGCCGTTTGTTTGTTGAAACTCACGCTCGGGAAATGGCCGCAAGTCACGTTTTCTGCGCTCTTCAACTGTGAGACAAGCCTCTTCTGCTGCGCAAATCTCGAGGGCACATTTCGGTCCATCGAAGCGCATCCGCGCTTGGCACGGCTGAGTGTCTGGTAAGGCGCCAGAAACACATCGGCCCACATTCGATTATCGATTTGTATTCACCTATTCGCCTTGACTTGCAATGAAATTTGTCGCAGCAAAAACGGTAAAACGGTATTGCTGCAGTATCGAGATACTATGAATAAGATACCGTATCCGACGCTTACGATCACAATCTAAAATCTCATGCACTGAGTCCCGTCCTGAGACAGTGAGCTTGCATACATGCTCCCATTGGTTATCATCTAAGTCTCCTTCTTATAGTGTACGTTCAAAGATACCGAGCAGCGAGTGCGATATCGACTGTGTGAATCATTAATTGATTGAACCGATATGGTCGCTGTTTCTTGCCCGAGCCCGTCGCTTTGGGGTTTGAAACATGTAGAGGGAGAATGTTTGTGTGTTTGTGTGTGTGTGTGTGTGTGTGTGTGTGTGTGTGTGTGTGTTCGGCAAAGGGTCGGGGTATGATTATGTAAACGCTGTCGTAAATGTGACAGGTGGTCGAATCGGAGTATGGTTCAAGGGCTTTGCTATTTACTGAGAGGCTCCAGGTGCTGGCTTTGTCCGAGACATCTTTGGCTGCAAATTAACGGCGAACAGATTTGATGGAGATGCACCTAAATTGACAGGGTGCCCAGCTCTAGAATTCGGACTGGACCTTTTGTGCTTGGACTTTGCATGTACATAAAGTGATGCTCCCAATCTAGCCTACCCTCTTATGTCACTACAATAGCAAGACTTTATGCTGAAGCTTGATATCAAACAGATGATCGCCCTTTCACTCATAGCGTTGACCCCACACTGTCCCTGTGATATCGGAGAACTAGGGTTGGGAAAGTCGATCCGATCTTTGTAAACATGCTCTACATCAAAAGGTGCTTCATGCTGAAATTCCATCTGCAGGCACAAAATATAGCATTTCACGGCCAATCTCGGATGCTCACCGTGTTTAGTCACATTTGAGGCCATGCGTGTGACTTTGGGGTGTAAGTTAGTATGAATCAGCGCAGGATCGTCTCAAGGGTCTAGTCATGCGTAAAGACCGCTACGGGAGCTTATCGTCCAACTCCTCCCGAAGTCTTATCGGGTACGAAAGATTGGTCGTCTTACCTAATTAGACACGCATGCGTTGGTGTGCGGTAGAACTATGAATAATATGAGACGAGAGAACGTGGACTGTATGGAATGGCCAATCGATATGCAAAGTGCTGCATGATCCAGGTTGTGATCGGGTCCCGCATCGAGCTGACCATAATAAAGAAGTGAGCTCGGCTTTTCCGTTGAGGAATATGTTTGTTGTACCTAAGCGTCACAGCGCCAAACAAGCTTGGTTTTCTTTTTTCTTTTTTTTTTGGGTGAGGATTTTTTCATTTTCATTTTCCTTTGGCGGCGCGTCTCGAGGTAATTTATCAGCAGCAAAGACGAATCCGTCGAATACACGCTTGGAATCCACACTCTTGCTCTCAAATTCACTTTCATTTGACAAAAAGCTTCCGCCTAACCTAAGGCATGCTATGCTTCTCACGCATCTCGTTTGGATTGAATACTTTTCTCGGACCCTTGCTCTGAGCCTGCCGAGACAAGATCGGCCGATTTCCTCCTCCGCATCACAAAACAGCAAAAACACATGCTGTGCAGCACAGCCAGCCAGACGTCTCTGCTTCTGCTTCTGCTTCTACTTCTGACGCCCGATGGTCACGTACTGTCTGCGAAAATGAATTTTGCACTCAAGTTACTTGGACCTGCATCCTCCCATGTAAATACGGTAAACACTGCAAACTCACTGGAGACAGAGCATTGCCGAAATGGTGACGGATGCCAAAGTGTGAACCAGCTCCACCATCTCAATAGACGATCTCAACAATCGGTTTGACACCCTTCGTCAACACCAATTTTGGCTCTTGACACACGATTGATCTGGCAAAACTTGGCGCAAGTGGACGAGCCAGACAAGCTACTAACACCTGGTACATTCTGCGTACTATCTTGGGTCCTGCCACACTTCTAACCGGCGGCTTGGCTTTCCTCCGTTCAACCGCACCAACTTCCACCGCAATCGCAAAACAGGTTGGAAGCTCAACATGCTTCGTCTCTAACCAATCGCTCCTACTTTGAATCTTGCCGCGACATCTGGCCGAACCTCACTTTTTGCCAGTTCCGAGATCAACTTTCTTGCGGTCACTGAGTGCTGTAACCCTAAACACAGCAGTCACTGTCTAGCTGAGTTGAAGCGACATTGCCAGCCATGGGTCACCTCTACGAATCCAGCCCTCAAATGCCGGCGTGCACCCTTAGCTACCGTCACTTTCATTTGATGTGGACGCTGCCTCTCTGCATCGTACTCTACCTCATCGCCAAACCCTTTCTCACAAAACTCGACCGTGCCAAACTCATCCTACTCCCCGTCATCGCGTTTGTGTGGACATCACCTTGGGACAACCTCATCGTCAAAAATCGCGCGTGGTTCTATCATGGTCACTGCATCTGGTTCACCATCGGCTACGTACCCATTGAGGAGTACTTTTTTTTCGTCATCCAGAGCCTCATCTCGACGCTATGGTGTACTCTTCTCACACGATGGTATCTGCCCAATCTTTCGCTCGCGCCAGCTTCACCCTCTCGAATCAAGCTCGCCACGCCAGCACTTGTGACGAGCTTGCTTTGCTTGATGATCGGCCTCAACATGGCTGTGCCCGAAACCCATTCTTACTACTTTGGCATGATCACATGGTGGGCATCCTTGCCCCTAGCCCTGTTACTGTGGGGATGCATCGACTTTATCCGCAACACTGGCATCTGGGCAGGAATCGTGCCTTTCTCGCTCTCCGTCCTCGGTCCCACCTTGTACCTCTGGTGCTCCGACGTCTATGCACTTCGCAGAGGAACCTGGCACATCAACGAAGCCACCTCGCTCAACATGTTTCCGATCCCCGACTTGCCTGTTGAAGAGATGCTGTTCTTCTTGGTCACCAATCTCATCCTCATCAGCGCTTGCTTCACTTTTGATCGCTGCGTCGCCATCTGCAGACAGACCGCCTCTGCTGATTCGCCGCCTTTGTCGCCGAGCTACCTCCCTCTCGATTCATTTAGCACGTATACCAAGCTTTGGGCTGCTTTTGTCACGTCGGACACCGAGCCTTTCGCCACAAGTTCACCTTGGGCGAGTGTTGAGCCACGCGATCTTGAGGCGAGCTTGAAGGTGCTCAGTGCCGCATCCAAGTCGTTTAATGCGGCGAGCTTGTTGCTGCCCTGGGATCTGAGGACAGATCTTGGGTGTCTGTATGCGTTTTGCAGGGTGGCCGACGACTTGGTGGACGACGAGGCGGAAGGATTGGACGCCAAGTCGCGAAATCTTGAGGTGATTCGCGCCATTGTGGATGCCATCTACGCTCACACTGACAGCAAGCAAGAAAAGGCAACACAGCATGTCGCAATGTCGATCGGCGAACGCATCCGCAACATGCTCTCATCAGTTGCACTATCTGACAAGATCAAGCACAACGTTCGAGCAGCAGCCGCTTCGATAGCACCGCTCACGGTATACATTCCTCGACGACTCTGGTACGAGATGCTGGATGGTTATCGCACGGATCTGCGATTTGAGCATGCGGATGAGGACAAGCGGACGCAATTCAAGGGGATGGACGAATTGGTGGAGTACTCGCAGTGTGTGGCAGGGGTGGTGGGGGAGATGTGTACGCGAGTGATTTTGGGACGATGTGGGTTTGTCGTGCCGCTCGATTTGGAGGTGGATAGAAAAATTCAGTTGCACACCACAACAAAAGCATCTGTGTCTACCGAGAAAGCATTGCAGCACAGCATCACTTCGCAACCGCTTGATTTGTCGCAAAAAGCAGATGTGCACACACTTTTGCACCAAGCAAGACGGATGGGTGTGAGTTTGCAGTTGGTCAATATTGCGCGCGATATGATTCCGGATTCGGTTGATTTGGGTCGTTGCTATCTACCAACAGAAATGTTTGACACAGAGGATGACCACATGCAAATTGCTCTGCTACGTGGTTTTATCAATGTGCCTAAATCTGCGATTGTTTCTGCAACGACTGAGACTGGCTCGAAGCAAAAGTGGGTAGGACCGCAAGAGGTGCGAAAGTACGCGTTGAGGTTGCTGCAAATCTCGAAAGCGCTGTATGACGAATCGTATCCTGCGCTGGGTCAGATCCCGAATCGATCTGCAAGGGCAGGTTTGAAAGCGGCCTGTTCGGTGTACGCTTCCATCGGCACGAGGATCCAAGCTCAAACGCCTGATGAGATTGCAAGCGGGAGGAGAGCGAGAATGTCAAATGCAGATAGAATCGCCAAGGCTGTGGCTGCTGTCTACTTTGGAGTTTAGTCGCCCGTCCAAAAGTGGTTTGTGTACTTGCTTTGTATCACTGCTATGCCAGACGTGTTCTTATGTACAATTCATCCTATGGAATAACAAACATGCATGCTTGGCTACTGTATCAGTACTCTATCATCGCTCGACCCGATCACTTGGCGGATGATTCATCAAAAGTCCTTGCACAATCTAGGGGGATCGTAAAATAACCTTCTGAAATCAAATGGGTTACCAGACAATGTGTGCATTTCTACGAATTTTCCGCAAAGAAGGAAGAAACAAAAATTCATGGTTGCGACCAGCGGGGTTCGAACCCGCGCCCTCCTCTTGTCACCATACAATCACATGAGCGATGTTGATATGGGAAAGAGACGTGATAGCCACTACACTATGACCGCATATCAGAAAACGAACGAGGAGCTGGCTATTATTACACTCAAGTGTTGAGTCCCAATGGTTATAAAAAATCTGCTGGCAGTCACGCTTGCTGTGTGAATAACCGAGAGGAAGGGCACAAAGGAAGACTTTGCGGGCACGGGAGCTGTCTCGCAGCTGGAGAAGAGTGGATTAAATTCTCAGAGGCGGATTATGGAGCGAGAGGCGGAAACGTGTAGGATGATTGAACAGCGAAAACGAGAGAGGGGGTTGGCAGGCTCAAAGTGGCGGGTGGAGCAAATTGTCCACACCGGGCATTTTAGTGCGGTGTATTGAATGGTGACCAATTGAGAGTGCAGCGGGATGATGCAGCCGAAATGCATCCATACTGACAGCAAGTCAAATTGTAGCCGATGACGAAGGAGGCACCATGTCATCCGACCACGCCACCAGGTTTGTGGGGCTCCATGATCAATGCTTCGTGTCATAGAAGACGGAAAAGGTCGGGTTGACAAGACTACTCTCTTGACCTCTCGAAGGAAGATTTACATGATTCCGCTTCTTTGGGTCTTGGGCTCAGTCAGTCAGTGAGCTTTTGATAATGGATATGTTGGCAGGTAGAGATGTGCTAATGACGACGACTTCTCAATATGGAACGCTCCGGTTTAATTGTGTTAGGAAGATGGAGCTTTGAAGATTACGTGAATACCAGATTGTCACGCTCGCCAATTATGGCTTTATGGTACTACAAAAAAGGTACAGTACAATTTACTTTCAATTTAAACTACAGCAAAAAAAGTTGAGCCTCGATTGTCTCCAGCCTATTTGCCGCCTCACCACACTCTCGCCCGCAATACTATCACAATGCTCGCCGTGAATCCCGAAAAGACAAATCATACAGTTGTTCAATAGAGTGCAGAACAGAAAGGAATGTGTGATACGGATCCTCCGAGCTCATTGGACGTAACCTCTGACGCTTCGGTGGGAGAGAAAGCGACTTGAGGAGATGTAAATTCACATTGAACACAATGTTCTACAACATAAGATCGGGCCGTGATATCCTCGAGCGCACTGGAGCCCCACAGAGCCAAGCCCGGCAATGTGTTGATAGAGACCAAGAAACCGAGCGAGTTGCAACAGGTCAGATGTGTGTGGCAATCAAATGCTCCTGATCAGAGAGTCACTGAATACACTCTGGCGCAGAAATCTTGCTCGTCACGGCCAGCATTCGAGGCCAGCATTCGAAAAGACTGTGTATTTTGATCAGATAATAAGTCAGAATCGCTTTGATACTGTAGCATGAAGCAATCGCAACTCGGTGGTGGTGACCGAGGTTTGGGAGACGCGATGCCAGCATCAAATTTGGAGCGTGAGTTGAGGTAATAGTAATTGGGAATCGGTCACCGCCACAGCGTCTCGAAATTGGGAAATGAGCCGAGCTACGTGGCAAAAAGCTTAGCCAAGCCGAATCTTTCTTTTTCATTGCCCCTCAATTCCCGTGGCGAGTGACTCTGTGACACACAGCGATTCATGTTTTCCGAGGAAAACGCGGCGAAAATTAGCTGAGAGGATACATTTCATACGCACATTCTTCCACACAAGTTTTGAGCACACACGCGCACTCATCACACAGACAACCGAAGCGAATCGCGCTGCTCAATAATAATACATTTTGGCCAATCCAATTTTCTATCAAAAACACTAATAATATTCATATTCATTCTTTCACACTCTTTACCGTGTGACAATCTTTACTTGCTCTAGCCAATTGAACTTGCACCATATTTATGATCAACACGTTGGTCACCTAACCACTCTTGTACACACACCATCTTCACCCACAACATTTCATTCCTCCAACCGCCTATTACCAGAACAAGCGCAGCTAGCACTTGTCCATTCCCGTCAAAATGGCTTCGCAACTCGACTTGATCGTCCTCGGTCTGGGCGGTCTGATTGCCGTCCTCTACCTCTTCCGAGACACCCTCTTTGGTGGCGCCAAGGACACTGGTTCAAAACTTGCCAATGGTGCCGCCCTCGCAACCACCGATGAGGGTGGTGCAGACTTTATCTCCAAGCTAAAGTCTCAGAACAAGCGCATTGCCATCTTTTACGGTTCCCAAACAGGTACTGCCGAGGAGTATGCTACCAAGCTCGCAAAGGAAGCAAAGTCTCGTTTCGGTACCTCTTCGCTCGTCCTCGACCCCGAAGAGCACGAATTCGACAAGCTTGACCAGATGCCCCAAGATTGCGTCGCCGTCTTTGTCATGGCCACCTACGGTGAAGGTGAGCCCACCGACAACGCTGTCGGTCTCATGGAGTTTATCGAAAATGACACGCCCGAATTCTCCCAAGGCAGTCAACAGCTCGACAACCTCAACTACGTCGTCTTTGGTCTCGGCAACCGCACCTACGAACACTTTAATGCTGTTGCTCGCAAGCTCGATTCTCGT
Organism: Melanopsichium pennsylvanicum; assembly: GCA_900208305.1. Lineage (NCBI taxonomy): Eukaryota > Fungi > Basidiomycota > Ustilaginomycetes > Ustilaginales > Melanopsichium > Melanopsichium pennsylvanicum. Next base: position 229,532 of record OAPG01000007.1, read on the forward strand.
CTCCAGTCGCTCGGTGCCAAGCGCATCGGCGAGTTTGGCGAGGGTGACGACGATAAGAGCATGGAAGAGGACTATCTGGCTTGGAAAGATTCCATGTTTGAGGCTCTCGCCACTCAGCTCAACTTTGAGGAAGGCGGAGGGGGCGACGTTGCTGACTTCAAGGTGACCGAACTTGCTGATCACCCCGAAGACAAGGTTTACCACGGAGAGTTGTCTGCACGAGCACTGCTCGGTACCAAGGGCATCCACGACGCAAAGAACCCGTACAATTCGGTGGTCAAGGAAGCCCGCGAGCTGTTTGTCGAGGGCACCGCCGATCGCACTTGCGTCCACGTCGAGTTCGACATTGAAGGCTCTGGCATCTCGTACCAGCATGGTGACCACCTCGCCGTGTGGGCGCACAACCCCGAGGAGGAGGTCGATCGTGTTCTCGCAGTCTTGGGTCTTCTTGACAAGCGCACCGCGGTGATCGACGTCGAGTCGCTTGACCCCACGCTCGCCAAAGTACCTTTTCCCGTGCCCACCACATACGAAGCCGTCTTCCGCCACTACATTGACATCACCTCGCACGCCTCGCGTCAGACGCTCACCAGCTTTGCCAAGTTTGCTCCTTCGCCCGAGATTCAGTCCAAGCTCGAGAAGATCTGCGCGAGCAAGGACTCGTTCCAGACCGAGATCGGATCTCGATGCCTCAAGACCGCCGAAGCCATGCAGTGGGTGGCTGGTGACGACCTTCAAGCCGACGTCAGCTCGATCAAGCCTTGGAACATTCCTTTCGATCGTGTCCTCTCTGACCTCCCTCGCGTTGGACCTCGTTTCTACTCGATTTCTTCGAGCCCGAAGATGCACCCCAAGTCGGTGCACATTTCCGCGGTCGTTCTGCGTTACCAGGCAACCAAGTCAGGACCTTGGGTGCATGGGCTTGCGACCAATTTTATCAGCACGATCAAGATGGAAAAGAATGGCGAGAAGCCTGCAGGACCCAATGATCCGAGGTTTGGAACCCCAAAGTACCTGCTGAGTGGACCTCGTGGTGCTTACAACAAGGACGGCCAATTCCGAGTTCCTATTCACATCCGAAGGTCGAACTTCCGTCTGCCCACCAGTCCCAAGATCCCCGTCATCATGGTGGGTCCCGGAACCGGTGTTGCGCCCTTCCGATCGTTTGTGCAGGACCGCGTTTGTTCGGCCGAGAAAGCGCTCGAGAAAGCGAATGGCAAGAGCGCCGAGGAGGTGCTCAAGGACTGGGGCAACATTTGGCTCTTCTACGGGTGTCGTAAGGCAGATGAAGACTTCCTTTACCGCGACGAGTGGCCGCAGTACGCTGAGAAGCTCGGAGGCAAGTTCTTGATGGAAACTTCGCTCTCGCGTGAAAAGTTCAAGGCAGATGGGGGCAAGATATACGTGCAGGATCTTATCTGGGAGAAGCGCAAGCAGATTGCTGAGGACATTTTGGAACGTAAGGCGTACATTTACATTTGTGGAGAGGCCAAAGGAATGGCTCATGATGTCGAGGCCGTGTTTGGTAAGATTCTGGAAGAGGCTAAAGGAAGCGCAGAGGAGGGCAAGAAAGAGATGAAACTTCTCAAGGAGAGGTCGAGGTTGTTGCTCGATGTTTGGTCTTAGAGAGTTGACGAATCTGAGAAGAAGGGAAAACACTACCTTCTCTCGTGGTCTTCAACACATTGCTCTCGCGATTAAGCTGCTTTTGTAAATAGTGGTATATACTTAACAATAACACACATATTTCAGGGAACTGGCCAGAGCTTGTGCACAATCCACTCTGATTGTGGTGAAAGATGAGTTATGCGTCTCCTCGTAACTTGAAGCATTTCTGATGGTTAACTCATCCAGACCGCAGAAGTTGATATTGAGTCTTATCAAGACGATGTTATCTCTAACAAGGAGTAATAGTTGATAAAAGAATTTTCGTTTCTTTTTTTTTTTTTTTTTTATCGGCCGCATGCAGTTGCGTAATTTCAAGCGAAAGAGAAACAGAAAACATGGTGCAGACTCGGCGCATTTTCAGTCTTGCTGGCCACAGGAATTGATGCGTGAAAGAGGCGAGACATACACAAAAAAGAACAAATGCAAGTCGCTAAGCTATCTGAGCTGTTCGTTGCTCAGCAAGGCTTTCACGCACAGAAACACACACCAACACACACCAACACACACACACCACACAAGCACCGTTTTTCATCCCGTGTTGAACCCTGCCTGAACCACAAAGCTGAAACATAGCCTCATGTACAGTATCGCAAGCCAACGTCCAGGCTTGCTTCGGGTCTCTTTCTTCCCTCGACACACAGAGTCACTCGCGATCCACCATCTCCAGCCTACGACGATAGCACATAACCTTCCTTGTGCTATATGCCCCATAATGAAATAGCATCACCATGATCGATCATCTCCTAGGTCGACCTTCGACCTCGCTCAAGAGAGCCCAGATCTTTTCAGTCATCCTCTTCTGGCTCTATTTCCTCGTCACAGGCAAACGCGATGGACCCAACCCTTCAATTAGGCGTCTCAATGCCTTGCTCTCGCGTTTCTCTCCATGGCAGATTGTCGTATTCTCTTCTGTTGGCATTTACACCATCCGTCATCTCGACTCGCTCCTTGGCTTTGGCGCACCCGAACCGCTCGCTCGAATGTACTCTCGAAACTTCTATCGTACCACTTGGCTCGTCACTGCATTGGATGCCGGTTTTGCTACTGCCATGAACATCAAACCAAAGTGGTTGAGGGATATCATGTCGATGGTGTTCAGTGCATACTACGTTGTGTATGCAAACGAGGCGGACGAAAAGTTGAGAAAGTACAGAGCGTTTTGCACCGTCGAAATGATGCGCACCACATGGGAAAAGACTACCAACCCCTATATCAGATTGGCCACGTGGTTCCACAGACCTAGTCTTGCTATTGCGAGGCCATTGTTGATCCCTCGACCACAGGTGGGAGCGCATCACACCAGACCGAGCAAAGCTTGGCTCTTCTATGCAAAAAGCGAGAGACACCTTCGCATGGAGGAAGAGTTGGTGTTGGATTTGTGCGGAGGAGGATACATTTGTATGAACCCTCAACATCACGAAGAGCGACTACGACAATTGGCCAAGCAAATGCAGAAACCCGTCCTCTGCGTCGACTATTGCAAGGCTCCAGAATACCCTTATCCTTTTGCTCTCGAGGAATGCTTTGATCTCTACCGAACACTGCACGAAACAGCCGGCAGGGTCATCGGCATGAGTGGCAATCCCAATTTCAGAATCATTCTCACCGGTGATTCCGCGGGTGGCAATCTCGCCACAGGTGTAGTATTGAAGATCATCCAGTATCCACAGCCGCGTATCCAACTCGCCTACTCGTCCCAGACAGCAAAGGAGAGCAAACAGAGCATGATCCCGCCGCATCTGCCCAAACCTATCGGCGTAGTGTTGAGCTATCCGAGTCTTAATTTTGGCTTCTCATCCTGGATGAAGCCCGAGCATCTGCGTCTACTCCGTCAACAGTCCGAGGTGAATCTCGACAATCTGGCACAAAACCAAACCGGACTGGCACAGAGCGCATCGTCGTCGTCTTCGCTCAAAGGCACCAGGCGCAGGTCAGCGGCGAGTTTGGCCAACGCAGCGGTGGCGAGCGCGGCGGACAGGAAGAGGACCGAAGCAAAACGAGCTCGATCCAAGGAGCGGCAAAAAGATCCAAGATCGTACCAGTCGTTGACCAGGACGGCAGAGTTGCATCTGGATGAGAGGGCCAGGTATGCCGAGGTGGATCCGACATCGGATGAGAATGGCTCTTTCACTCCACCCGACACGTCGTACGATCAACCGTATCCAAAAGGTGCTCTGACGCCATCTTGGGAAAAGTCGGGTTTGCCGTGGGGACAGGTGACGATGCTGGACGAGATGGCTGATCGAGAAGAAAAGCGAGCTCAAGCCAGATTCGAGTCGGAACAGAAACTTCTTCAACAAGCCGCAGCCGAGGCGGATTCGAAGACCCAACAATCGTCGAAACGTTGCGTTCCTTTCAACACGCGACTCACTGTGACTTCAATGGCAGGTTACTTTCAGGATAGGATCATCACGCAAGGTATGCTAAGAGCTATGGCGATCTTGTACGTTGGACCTAAACGTCAACCGGATCTGGATCACGATTATTTCCTAAGCCCTGTGGTTGCTCCTGCACATCTGCTCGCCGAATTTCCTCCAGTCTTGTTCATCTGTGGAGAGAAGGATCCGCTGTGCGACGATACGGTGATTATGGCGGGAAGGATTCGGGAAGCCAAACTCGCCAAAAAGGCGGATTTGCAACGACGTCGTGCCATGGCTTCCGCAAGGTTTGGTGAAGGTTTGAGGACCACACCCATCACTTCTTGCTCCCCTGCAACAACAAACAATGCAGTGGACAGGGGATTGATGAGTGGAGGGTTGCCAGCGGTGGATCCGATCGAGGACGAAACAGCCGAGGATTGGGTGCAGATGAGGATCATTGAAGGTTGGAGTCATGGGTTTTTGCAAATGTCGAGTTTGATGCCCGAAGCAAAGCAGGTGATTGGGTTCTTGGGTACGTGGATGAGTCTTGTTTTCGAGGAGTATGGCGATAAGTTGGATGAAGAGAGGGAGAGAAAGGTAGAAGAGACGAGAAAAAAGTTGGTCGAAAGTAGGAGTAGGGATGGGAGTCCGATGATGAATCCATCTACCCTCTTTGATGTTGTCGGTAAGGGGGTGGAACGATTTTCTGCAGCAGCAGCAGCAGCAGCAGCAGCGGTGGCAACAACAACGACAACAGCGGAAGGTAGAAGCGTTGGGGGCGGCGGTGGTGGGGAAAATAACAGAGGTCAAGTGCAGGTCATTGCTGCACAGGGTGAGAAAGAAGATGCGGATGATGAAGAAGAAGAAGAAGACGAGGAGGGGGAGGAGGATGGACCGATCATGGTGCTTCCTCGTAAACACCGTCCATCACTCAACGCATCGTCTCAAATTCAACAAACGTCACCTTCTGCTACCTCGACCGAGCCTCGCAAACCTTGTTCTGCCTCTTCTCGTTCGTCCATTTTTACTGACTCGACGATTCATACCCAGATGGCCGCGCTCGGCGCTGTGGCTGGTAAGCATACCCTCATCAACAGCAGTGGTGGTGGTATTGGTGGTATTGGTGATATTCGATCATATTCAGACTCTGAAGCTGCAGGTGCACATGCTACTGTTGGTGGACCAAGCCACGCTACGCTTCATGACAATATTGATGGGAAAGCGGGTGGAGCAGATTCCGAAACAAACTTGGACTCCGAAGCTGGTGGCGGTGATGGTACTGCAGCGAGGTCAGATTTGTTTGGATTGAATAGTACCACGGCGGCTAGGAGGGCAAGCAGAGGCGGCGGTGGCGGTGGAGGAGGTGGTGGAGTTGGAGTTGGGAGTGGGATGGGAAACGATAACAAGTATAGGGTTGGTATGTTGGTTGAGGAAGCGAGTCTTTTGGATAGAAGAAGGGATGATGTGTTGTACGGTCTGGAAGGGAATAGTGCGATCGTAGAAGGGGATGATGAGAGTGATGATGATGTTTCGGTTATTGAGGAGAACAGGGATACGAGGAGAAGGAGTAGGGGTAGGTTGGTTGGTGAGAGCAGTACCGATACTACCATAAGTGACAAGTAGTACGGAAACCACCGCTTCCTTGCAACGTTTAGTCTAGCATTGCATTTGCATTTTTGGCTTTTTTATTTCTTTCTTTCTTTCTCATCACAACACTTTTTTTTTTTTTTTTTGGTTGATGTATCAGTCCCATTGCATCTTAATCGATCTATCATAACATATCAAAGGCCAGTTTGGGGGAATGATAACATGTTTCCTGTTTTACCGATGTTGGTAGGCAAGTGCAGTGTGAGTTGGATAGTCTGCCATCAGAATATGTGAATTTGTCTTTTTATTTTTTTTTGAAGCGCTTACTGCTCCTCCTCAATTCATTCTCAGAAAGCAAGTAAGTATCAACGGATGCAATGTGGTTGAATTGGGTAAAATATGTGAAAAGGGTATATACATTGGATTGATGAATGATTGATGGGATGGGATGAAATGCCAGCTTGGAAAGGAATGGAAAAGCGATTCAGGTTTTAGGGGTGTACAGATGTGGTAGAATGGCAGTGAAAACTCTCAGCATTCCAAAAAAAAAAATCTATTGCAAGCTACAATGCATTGAGCAAGGAAAGTTGATGGGTGGTGATGAGCAATTCTTTTCATTTTCCCTTTTTTTTTTTTTTTTTTTTTTTTTTTTTTTTTTACCCACAGCACAAAAAAAAAACAAAAAACATTGCTGCATTTGGTAACGAAAGTAACATCATACGTTATAAAGTGTACAAGAAATGTAATACACAATACATAATGGCACCACAAACCCACATAAGTTTTTTTTAGATTTTTGTTACTGTAACTACAACTGTTCTTATAAATAACCGAAAATCAATCATTCCAAAACAGAGATGAACAAATGACAAAAAAAAAAAAAATCACACCCCAAAACTCACAGTTTAAAAAAAACAGTGTAAAAATTCCATTCATTGCGCAATACGTACGAAAAGGCATCACACAATTACCACTACTAACTCCTACTTGAAATCACCCCAGATATCGGCAAAAGCATCATCTTTTGGTTTGAGTGTCGAAGAAGTAGTAGTAGCAGTGGTGGTGTTTATGGATGAACCCCAAACATCTTGTGTATCAAACAATCCACCCCTTGCTCCTGATCCTCCTCCTGCACTAGTAGCATTAGTTGTCATACCCGAACTCCAAGGATTCAAACCGAATCCACCATTTGCATTGTTCGACGAAGAATTAACATTGTTCTGTTGAGCTGAAGAACCCAAATCAAGACCTCCAAACGAGGTGTTGAGATCTGCTGCTAAACCGGACTTACCAGCAATAGCAGTATTGTTGTTGTTGGTGGTGGGAAGGGCGGATGAGAAGGAACCGAAATCGCCATAAGCATTGTCACTGCTACTGACCGATGCAAGTGCAGGTGCCGGTGCAGATGGTTTGGAACCGAAAAGAGACATGATATCGTTCTTACCCTTTGTACTATTGCCCCCTACCACGCCGGTAGTGTTCGAAGAAGTAGGCGAAGTGGCGCTAGGTTCGTGCCAATCCAGGTCAAAAATCCCTCCGCCTCCACCAACACCACTATTGCTGGGTTTGTTCGAGGTTAGCGCTGCTGCTGCTGACGCTGTTGTTGTTGAAGTTTGGGATGTTGGCTTGTTTACCGAAATTTGTGTTTTTACTGTTTGAGATGCAGACGGTGTTGGATCGTCCAAAAGATCAATCGCACTCTGCTTTTGTTGTTGTTTATTGGACGTAGCTGAACCAGTGGCAGTGATATCAGCTGAACCACCACTTTTCGAAACAGCAGTAACAACAGTAGCAGTAGCAGTATCACTTGAATTTTCACCATCGAGAGATGAAGGATCGTTCGGAACAGGACCATCTTTAGCCCAACGTCTGGATTCGTATTTGGAACGAATAAAACTTTCAATCTTGTGATCCGCAGGTACGTGACCGATTTTCAGATGTGCTTCCCAGTAAAGATTGCATCTACGATTGCCCCATTTCTGCACCGATTCCATCTGTTCCGGCGTCCAAATGTCCAAATCGATTGATTTGACTACATTACATTACAGAGAAGAGAAAGAAAACAGTGAGTTGAACATTATTAAATCATGATGTTTTCATCAAGGTTGGGTTGAGAATGTCTTACCTTTGGAGATATGAGTACCCATACTTCGATGGATACCACTACATCGAATGCAGAGGAAACAACCTAGGTTCCAACTGGCCCATCTGGGATCGTTCTTTTTGCAGTCTACGCATACTTTGTTGTCGGCAGATTTGACCAACGATCGGAGCAATTTTGCGTTTGCTTCGGTTTGGGCTTTGGATTGGGTCACGCGCGACATGATTACTTTTGTTAACTATTACTGGGTGATAGCGCGCAAAGTTTTGAACAAGATGGTAAATTCCAAGCCTTAACTGAGCTCGTGTGATGTTTTAACAGGCGGATTTTAGACTGAAAGTTGGGTGTGTGTGTGTGTGTGTGTGTGTGTGTGTGTGTGTGTGTGTGTGATGTGTTGAGAGAGATTTGAGCGAGATCAAGTTTTAACCAAGAGGTTGAGAAAGTGGTAATCAGGAGAAACACAGGGATGGTGGTGGAAGCAAGACTGTCACTCGATGATAAGTTGGGTAAAGAAGTTAAAGCGCCAACACACACACTTCAAAAGAGAGAGAGAGAGAGAGAGAGAGAGTAACTCACGCGCACGACGCTCATCTCATCGGCCAGCTCATCCCCACCGAACCCACCCCAATACAACTATCAACATTTCGATGTAACACATTTGTAATTTTAAAAAACTTCCGTTTGTTGCACCTCGGCCACCATCTCTTGGCCAAACTACACTTTATCGTCATGTTTGCGATGCCAATCAAAAACAGCCAATCACAGTAGATTTGCATAGGACTCGAGATTATAGAGATAAAAGAAGAAAGTACAAGTACAAGTAGAAGCCCTGTATGCCATGCAGAATTGGTCAAAGCGTAACTTCAGAAGCATGGTAACGAGATGTAAATGCAGAATATAGGTGAAAAGTTTGTGTGTGTTTTCTTCAATTGGTGTTGACAATTGCATCGATCAAGATTTTATCGCTAGAACAACCGTTGCGAATACTTTCCAAAAGGCTGAATTCCACTGAAGCAGGAGGAGCAGATGCCATCATCCCGCCCGCTGCTGCTGTAGTAGCAGTAGTAGTGTTTGTTGTTGTACACTTGCTCTTCTTCTGTTGTTGTTGTTGTTGTTGTTGTTGTTGTTGATGAATCTGATGCAACGATGCTGACAAAGTTTTCCAGTTTGTATCCCTTTCCCTTAATGCTTGCAAACTTAGCTGTGCTTCTGGCAAGGTCGACATGGTACTGCTGTTGTTGAAATTGTTATTACTCGCAGTGGTGGTTGTGGGAGGTAGTTGAAACGTTGTACCGTCCAAACCTGACAGATCCACAAAAGCATCTAGCAACGAAAGATTATGACCCCTACCAGCGGATCCAGCTTTTCCCATCATCCTCGCCTCACTTGTGACTGGATGCGTTAATGGAGATAGTTGTGAATCTCTCAAATAGCGTACTGCTGAACGTAGCGTGTATTGTACTTCGTTGAGAATGTTGAACCATTGTTTAGCTCGATCTTGAAACGCTTTGGCGCCATTAGCTTGTTGTTGTTCTGAAATTGTGGTTTGGGGCAAGGGAGAAAGTTGGAAAGTATCGGGTGATGTAGGTGGTGAAAGGGGAAGAAGGGCACGCATACTTTCGGCAGCTTGAGAGAGAAGAGAGGCAAGTCGTTCATCGGCTTGCATGAGCAATAGGATTTGTTGATCAGTTTGTTGATTTCGTGTACGGGCTTTGGCTTGACCAAGTACGATGTGTGCTTCTCGACGTTGTTGACGGATCTGGGCAAATTTGGGTTCGAGGATGGTATTCTGTAAATGTTCGGGTAAGAGATCAAGCGATGGCTCGGATGATGAAGATGATGATGAAGATGATGATGAAGATGATGATGATGATGATGATGATGAAGAAGAAGAAGCTGCGTAAGTGTGGGCGATGGGCTTGGTTGTAGTGATAGAGGTCATGATGAGAGTGATATTCTACTATGGTGTATAAGCAAGCAAGAATGGAGGACGATGATGGTGATGCAAAGAGATGATGATTTTTGGGATTTGGTTCAAGTTCGAGTTAGTTTTTGTGGTACCAATTCCAAAGGCTCAATTAGCACATGGCACATGACCTAAACGAGATAAGATCCACAATATAAAGACAGTGGAAAGCCTTAATTCAGATATCGACAACCTCTCTCTCTTCTCTCTTCTCTTCTCTTTCTTTCTTCCTCACACACACACACTTTGGCTCGCTTAAAGAGTGGTACTGCATGCCAGCACACTAATTTAGCGTGGCTGCGAGAAGAGTTTGGGATGTGATGCAATCGCACAATTAGCCGAGAAGAATGGGCTGCATTTACGATATACTGGTACAGAGTGTATTTTTTTTTTTTTTTTTTTTTTAATTTCATACGCCGACCTAGGCCGAAAAGGCCCATGCGGGTGGCTTACAAATCGCGACTAATCAGGACAGAACAAATGGCCGGAGAAGTGCAAAACGGGGAAACTAAGGAGCAGCGGTGCAGGGTGCGGGCAGGACAAGAAACTGGGCAGATAAAAGGTGGAGAATGTAAGGCAAAACCGCAAATCCTTAGCGGACCCAAGCGACGTCAAAGAGATTGGCCAAAAGAATTTGACGGAGGGAGTAGGACTAAAGCGCAACCCGGGCGGTACGCGCTCGGGCTTGCCTGAGTATGGGAATTGTGAAAAGGGAAGATGAACACCAGTTCAAACCTGGTGGAGCGGCATGTGGGGCTTGCTTGTCTTGGTCCAAGGGCCAATGGAGAGTGGGCATGCAACAGATTGACCTTGCAAGGGCGTGGAAGGTGGTGTGGCTGTAGTCTTACCAGGACCGCGGTTGCGCTTGATGCCAGGGGAGCGCCGCGTTTTGCCGTAGAAGTTGGGCTCAACTGGCGCCCAGATGGGTTCCTTTGCAATGGCAAAAGGGCGGTCAAAGTACAGGGCATTTGACCTCTGCCGCGGTGGGGAGCCTCGCCTGTTGGCTGGGGAGGATGCGCAGGCAGCTGTTGGGCGAGTGATGTTGGAGTGCAGAAAGCCCTGTTGCTTACGGGCGTGGCGGCGAGAGCGCCTAGCGTCAGCTGCGGCGCGGCGCACGTCCTCCATGGTGTGGTGCGGGAACTGAGGTCTGAGGGGATGGGGAAGAAACTGGCTAACAAGGCTGGGGGAGATGGTGGAGCGGAAGGCAGGTTAAACGCATAGGTAGCAGTCAGGAGAAGTTGAAGGACGCGTCTAATTTTGGGCCTGCGCAATACTTGGTCGGTAACTGTGGAACCGCTCTGCCAGGAAATCGGCAAATGCAGCTGTTGACCTTGGGTCATTAAGACCAACTTTGAAAGTGGTAACAGAGCCCCCTTCTTGCAGCCTGCGGTCCTGGCGAAGCCGCAATTCCAGCCGCTCCTTAGCCAACCTGAGGTGCGGGCAGCGCAGTAGGTGGCTTCTGTCGTCGCGTCTGCCACAGTGGTTGCACGCAGTTTCGACACCAGGGACGCGTCTGGAATGCAGGAACACGTTTACGGCCAGATGGCCAGTGCGGGCTTGTGCAACAAGCAAGGCCTGGCCTCGTCGAAGCTGGTGGTACAGGGTAAAGGCGCGGCCAATCCTGACTGTGTTGATGGCCTTGAGGGCGCTGCCATGGGGGGACCTATCCCATGACAGCTTCCACGCCTCAAGTGTTCGTTGCACAATGTGCCGTCGCAGCGCAGACTCCTCTGCTTGCTCAGCCGGCATGGGGAGGGCATTATCAGCTGCCTCCTGGGCAAGCACGTCTGCTTCCTCATTTCCAGCAATGTCATGATGTCCAGGGATCCAAACCAGGGTAACGTTGTGGGCCGATGCAAGCTCTTGGATGGCTCGTACATCTGGATCGGTAGAAGGGCGTAGGCCAATGGTCACAATTGCCGCCCTGTTGTCGCAGAAAATAAACGAACCTGAATCCGCAACCCGGTCTTCAAGCGCTGCCCGGATGCCTTTGAGCTCTGCGCGGTAGACTGTGGAGTCCAGACCAATGGCCTCGTGGCGGAAGAGGGACTGGCCGTCTGCCTGACAGAAGTATGCAAAGGCGGCAACGCCATTCTTGAGTGATCCGTCTGTGTAGACATGTTGCAGTGATGGTATGCACTGTGCGGCAAGGCCGTAATGTAGGTCGATGGCCTCCTGCTTGCTGGGTGCAACCAAAGTGCGTGGAATGGCCAACATTGGGGCCGGCTTTGTCTCTCTCTTGGTCACGTCGCTGGCAACAAGTCTGGGCCAGTGACAGACCCACGTCTGAAGGGGCCCCTGGAGCCTCTTGGGCTGAACTCGGACAGCGCGTTGTGTCACCTTGTGGTTGGGGTGCGAGGATGGGAGTGCAAGCCAGCGGACCAAGCTGAAGCCGGCTGCACGACTGAGTGCCAGTGGGACCGGAGCCAAAGAGGCCTCTACATTGAGTGCATCTGTGGATGTGGTAGAAAAACAGCCAGTGATCCGAATGCAGGCAGCTCGCTGGACACGAATGAGGGGTTGGACTAGTGCAGTGGCAGCCCTGGGCTTGTGCCAAACGGCGCATGCATATGACATGATCGGCCATACGCCCGAGATGTACAGTTGGCGCTGCAGTTGGAATCTGAATCCCCAGGCGCAATTGCCCCACGCAAGGATGGTACCTAACGCTCTCGTTGCCTTTGCGCTGACTGCAGCCACGTGAGATGTCCAGGAGAGTTTAGGGCCAAAGGTCACGCCTAGGATTTTGAGCGAAGGAGAATGCGTCAGGCGGAGGCCATCTAGGTCAATGTCACCCAAGCTTGCAGGCGCGTGTCGTGGCGAGAAGATCATATAACCAGACTTTGCCGGATCAAAGGCAGCCTCATGGCTTTGGGCCCACTGAAGGGCAGGATCCAGAGCGCGGACAACATCGCGGCGGAGAGTATCGATGGGCCCGGCAACCAGGAGGGTCTTGTCATCAACCCAGCCAATACTGAGGGTGCGACGCAAGCGTTGGTGTTCGACCATCCCTCGGCTGTAGATCAGCCAAAAGAGTTGCAAAATGGGCGAACCTTGAGGGAGGCCAACGTCTACCCTCCGCATTGGGCCAAGGAAGCTGCTTTCAAGTCTGAGCAATGCACGTCTGTCTGCCATGAATGATGTAGCCCAGCTGATGACTGCGCTTGGGAGTTTGGCCTTGGCCAGAGCGTCGGCAAGAATGCCAGGCTGGACGGCATTGTATGCCCCCTTGACATCAAGTGCCACTAACGCGCAGTGCAGGCCATTTTTTGGGAGTGCCTGATGAACTCATGGATGCGGATCAGGGCGTCCTCTGTGCTCCTGCCCGGTCTACCGCCGTAGTGCTCTGCAGCAATGAGGTTGCTGTTTGTCTCGGCCTCGGCTAGGATACGGCCGGCAACAAGTCCTTCCAGAAGTTTGCCTAGCACAGGGAGCAGACTGATGGGCCGGTACGCACCTGCCTTGCTATAGTCACTCTTGTTTGGTTTCCTCAGAATGGCAACAGTTGCAACCTTGAAACAGCGTGGGTGGTGTCCAAAGCGAATGGCGCAATCGTTGAAGAAGGCCGTGACAATTGGAACAAAATCCGGCCACAGAGCGGCTAAGACCTTGATCAAGCGCCACGAGATGAGGTCTGGTCCAGGGGCAGAGCGGAGTTTGGCAGCATTGATCCTCTGTTGAACCTCCGCGGTGGTGAAGGGGAGCCAAGGGGCGGCAGTTGAGGCGGGCAAGGCTTGGGCGTCAGATGGGCTGGGACGGTTTGGCGGTAGTAGAAATTCGCTGGCAAGTGCGGCCTCTTTATCCTCCAGGCAGGTGGTAAGCATACCGTTTGCCATCTGTAGTGGAGCGATCTTGAAAGCAGCCACTCTGTTGTTGCCCAGCTTAGCAAGCTTCCAGAGAGAGCGAGGGTCAGCGACCTCATCCAGGCGTTGGCGAGAGTGTGCACGCTTTGCAGCCCTGATGCTTTTCTTGTATTTGCGTTGTTGCTCCTTCCATGAGGCGTACGTACCGGTACCAGCCTGGAACGCTCGCCGTGCTTGGTGAGCAAGTCTGCGGCCTTCTTTGAGAGAGGGAACGAACCACTCTCTGGTTGCTGGTCCAATCCTGATAGGAGCGGCAAGGGCCTTATAGCCAGTGCGGATGGCATCTGTCAGCGCTTCCGCATGGCCGTCAAGGTCATGTAGAGAGGCTGGCGGTCTGTTGCTCTGGGGTTTGGCGTACCAAGCCTGCTGCACAGCGGTGGCAAACGCTGCCTCGTCCTTTGTTTGCAGGCTGATTGGTGAAGGGGCAGGGGGCATGGGCGACAAGTCAAGGTGGATCTCAACTGCAAAATGGTCTGAACCATGGTTGTTGTCCAGGCGTGTGATGCTGCGTAATGCGCCCGCAACAGTTGGACAACCAAAAGCAAGGTCAATGGTAGTACACCTGCCTGACGGGCCCAGGAAGGTGCCAAGGTCGCGCGGGGTTAAAAGGTGCAGGTCTCTTTCAGCCAAAGCGGCCAGGAAGCTATCAACGTGGCGAGATGATGAGGTGGTGTCGCTCTCCCAGGCTGGGTGGTGCAGATTGAAGTCGCCAAGGACCAGACATGGTTGTGCAATGGTCCCGTGGAGCAAGGTAGCTAAGGGGCTGAGGAGTTCTTGCGACTGGGGAGAGTTGTAGACAGAAGCGAGGAGAAGCGAGCCGGCCAAGGTGTTGACCTGCAGGCAAAGGATATCCGGATGGTTGAGAGGATGGAGCTGGACATCTGAGGGAGAGATCAAGTGGTTGGCATATATGATGGTGCGGCGGCGGTTTGGGAGAGGCGCGGAGGGCTGGGCGGCCGGAGCCCAGTTCCAGCTTGTGTTGGCAGGGTCCCCGTAGAGGCGCCAACGGGGATGGGAGACGGTGTTAGGGAGGGAGGCAAAGGGTTCCTGCAGGCAGAGAAAGTCATACATTTGGATGGCGGGATCGTTGAGGATGCTGTGCATTACCTCAGGTGATCGGTGAACGTTGAATTGGAGGACTTTCATGCGTATTGCGTTGGGGTGTGGCGGAGGCTGTTGTTGAACTTGGCCAGGTAAGTTAGTCTAACGCGGCAGAAGTTGCTCATTGCTTCGTGGTTCTCGCCGCAGTTGGGGCAATGCTGGCGCTGGTGCATGCATGAGGTACCAAGTCCACTGCCTTCGTGCGTGCAGGCGCTACATGCGCGGTGGTCTTTGGTAAGGTGAGGCCTGGAGCAGTGGCCGCAAACAGGCGCTGCTCGACAGTTCTTTGCAATGTGACCGAAGCGGCAGCACTTGGAGCATTGTTGGGGCCGTCCTAAGGGGGGGGCGGTAGGTATCCACTGTGAGGACCCTATGGTCAAGGCTGAACCTCTTGTTCTTAAGGATGTTGTCTCGCACAATCTTGGATTCGGCCTGGAGGACTATGCTTGTGAAGTCCCGAAGGCTCGCCTTCTGAGGTCCTACAAGCCACTGTGAGTTGGTGAATTTGACATTGTTGCAGGACTCTAGGTCGGAGACAACCTGGTCCAGGTGCGCAGTGGGGTCGAGCTGGCCCTTGGGCGCAGGGACACCATGTACAACAACGGCAAGGTTAGACAGGAGGGCAGGCTTATTGATCTTTGGGAGGGTGTCGGCGTCCGGGAAGGCTTTGGGAAGCCAGGAGTTGTCCGCCATCAGGATGGAGTCTGCGCCTTCGCTGGTCTCAAAGATAATGGCAATGTCCTTGCTAGCAAGGCGCACGGTCTCGTGGACCTTGGCGCCTGTGTGGGCAAGGATCACAGGGCTTACAGCTTCATGTAGGCGCACATTAGAGAGGGCAAAAATAGTATTAGATTCATGGAGGTCTTGACAATTGAGAATGACTCGATGGTGTGGGGCAAAACGTGCTGTCTTAGGGGTGTTGTGAGTGATGGCGCCGTCTTCTGGTGTGGCGGTGACTCCGGCTCTAGCAATCTGTGCATAGCTCCTTGTATTCTCCTTGATGATGGCGCCGAGCCCGGAGAGGGACTTAGCGTTGGCATAGCGGACCTCAGAGACAAGGTTGTCGATCTTCTTCTCGAGCGAGGCGTCTCGTTTAAGAGGTCCAACAAGGGCGGCAATTTGGTCGGCGAAGCGCTCGCATTGAGCTCGGCTCAAAGTCCTTTTGTCGGCAAACAGGGCTCTAAAGGCTATGACCGCTTGTTCGATGTCCGTGGCTGCTGAGCTGCTGTCGAAAGGGGCCGGAACAAGCGCAGGTAGGGTGTTGTCCACCGGAGGGTCGGGAGGGGGCGCAACTGGTGCATCGGGGCTGGAACTGGGCTGCATCATGACCTTGGCTGTATGCGCGACAAAATTCTGCAAATGGTACAAAACTTTGACACAGCACACGGCCGTGGTGAGGCAGGTGTTTGGTGGTGAATAGAGAGGGGCAAGGGTGGAGAGATAGTGAGAAGATCGTAAGGGAATGGAACCAGCAGGCCAACCAAGGGGTCGCTACCAAGAATCGGTGATGGTTGTACAGAGTGTATTGATGCTCTGCATGCATCGCAAACCCAAATGAATCAAATTAATTTAAAGTAGGATTTCGTGTGACTTTACAGTTGGAATTCAATCATTTAAAAAAAGCTCGTTGCTAAACATGCGCTTTGAAAGGTGAATATGTGAAAAATCGGAATTTGGGAAGCGAAATCAATTTAGTCTGCATATATTAAACTTATATCGAATCTAAATGGCTTTCAAGTCGATTTTGTATTTTGATTCTTTTAAACCAACAAATGACCATGACGATGGTCATGTTAGACCGCTAGTACTTAAAACGAAGAAAAGGTTGAAACTGTAAGATCGTAAGGTTTCTAATGTCGATACACACACAATTACTAAGTCAGGTCAGATAGATACAGTTAAGGGTCCAACCCAAAAGGTCCATTCCAAAAGGTCCATCATCCATCCCCTTTCGACGTGGCCAAGTCTTGTTTGTCTTTAATTCCTTCGACTCCCACTTTCTTCTCCACTTGTACCATCATCTCTACTCATCCCTGCTTCCGTTTCATTCTTCTTGAGTCTTACATTTCACACGTCAGATATGCATTCAACGCTCTCCCGACTCAACGCAGTCTCGGCACTAGCCACCACCATCATCCTCGTCCTAGTCGCCTTGATCGACTTGACCCATTTGCCCTTTCTCACCTCATCACGCACCTTTTCTTCTTCTTCAGCTGCTGTTGTGATCAATCAACTAGAGGTGGTGAGAGGCAAAGCCGTTTGGCACATGGATAGGAATGTTCAAGATTTTGTCGAGGTGGATTTCAACATTGATGCTGATTTTAGTACTTTGTTCGATTGGAATACAAAACAAGTCTTTGTATCCCTCGCTGCAACCTATGATAATGCACAACATGTAAGTACCAAAGAGAAAACAAAAACCCCGCCTTTCTTACAACTAGCATACTCATCCCCATCGACGAAATCCTTCTTTTTTTTTCTCGATTTCCCTCTTGTCACGCTCGTTCCTTACTCTTGGTCTCTCCCGTCTGTGTGGGGGGGTATGGGTTGAATGGTAGGTTAAGAACGAGGTTGTCATCTGGGATCGAATCCTTAGAACAAAACAAGATGCTCATGTTGCTCTCAACAATTCCAAAAACAAGTATGGTTTTCGTGAAGTTGGTCGATCATTCAAGTAAGTCTCTCCTTTGAACGAAGAGGCAAAGTAAGTCATACTGAAGAGGAAAAATATTTAATTTTTTTTTTTTTTTTTTTTTTTTTTTTTTTTTTTTTTTTTTTTTGCTTTTTTGTGTTATAGGAATGTCAAAAATGCAACGTTTACACTCAAATACAACGTTATGCCCAAAGTTGGTTTCTTACATTACGCCAATCATATGACAACAAAAGTGATTCCAATCAACAACCAAAAACAGATTCAATCCTCTCATGAAAACCATCATCCCAAAGTGCAACGTCTTTATTACTGATGACTAGAATCAAACCTCAAATAGTATAGAGTCCCACCTTTCTAAAGTGCATCATCCCAATGCAATCCAAACAAACAAAGCATTTTTTTTTCCAACCTGTTTTTGATGATTACTGCTGAGAAGCTGAGTGTAGCATGAGCAGATTTTACGTTGGTTTAGGTTGCGCATGTGATTTAGGATCGATCGAAAACGCTAAAAATGGATGATTTGGTTTTGCTACCCTTCTTATCATCCCCTCTTCCTCTTCCTCTTGACGTTGCTTTACCTACACTTTTTGATTTCACTCTCTTCACTCCAGCTCGTTTACCATCATCCCTCACTACCCTACGTTGACTACCCGAATCTTGATCACTTTCACTACTACTACTACTACTACTACTACTACTACTACTACTACTACTACTACTACCACTAGTAGTATCGGTTTCGGATGAACTTTGAATGCTTTCACTTTCCATTTCACCAACATTCATTCCCTCATTTTCACCACCACCACCAACATTATTGTCACCTTTGTTGAAAAAATCCCCATTCATCATCTTGAAATCACCACCACCATTCGCAAGCACAGGAGTATTATTACCCCCACTACCCGTGTTGCTTGAGGGACTAGCAGGTTGACTCAAACTCTGCCTAAGTGTAGCAGGTTTGAGTTGGGAAAGCCTCGTAAAAGCCGTAGTGTTATTACCCACATTCACCAACCCATTCATTCGACCATTCGTCGAAACGGGTGTGAGTCCATGCAAGAATGGATTACGACGCAAACTACTACTCGTCTTGGTTGCTGGAGCCATCGCAGAATCAGATGTAGATGGTTGTGGTGTTGTTGTAATCGCCCCAATCTTATTCGATTCTCGTCCATCTTGTTGAGATTCTGTCCAAAACTCGTCCTCCGACGACGAGCCACTGCCATCCGATGAACTACTGTCTGATTGGTCACTGTTAGAATCCTCCTCCTCCGACGATGAGCTAGAAGAATTCATCTTGTTGCCAACACTTTTCCTACGTTCAACGCGAGAAGGAGAATCACTTTTCGATGGTGTTATCGTTCTCATCCTTTTCCTGTCAACATCATCATCATCATCATCATCATCACCATCATCTTCCGAATTCTCCTCACCACCACCGTGACTCGTATCAGAACTTGTGATCGATGCACTTCTCGACCTCGACCTCGATCTGGACCGCATTTGCGTTTGTGTATCCTCTTGTTGCTTCATCTTGCGTTTCCTCTCTTCCAACTGTAATCGTTGTTGTTGTTGTTGTTGTTGTGCTGTTGTTGAATCACCACCACTCGCACTGTGCTGAACCTGGGATTGAGTTTTGGATTGAGTGTTGGGTAGAGGTTCAACATCCATATTATCGTTCTCATCACCACGGGGTATGGCGCACAACATGGGACTAGTGGCTAGTTCGGCTTCAGATGATTCGGAAGGTGCACGTAAACCTGGTAAATCATGTTGCGATGATTTATCGCTTTGACTCTGCCCTTCGTTGACAATGGCAGGTGAAGAAGGGGTAAGTGCAATTCGAGGTTCCAAACCATCTGTGGGTTTAGCCGAAGATCCGTCTACGGTTGGAAGCGACTTTTTGGCGCTAATTGCTGCTGCTTTTCGCGTCGCGCGTGTCTTGACTGGCGACAAAGATGAGATCGTAGTGGCAGCAGCTTCGGTGCCGCTTGGAGGAGGAAGCTCAGGTTCGACTGACGGTAGTGCAGCAGCAACAGTCGCAGGACTGGTCGCATCTGCTTTCCCGGCAGCCGCAGCAGCGCGCTTCTGTGCTGCCGTGGGAGCTTTGGGCTTGGCAGATGTCTTTGCCCTCACACTCCCTTCCGGTTCGGTATTCTGGGTCATTTCTTGTGTCGATTTTGTCGAACCCTGGTTTGAATCTGGCACAATTTGAGAAGAATCCTCTTGTGTACTCTTCCCAATTTCACCTGCATCCGCACCTGCAACCTCACCATCCTTGCCCGCACTAAACTGCTCCCCAAGCCAATCCTGCAAAATGCGCATGGAATCCTTATCCTTTTTAGTCTTTCGAGCTTTCTTCCTAATCATACCTAGTAGGTCGATGATGGCTTGAGATCCGCCTTGCCATACCCTACAGTTTTCCTTTGCATGATCTGGAGTGGCTTGGCAGACAAGGCAAATATCGGTGCCGCTAGTGTTAGCTGCAGCTGCTTTTGACGCACGTGGCTTTGCAGGAGTGCGTTTTGAACCAGTAATGGTGGTAGATGCGGCGGTTGAATCTTGAGTGTTTGGTTCTGGCGCGATGACAGTATCGCTTTGCGCAGCAGGAGCTCGCCCAATGACCTTGCTCGCTTCTGACAAAGCGGTTGCTGGTGCTGGTTGAGTCGAATTAGACTCCGCTTGCCAAACCTCGGCAGGCTCCTGAGGAGTAACGGCAGTCGTGGCAGCAGCGCCTTTCGCCTGGGCTTCGGCCTTTTTGGCCGCTTTTGTCAAACGAGGCTTCTTGGCCGGTGGCGCATCCTTCTTCGCCATATTTGCCAAAGATTGGCCTGGCTGCTCGGCGACACCACCAACAGCTGGCTGAGAAATTTCGTCGAGCACGGATACTTGTGAAGAGTTGGCAGCCTCGCCGTCAGCAGCAGCTTTGGGATCTTCGGTAGCCTTGGTGGCCTTTGTGTCTCTAGGCGTCTTTGAGGGCGTAGAAACTGGCTCTGACGTCTCTGTATCTGCTTGCGAAGAGGGTCCTGGAGCTGCAGCGGAAGCTTGTGTTGCTTTCGGGATGGGTGCAGAGTCCTCAACACCAGCAGTGGCAGCGGCAATGGCGTTAGCAGCCGCAGCAGCTTTGGCCTCGGCAGCTTTACTCGCCTTCGTCGCTCTTGGCCTCTTTGCCGGCGAAGCACTCTCTCCAGTCGCCTGAGAGGGTGCTTCTGCGGCCGCATCAATGTTCTGAATAGCAGGAGGAGTTTCGACGTTGACAGCAGCAGCAGCAGCAGCTTTGGCCTCGGCAGCTTTACTCGCTTTCGTCGCACGGGTCTTTTTCACTGGCGTGGCCGTCTTAGGAGGTTCTTGCGAGGATCCGTCAAGCTCAATGGGCTCAGCAGCGGCCTTGCTCGCCTTTGTAATTCTACCTCTCTTGGCTGGTGGCGCAGCTGCAGATGGTGATTTTGTTGACTCTGCTGACACTTCTGCTGTGGCATCTGCGCTGGGCATGGAGGCTTGGACAGTATTTTTCGGACGACGCCCTCTTGGCTTGCTTGTAGATGAAGTATTCACTGAATCCGAGACTTGAGCCGGGCTAGTTTCGGGTTGCGAAGCCGCAGCTGGCTCAACGGTGGTTTGAAAGCTGATGGGAGCTTCGATCTCAGCTGCTGTTGTGGAAGTGGAGGGTGCCTCAGTAGTGTTAATAGTACTAGTTGTACCAGTGTCCTGCTGGAACGACGAAGTTGCACGAGTGGGCGGCACGACTTTTTTCGGTCTGCTCGATCTGCGTTTTGGCGTTTCCACCGGATCCTGCTCGGTACCGTTCATGGCGGCCGTGGCTTGAGAAGAAGGCGCGGCGACGCTGTCTTGCGTAGCAGCAGGCCCAGTATCAGCTGACGCTGTTTCAGTGGGCGCTTGTGTCATGGCCACGTCATCCGCAATGGTTGTGGTTGTAGATATGGGGAGCGACTTTTTTGGCGGTTTGCCTCTGGGTTTCTTGGTCACAGGTGCGACTGGCGATGCAGCAGATTCTGTCGCAGGTGCTGAGCTGGTGGATGGAGGAGGTGAGATTGAGGCATGTTTACGTTTGGCAGAAACCTTGTTGATGGCTGGAAGAGCTGCGGTGGAGTTGTTGGCGAGATCGGGAAGAAGACGGGCGACTAGCGAGGCTGGACTCTCTCGATCCTCCCATCGTATTGCAGCGGATGTGGGGGTTGCTTGGGTAGCTGAAACAACTTCGGTAGAAAGTTTTGGCTGTGCTGGAGTGATTGTGAGGTATTCTCTTCCGTTGACAGTTGGTGCTAAGCTAGAATTATCAGAATGCGCTTGTGCTGCAGAAACTTGTTGGTTGGTCGCTGATGCAAGAATTTTGGATGTGATATGAGCCATATCCTGCTGATACTGCGGTGTACTTGCGTTTGCTTCTTTTGTACCATTCATGTGCGCTAGGGGAATTGCACCGGTGGCTGGTACTGAGCCATCAGGAGCAGAAGTGGTGCGAACATCGACCCTGAGCTTCTGACTCACCGCCGCATGGGTCACCAAAGCCCTGAGATCTGCATCATCGTCCAAATCGCAGACGACTCCATCTGGATTGACGTAGCTCATCTTCACGTCTTGATCCGTGGGGACCTTGAACTTGCTCCTAGCGATTCTCTTGAGAAGAGTGAGATTTTGAGGGAAGGATTCATCGTGAACCCTCTCAAAACCGCGCTGGGAAGGACCACTGAAGAGAATCACACTGGGTGAAGACGGAGTGAGGTTTAGGACAGAGTGGGGATGAGGTGAGGTTTGAGAAGTTGAGCGGAAGGAAAAGGGGGAAGAATTGTGCGCATTGTGGCTGATGTTGAAGCGGTTGACGGGGGTGGAAGGGGAGAAAGTGTCAGAAGTGGTTGTTTGGGTCAAGTCGGAAAGTAGAGATGTGCGTCCAGCACCAGCGCGGCTTCGACGATTTCTACGTTTCTTGGCTGATTGACTGAGCGAGTCAGCTTGAGATGAGGACATGGGCTGGCTAGAAGGATGCATTTTGAGAGTCAAGAATCGAGATTACTTGGTGCTGATGTCGAAGAAAGTACTAACGATGTTGCTGGGTAAATGTGATTAAGGGAGCCCCAAAGATTAAGACACCTTTGTGAGTGTCGAAGAACCAAGAGAGTGATCGGCTTTGGTGAGAGAGTTAAGTTCGATAGTCCGTATGCATTTTTAATCAAGGTGCTTCGCAATGAGAGGCTAAGATGCTGACAAGATGATCGAGAGCAAGACGATGAACAAAGTAAAGAAACAAAGAATGAAAACCTCAATTTTTTTTTCATATTTTTCCTTTTTTTTTTCTTCTCTTTTTATGGTTGAGCCCCATTGGCCATACTGTATTACAGTGATTTACATCAAATTTACAGTAATGTAATTTACTGTACAGCAAAGGTACTATATGAACAGTATTGGATTATTCCTACCCATTCCATGACATCCGCACTGCAGTGTGCGGCGCAAAACGTAGACGGTCATGACCGGATTCAAGAAAGATGAAGCTGCTCTGACTCGGACAATTTTGACGGAACATACGGGACAATCAACGCAGGCTGTCATGCTACAGGACGATGCAATGACCTTGTGAATGAAATTGACGACCTAGAGACAATAGTAATGATACATGACAACCCACTTGACTACTACTGATGGTAAAACAACCAAGAAAGAATCCCAAAGATAAAAATAAAAATAAATGAATAAAAAAGTGAATGTGCTCAGCATAATATGCCATCCCTACTACCAGTACCACGCCTGCGTTCCGTGAGCAGCGATCGCACAACCGGAGGCGGAGTGCAACCAGCAGCGTGCTTCGATGCGCTGTGAGATGTGGCTGCAGCCGGTGCTGGACGTTTGATGGCCGCACGCTCATCCTGATCCATCATCTCGGCACTGCTACGTTTCGACCCCCTAGACCTATCATCTTTCACGTCATTTAACTCGTCCTTCCGAGCAACATTGCTCTCGAGATGACCACCAATGTTTCGCTGGCTCACAGAATCGGAAAGCGGGCGTTGCTGCTGCTCAAGCTGATGCTGTTGGTGGTCTGCTTCCCAACGATTTCCATTGCGGTTGGACATGGGTGCAGGAGGTGGTGCTGAAGGTGTACGAAATCCTCGAGACCGTGTAGGATCGTACGAGTAGGGTGAGCGCAGAATGGCTGGATCTGGGTGAATCGCATCATTGCCAAGCTTGAGAAGACTGGCGACAATGTAGGCTCGGTCCAGCGTCTCTCTACGGTAAAGATCCACGCCAAACCCACCGCCGAGGTGCAATCGCACGCTGTAAAAGTCGTACATCCCATTGCGCTGCCTTAGACGCATGTTTTCCTGAGCAAAGATGGTCCCAGCAGCAGGTATCATCAGCCGAGCGGCAGGCGTACTCATCACCACCTCGGCAGCGGCTGGAACCGCTTGTGGAACCACGCGGACAGGGTCGATAAGCGACGTCCAAATGCCCTGCAGTCGGCTCGTCTCGGATGGATGCACAAGCTCGAATAGAGATCGCTCGTTCAGTTCGCTCGGCTGGTATCCAAGCAGCGCCGTGCATTCCTCAGAGATGCGAGCGCATTGCAGGTTGGTGGAGCAGATCATAGTGACAACAGCTGACACTTTGCTGCCATCCGACGTCTCAGATGCCGAGGCTGCCATGTTGTGCACACTCGTGGAAGCATGGTGACCTTGAGAGTGATACTGCTGCTCTTCTTGTTGTTGTTGTTGTTGTTGTTGTTGTTGTTGTTGTTGTTGTTGTAACTGCGGTGGGTACTGCTGCTGGTATTGTTGTTCGTATGAAAGCGAGTGTGAGTGAGGTCGCCCTGCCATCTGTTGCGAGGTAGCTAAAGTGGGTTTGCCGAACGACTCTTGTGCATACGATGACCCATTCTGCTGATGATGCGGCCACGACGAAGCCGAGTGACCAGCTGCATGACTGCCATTCGCAATCATCGGATGATGAAGATGGTCGGGACGAGAGAAAGGATAACTTGAGGCAGACACCGAGTTCGATGCGCTGCGTGGATGCGATCCAGGACCATGAGTGCGCCCAGAGACGTGCATGATGGTGCTAGACGAGAATAGCGGCGGTGATAGCAGCTCGTTGGTGCGCGTGGGCGATCGGAAGTATCCCGTATCCGAGCTGGGAGACTGACGCACATACGAGACCGAAGCGGGTGAACCAGAAACGTCGCTCGTTGCGTCGAGTGATTGAATGGTGACAATGCCCGACTGCGAAGTAGGACGGTCCTTGAGGCGAGGTCGACCACGCTTCTTGTGCTGCACATCGATGCATGTGTCACTTTTGCCCAGGTTGACGCAACGACGGCATGGCCTGCCCACATCGCACGCGAGATGAGCACGTTTGCAGTTGAGACACGCTGAGGGCACGTGTGCTTTAGTGGATTTGCGTCCTGCTTGGGATGGTTCGTCAAGATTGGGAGAGACAATTCCGGCGGAAGAGGATGTGGGTGGTTCAGGCCTCGAGGAAGCATGTAGGTCTCCAAATTGACCAGAGAGGGATGGAAGTAATGAATCCTGAGCGGGTGGATTCAATTCTGATGCGTGCGCTTCTCTTGATAATTTGAACGAAGAAGAAAGAGCACGATTTCTGCCATCGCGACCCTGCCAGGAGTTGGAAGAGGGCAGACTAGCGGAAAAGGAGGGTAGTTGGAACGGGCTGTTGCTCGAGCCAGAGCTAGAAAGAGGTGGAAGCACGCGAGAGAATGAAGAGGCTGCACTTTCCGATGGGCGGTGATCGAGAGGCGGTGATCGATGTTGGTCCTTCCATAATGGGGGTGGGGGTTGGTTTCGATTGCGCTCGAAGAATGTGCTGCTGGATGCGTAAGATGCTGTGATAGGATGGTGGTAAGAATGGAGTCGCGTTGGTCGGGGTGGTGGCAGAGAGCCGGAAGCTGATGACGAGGATGGGAGCGTAGGCGGTGAGAGTGGTTGATGTCGCGAGCTGGAGGGAGCATAGCCATCTGAGCAGCGTGACAAGGAAGGGCTCAAGGGGGGCAGCTTAGCCTCGTGCGAGTCACGGCGGTTTTCCGGGTGGGTCATGGTCATGGAAGGCAAAGATGTGAAGAGAGAGGAAATGCGCTTGACCGAGGTTGAGCGTTGATATTTTACAGAAGTTGCGAGTCGAGGCGTTGTCAGAGTGCTGATGATGTGATTAAACAGCGTCAACGAGAAGTGGTCAACGAGGATGATTGCGGGGAATTGCGGTGCAGGAAGTGGGCCAAAGTAACGCTTGTGTTCGAACAGGCTGAATGCAATATCGTAATTTGTGGTTGGTGAATGCCGATGTAGATGCGACCAGAGTGCGTAAGTAGGTGGATGGATGCGAAGGGTAGCGTCAACGTCGAAGAAGAGCTGGAAAGTTTGCGACGACGGGCTCTATCTGTGTGAGCATTGACAGCTTTAATACAGCCAGATCGGGAAGCTAAAGAATGATGACTTGGTACGGAAGATGAAGAGAAGCTAGTATCGTCGCGAGACCGAAGCGATAGTGGATCAAGGGCGAGAAATAGGATTGGTAGGGGCAAGAGGAAAGAGATAGTAAAAATTTTGAGGGAGAAGAGGTAGAAATGCGATGAGAGGAAGGGGAAACAGCGATGAAAAAGGAGGCGGAGGCGAAGGCGTGGGGAAAGAGAGCAAGGGTCAAGGCAGAGGCAGAGGCAGAGGCATAGACATAGGCATAGGCAGAGGCAGAGGCGGAAGCACAGACTGAGAGACGAAAAAGGCGGAGATGTTTGTTCCTGAACTCGCCACGAGACAGAGGGTGGAGAGTTGGTGATGCAGACGTTTCAATGAAGGCACAAGGCACAAGGCAGGAAGGGCAAACGAACATGGGGGAAACGGTCTGGGCCGTAGCATTTAGAGCTGCTCAGGGGAAAAAGCGGAGGACGATTACAAAGCACAAAGTCGAAACCAAAGAGAAAAAGAAGAGAGAGAGCAGCAGCAGCAGCAGCAGAAAATATAATAAATTCATGTGAATGTGATCTTATACAGCAGTAAGAGAAGAGAGACGATAGCCAAATACAAAGTTTCAACAGCAGGGCTGAGAAGGAGGAACAGGAGGAGAAGGAGGAGAAGGGGGAGCTGCCAAAGTGACCAAATTTTCATGCAGAAAAGCTCTTGTCGTTGCTCAAATACTGGGGGATTGTTCGGACGAAGCGGGGCAAAGTGGGGAGAGGCAGAGCAACATTCAAAGCAGAGGAAAGACAAGGTGGCTTATTATTAATAAATTGGTATTGCGTATTCGCACAGCATCCCACAGCATCCCACAGCATCCCACAGCATCCTGCAGTCAGACAGCCAAACAGAATAAAGGAGACGAGCCAACATTGTTATTAGGCAGAAAATTGAATTCAGTCGAGTCCACGTCGTAACCTCACTACCGACAAATACTATTATCCTTTCAAACTCAAATTCAGAACAAGTTCAAACAAAAACGCGGTACCAGAGTGTCTGCATATTACAAATTTGAAAGTGCGGGTCTACAACCAAAGCGACCGAAGCAGATTGCAGAGTCAGCACAACCAACAAAACCATAAACTATACAGTGCAGGCAGAACAAGATGGTTCAACAACTTTTTTTTTTCACAACTTGGAGCAGCTCAGACAAAAGACACATTCAACCAATCATCTGCCAAGCAAAAGGAGGAGCATGATAATCTGTTGAGCAGAGAGCACACCTTTCACCTACAATAGCAACCTACAATAGCAGAAAACCTTTTCAAGTCAGCGCCATTCATATGTGTCAGCAACTAGTGTGCCAAACCCAGGTACCAGTTTGAACTTCCAATGAGACCAATCAAACTATTGTAACTCAGTATGGAAACCAATAAGCCATGCAGCTCTATGCAATTTTGTCTGAGGTCTGGTAGAACAGTACCAAGCTGACTAGTTGCTGTGAAGGTGCTGACAATTGTCAGTGGTGATGAAGTCCTTCAGGCAAGGAGAACACAGACACAGGGTTGCTGTAATACCATCAAGAACTGAATACTGAGATATTGAACAACTAGTAATCTAAAGGCTGCATAGCATGAGCAGAGAGCAGTTCAGACCACAATTCAGAAGAAAAGCACATACAGTTTATTCTTTCTGTTGTCCTGCTGAGCACATGCGTTTTTTGAGATTGCAGAGATGTACAGACTTAGAGAGCAGCCAACAAATGCCAAGCAAAGATGCAATTGCAGCAGAAGGAAAATCCTATCATGTCCCAAGCTAGTGGTAAACTGTGATTTACTGTGAACACCCTGGCTCCAAAAAGGGCGCCAGGAGGACTTGAACTGACTCAACACAAAACAGTATTAGTTTCAAAGGGTGCTGTTGTAGTAGCCTGTGTAGATGTGATGTTGGTGCTAATTTTAGCTTTGCTATGTGTCTGTCTGACTGTCAAACTTAGGAGGGTCTGCCTGAACTGTCACTTTTGATTTTTTTTGGATTCTTTTCTGAAAAGCGGTTCGTTGAAAAAAGCCCCACCCAACTCTCTGACTACTGCCCACCCGTGCCAAATTTGGCAATTCTTTGACTCTTTTGACGTTGGTGAGTTTGGGCATAGAAGGGTCTCTAAGGCAAAGAAAGAGAGGGAGAGAGCGCTAGAGCCGCAACTCTTTGCCAGATTCCAATGAATATTAAATTTTGATTTTCATTCGGTTGACGCGTGTTAGAAGATTACAACACAATTCAACACAATACAGCACAGTAATTTACATTAAGCTCTCCAACTCACGGTCCAGGTCCAAGAGCTACTGCCGCTGTTGCCGCTGTTGCCGCTGTTAAAGCTGTTACTGCTGTTACTGCTGTTGCTGTTACCGCTAATTTAGCGCTGCTTTGCTCGCAATCAAGCAGTCGACAAACATAGTGCGGTGCATTTCTCTTTCTCTTTCTTTCTCTCTCTCTCTCTTCCTCCTCCTTTCCCCTTTTCAACAGAGCCCTCTAGCTTGCAACTAGATCTTCTGTCACCTCTCTGATCACCATCTCACCTCTCCTTCAACCAACGCTGCCACTTCCGCTATCTTCTCGAATCCATATTGGTGCTTTCATCGGTTCTCGTCTTCTTTTTCTCAACAGACCAATCAATCGGTTTTCGCCTTGCGCCTCTTTTCCCCTTTTACGCACCCATATCAGTATCCTCGTCTTTCATATATATTAATCATCATCATCATTATTAACAAGTTGTGGCGTCGGCTGTTGAGCATCGCCATTCACTCACACCCACCGGATACATGCCATCTTCATCTTGATCTCAAATTGCATTTGCATTTGCAATTGCATAGCCCTCCTCCGCCCCCCCACACCGCTTTCTTCTATCCTTGCTCCTCTGGCGCTCGGCCATCCTCTCTAACTTCGTAATTTCACACTACAATAACCGCGGCAAGGTTGTGGGACAAGCAATCAACTCTTAAAGCAATTGCTTTTCAAGCCTCACCCTGCTTGCTTGCTCAGGCACACCGCACCCACTCCCATCACACTGCACTCTTTGTCAGCCTTTTCACTTTCCACCGATTGAATCGCCGCTGCAAGAACTTCCGATTCAGCATCACACCTCCATTATCAATCTTGACAGACTCACATCGCCGACTCCTCGGTCTACGACTTCATTCTTCTTCGCACGCTGTAGCCAGTCAAGGCGGTTGCTTGCTTTCCTCTGCTTTGCAGCTCGCTTCATTTTCCGGCACCAACGGGCCCCACGCACCTTTCTCATCTCCCTCCCCTTCACCCGCTGCCAAAATTCCGAACCAGTCTGGAAAACCACATCTGGACATATCGCTCCTTCAATCGTCCCGAAAGCTCACACGCTCAGATCATCCCAATCGGCCAAATCGCCAATCCAATATCTCATCTACCGCCACCACTCTGGTGCCCAAAAGAGCCCCGTCCTTACCACTGACCGCACACCACCGCTCTGTGCGTGTAGATGGCTTGGTTTCTTCAGTTGTCCTCCTACTTTTGCCAAATTGGCACGTCACGACTCAGCCTCTCCCTCTAGATCAGCTACAACTTCCACTGGACTCATCTAGATTAGCAACCCAGATCGTGCTCTTGCTGTTGCCTCGCAGACCTTCGACTGTTTTGCTCGGTGTCGGTGTCGCTTCATCTTTTCGTTAACCGGACGCACTCGATATACGCCCTGTCCGTCTTGACGCCAAGATTCGCACAGCTACACCCTCTTTTATCGCAGTGCTGCAACACGGCGAACTTCGGGATTGGCCACATTGCAACAACTATGTTCCAGCCGGCATGGTCTCAAGAGGCTTCCAATCAACCCTCGCACAACCTTCACCCTCAAGCTCATCCATCTGGGCACGTTCGCGATTCCGACACGCATCTCTCGCACCAATTGGCCTACAACGCTCCGCCCATGAGCTTTCCACCCTCAACCGACCAACACCACATGTACGATGAGCCTTCAGCAGCCAGTACCGATGGTGCGCATTCGTTCTTGCAGCACCACCAACACCCACAGCAGCAGCAGCCACCACCACCACCACCACATTCACACCATCAAGCTCACGACCTCTTCCTCGATGCACCCGTAATGGGGCACATCGACGTCAGCCAGCACCAACCCAATCTTTCATCGCAAGCGTTTGGCTCGGGCTTGAATCCAAACTTTCAAAGCGCCGTCCTTCCAACACCTTCTGCAGTTGCGCACAATGGCAACGACTACCTCGGCCTGCAAAGCGATCAGTACCCATCTCGACCGCCCATAGGCTCCGAACAGGCTTGGTCGGATCAGCTGCATGCTTCCGATGACGCTCAGCAGAACGGCTCTGCCACCAGCCTGTCCACAGGTCTGCATCGGTCAACACGTCCAGCCACACTCAAGATCGACATGGCTTCTGTCTTGTCGGCTGGATTTACAGGCGCAGGCTCCAACGACATGCCAGGGTCGTTAGAAGCTGATCCAACTTCAGCCGGACCAGGCAGTGCCGTTACACCGCATGCGCTACAGACTCGTTTCGTGCCATTACCGCAACTCCAGCCATCATTGTCGTACGTTGGTCAGACAATGATGCAGCAGCAACAGCAGCATCCTCCGTCAGATTCTGGCAACCCGGTCCACGTGCAAGATGCTCATATGCAGGCCAATTCGATATTGATGCCCGCTTTTGGCACAGAAGGTGGCTACCTCAACCCCAGCTCGGAATCACGAAGTCCTGCTTTGGGTCATCAAGATGCTATTCAGAGTAGTCCGCAGGTCGGTCAAGTCGAAGGGCTGGTTGGTATGCCCGGCGTGCCAGAAAGGCTCGGTCCATCTTCCAGCCATCTCGGTGTTGGCGCATCCCCTGGCTCGCCCCTCATGTCGCAGCTCGGCGGCGGTCACTACAGCCCCAGCTCCACATTATCAGGTGCTTTCTCCTCACGGCCTGGCAGCAGACCTGCCAGTCGTGGTCTCAAGTCGGTCGCAAGCTTTACTTCATCGGTGGGCACAGATGCTGCTTCGGGTAGCGAGGCGCTTGCTAGCCGCCCACGATCGAGTTCCGGGAGCGGCGTTGCTATTCGGCCCATCTCGGCACTGACCAGAACCTCAAGCATGCAAAGCGAGATGGCTTCTTCCCAGACTGGATCCCCGCTCCTAGGCTTGCCGCAGAGTCGGAGCGTTCAGAACCTCGGTCAGGTGCAGAGCCCTGCCATGTCAGCGCGTCTGTCCAGTCCCCGCAACCCAGGTCATCCCGGCATGGAGCCTTGGAGCCCAGTGCAATCGCAGATAAGCCAATCGCACGGCTTCCGCGGGCCATTTTCAGGTTCAGGCTTCCAGATGCCACAAATGCAGCCGTTCAGCCCTACGCTCACCTCTCCGGCGCAGTCGCAGTACTCGCCGCAAGCGCATTTCGGCTCGCACGGGTCGGGCATGATGCCTTTCTTTTCCCCTTCGATCGAGACAACGCAGCAATTCAACTCTTCGGGAAATCTCACTTCAGATGGGTTTGAGATTGCCGGGTTCAGCGAACAGCGTCTTTCGTCGGCGTTGGCGGCAAGTGCAAATATCAGCTCGGGACCTTCGCGTGAAGGTCACAGCACTCCCACGATTGTCGAAGAAGAGGAAGACGCATCGCAAAGCGATGAACGCGGCATGATAGGGAAACATGGACAGAACGATCTTCGTCTCGAACCCCGATTCCATCCACACCAGCAACAGTATCATACACAATACCAGCATCCACACCAGCTTCGGCAGCATCCGCATCAGCATCAACAGGAGCAACAGCAACAGCAACAGCAACAGCAACAGCAACAGCAACAGCAACAGCAACAGCAACAGCAGCAGCAACAGCAACAGCAACAGCAACAGCAACAGCAACAGCAACAGCAACAGCAACAGCAACAGCAACAGCAACAGCAACAGCAACAGCAACAGCAACAGCAACAGCAACAGCAACAGCGACAGCAACAGCATTTGCAATTGCATCAGCAACAACAACAAGAACAACAACAACAGCATTCACGTCAGCAGCACTTTGTAGGCCGACCATCGCCCATCGCGCAATCCTCCCGCTCGGATCAGCTGCAGGGGATGCCGATGGATGCGCCACCGACGTTCCGCAACCAAATGCCGTATCCGCCCAGCATGCGCCCTAGTCTGTACCAACAAGTATCGATGGCCGAGATGAACCAGCTGCGTCAGATCCATGGCTTGGGTGTGACGGAGAGCAACTTTGGCGATTGCTCTGCCTTTATTGGCGATTACATCCGTCAGTATATCACCACAGCAAGTCGTCTAGCGCTTGGAGAGAGGAATGTGCTCATCATGACCACCAAGGTGGCACAGAAGAGTTATGGTGCGGAGAAGCGGTTCTTGTGCCCGCCACCTTTGGTGATCTTGATCGGAAGCAGCTGGTGGAACGTGTGCCCTGCGTCTACACGGCCTTCGCCGTTCTCGCCTGCGAGCGCTGCCGAGCCGGAACAAGCACCCACGGTCCTCTCACCGCCACGCGTCACGATCAACATCAGTGGTGAACCTGGTATTCAGGACGGTGCGCTGGAGTGGGCATCGAGCAGTGGACGTTTGATCGATGTGGGCAATCCTTCGTCCGAAATGGCCATTTCGGGAAGATGCATCGGCAAACAGCTGTACATTTCGGATGTGGATGAGAAGAGGCGTCACGTCGAAGCGCTCGTTTCCATTTCGGTTCCTGGATCCTCACCTCTGGATCGACGATTGCTCGGAACGTTCCCAAGTCGTCCGATCAAAGTGATCAGCAAGCCGAGCAAGAAACGGCAGTCATCACGCAACACGGAGCTCTGCGTCAACCATGGCTCTGTCATCTCGCTCTTCCATCGTCTTCGATCTCAGACGGTGTCGACGCGCTATCTCTGTGTCTCGGGCGCTCCTTCCTGGTTCAAAGGTTCGGACAACCAGCCATTCTTGAACATGAACCCTCGCGATCAGAAGGGCCAAGAGCCTCCGAGTTGCTTCGTGGCAAAGATGTCGAGTTGGGATCCATTCATCATCTATCTGGTTGATCCGAAGAAGCGAGCCGATGCGCCACCGGCAGAACCTCTGCAGCCTCCGGTCAAAGGGTATCCACCTCCGCCACCGAATGCGTTGGCCACCACGGGACTGACGAGCTCGCAAATGACCATCCACTACAACCAGCCGATTGTGCTGCAGTGTCTCAACACGGCTGTCGTTAGTCCGGTGATGGTGGTGCGCAAAGTGGAGAAGGGTACGACGGTGCTGGGTGGAACCTCTGCTGGGCCGACCGAATCGATCGCACGAGAGGCGTTTGGAGATCCCGTCTCGCAGCTGCACAAGATCGCGCTGGAGGTGCTCGAGGATCCATCTGCACAGGTATCGCGTCCGACTGGCGAGTCCGGGGAATCCATGTCACCTGGTCACAGCGGGCCATTCCTTGCCTGTCTGAACGAGTCTGTGGGGATGCATCGACCGAGCGAGCCGAGGAAGTGGGTGGGTAACAGCAGTTACAGTGTTCCCTCGACACCTACAACGCCGGTCACTTCAATGAATCTAGCTTCGATCGAGTCTGGCGAACTCACACCGGGCGCACACTTGCCAACGAGTCCCACTGCGGCTGCGGCCGCGTATGCGGCGGCTCAGACGAGGTATTCACTGGGTGCTGCGAGGGGCGCGACAGTCATGTCGCCTTCGGCATCGTCTTGTTCGCATGATGTGACGCAGAAGGAACCACCTCCTTCGTCGGATGGCGGCAAGGTGAAAAGGCCACGTCGAGTGTCTTCTTCGGTCGTGGTGCAAAAGGAGCGTGCGGCGGCGGCAGCAGCTGCGAGCAAGAATCGGCGGCGAGGACAGTCGCTCTCAGTGGTTGGGATGCAGAATCAAGGTCTTTCCGAAATGGAAATCTTGCGTCGCACTGGATCTTATGCCAATTCGATGACGTCGGAATCTTCAGCCGCTGGCAGTGCAGCGCCAGGAGTCATGTGGTCGGTCGAAGTGGCCGATTCCGACATTTGGACGGTGGTGGGTACCGACATTGCGCGACACTCGTTTTACGTTCCACCTCAGATCGTAGGTGGCTCGCAGCCGCAAACCAACATCAGCGATAGCAATATTGCGCACCTCATCACGGTGCCTGCTCCGTCGCAACCCATCACACCGATTCCGATCATCACCAATGTGGTGGCGCCCAACCCCAGCGACAATCGTGGTGGTGGTGGTGGTGGTGGTGGTGCTGTTATTTCGGGCGACCAGGGCCCAGGATTGGTGACGATTTTGGGTGAGAATTTCCACCCGAGCCTGTTTGTTTACTTTGGGGATTGGAAGAGCACGCACGTGGAAGTGAGGACGAGGCAGACGATTGTATGTGCGGTTCCACCGGCGTTTGAGCAGGGTCTGCCGAGGGGAAGGGTGCCCATCTTGGTGGTGAGGCATGATGGGGTGATTTTCCCAACAGATTTTCATTATCAATGCTGATATGGCCCGAGGGGATACGATTCGGTGCTGTATAGCACTGCAAGGAGGGGGCGAGTGGGGTTTTGTTACATGATGTGAAGTGGTTGTTTATTATTATTATTATTTTTCCATGTTTCTTTGGCTCGCTCATATGTTAGGGCTTTATGGGGGGTTTTCAACCTGTTTTCACGAGAAAGAGTTTATTGCGATTCATTTGTGTCATCATTCATTGACCAGAATGAGCTTGATGCTGCGAGTGATGAGTATGTGATTGTGTCCAAGGACTGAGGATGTTGAAATGATGGGAGGTAAGGGCGTTAGTTATTGTGCAGAGTAATACAGTATGTTTTGTGCGAAGTTGACGTTTTAGTCGAGAGTCTCTCGGCCGGGCCAGAATGAGATGGTGAGAAAGGTTTCGCAGTAACTTAGCGCCTTTTTTATTTTTTATTTTTTATTTTTTATTTTTTATTTTTTATTTTTTTTAAATTTTTTACCTTTTTGGCGGCTGAGTGGTTTGCGAGGACTGAGAATCTGAGCGCGATTCGACAAACAGAGAAGATAGATGCACGGGCCATGATTCATCACCCTACACAGATAAATCAAAACATTGTCGTGAATTTTACTGCCTACCATGATCAATATCACTGACACCTATCAGAATCTTACAAACATCATCGTTGTTGTTTCTTAATAAAGACATGTCGGCATCAAAAGGAGCCACGAGGAAGCTCAAAATTCTCATGGCGCATGGTTACACTTCGAACCAGTTTCAATTCCATAAACGATCCGGAGCGATTCGAAAAGCTTGTCGCGACGTAGCCGAATTCCACTTTATCAATGGTCCACTTGTGGTTCAACCCATCACGTCTGCTGGTGATCTCGATGCACCCGACGTCGAAGAAGGCAAGGTGATTGATGGAAACACACCCATCGAGGAACAACCAAGGGCTTGGTGGAGGGCTGATGATGATGGCAATTACATGGATTGGGACAAGAGTGTAGAGTATATCAACGGTGTGTTGGAAACTCAAGGGCCGTTTGATGGGATTGTAGGTTTCAGTCAAGGTGGTTGTTTAGCCGGAATTCTAGCCAGTGCTTTTGAAAATCCGGACAGAATGCCTGGATTAAAGCTACCAAAAGGTCAAGGCGCTTTTCGCTTTGCGGTGGCCGTGAGTGGGTTTAGAAGTAGGGATGGATTGCATCAAAAGTTGTTTGAACAACCAGTGGAAACGCCTGTACTCCACGTTCTTGGAAGGGCGGATCAGATTGTGGATATAGAAAGATCGCGAACGCTCGTCGACGTATGCAAAAACTCTCGGGTAGAGTTGCACGACGGTGGTCATTCGCTACCTTCTCAGTAAGTTTTGGTTTTGGTTTTGCTGTTTGCATGCACTCGATCAAGAAAACGAGTGCGGTGGTGGAAGAATCTGACTGGAACATTCTTCTGTTTTGCATTTCAAATATAAAAAAAAAGAGCTCTTTGGAGAAACTTTTTTAGAGACTTTTTCGCCACTTTCGCTACCGAACCTTACGCAGCCAACGACAATTGGAAGACCATCCCAGGTCCGTCGGAGCGACCTCGTGGCGAAACTCCAGCTGGATCGGGAACTGTGACGCCTACGAATTTTGAACCAGCGCATACCACCACCACCGAGGCTACGCGCGCCTCTTTGGGCAATGACGCCGCGACGACGATAGGTGAGCGAGACATCGATCCTAGCAATCCATTACGAAGTGTACCTAAGAAGAAAGCCAATTCGCCCTTTTTGGTTCATCAACGGTGGAAACAGGAGCAGGAATTGAGGAGACGAAAGGCCGAGGGAGGCTCTGATCCGAGCAGTGTGGGTGGTATTGGTGGTGGCGGCAGTAAAGGAGGAACGAAGAAGGGCAAGAGGAATGATGCTGCTGGCTCAGATGAAGAACAGACCACGGATCTGACAGGAGCTCTGAGGGTGATGGTCAAGCTGTTCCGATGGGGTATCATGGCGCTTGCGATTGTGTTGGCTAGTGGTGTTTTCGTGGCGGGCGATCCGCTTTGGGGCTATCGTGGAAAGTATACAAAGCTGAGGACGTACATGCCAGTAAGTTTTCGCCTCCCTTTCCTTTGTGGTGATGGTACTAATCCCCTACACCCCCCCCCACTCGCCTTTTGACTTTGATCTTGGCAGTATCGAGAAAAGATCTTTTCGCTTCCGGAGCTAGCCATGTTCAACGGTCGTGATCCCAAGAAACCCATCTACATTGCCATCCTCGGTGATGTGTACGATGTGAGCGAGGGTCGACGTATCTATGGACCTGGTGGATTTTATTCGTTTTTCAGTGGCAAAGATGCGAGTCGAGCCTATGTTACGGGATGTTTCAAGACGCATTTGACACATGATATAAGAGATTTTGACGAGCGACAGATGGCTGTAAGTTTTTTTTTTTTTTTTTTTTTTTTTTTTTGAGGTGCGAGTACGGTGGAAGTTTTGGTGTTGTGAATGGGAATGTAAGAGCACTGCTGACGCTAACAATAA
Source organism: Melanopsichium pennsylvanicum (assembly GCA_900208305.1). NCBI lineage: Eukaryota > Fungi > Basidiomycota > Ustilaginomycetes > Ustilaginales > Melanopsichium > Melanopsichium pennsylvanicum. Next base: position 266,231 of record OAPG01000007.1, read on the forward strand.
GTTGTGTTTTATTTTGCTTGAATCTCTTCTTATCCTGATGGGTTTAAATTATGACCAAGACAGGACTTGGTGTCGTGGAAACATTTTTACGAAAACCACGAAAAGTATTTCAAAGTGGGAAGAGTAGTGCTTCCACCCATTGACAAAAGCATTCCCATTCCGCAAGCTTGTGAAAATCCTTCTCCTCCAAAGTAGTAGAAAACCTATCTTGCTTCCGAAGAAGCCCACATTCACTGTACTGTACTGTACTGTACTGTACTGTAAATGTTTTATACGGACAAGTGGTGGTGGTTGAAATGTGGAATACATAAGATGAATTTTTGGCAAGTTGAATAACAATCAAAGTTGAAATTAACAGCAATAATAATAATAATAATGTGTTTCGGAGATAGGATTCGACGGGAAAATTTATTTGTGTTTTTTTTTTTGTTTGAATTTTGGGTTTTTGTCTCAGAGTACCCACGTGAACGATTATCAGAAAGTGTCTTAGTAAAAATGACAATTTTGATTATCCACAGAATGCGTGTTTCTCTCGCTTATTTTTTTAGGTTCGGGAACCAATTTTATCGGTTCTGCAGTTTTGGTTTGTGAGATATACATAATAAACCACTCGAATTCGATCCTCTCAGTAACAAAGGCTGCAACAACAACACAAACCCAACAGCCAGCAAAAGTCAATCTGTAATCATTTAGAGAAAGAAACAAAGAAAGAGAGTTAGAGGGAGAGAGAGAGAGATTGAAAGTCCGCCTGTGACGGGTAGACGACCCAAATCGATGGAAAGAAACAACGCAAAGGGGAAGGTTTACCGGGAAGAAAGACGGGAACCATATTTTAACCAGATTCCATCAACTGTGTAGTGAGAATGTGCTCTCATTATTCGAAGGAAGTGTGGAATGTTATTCTTTAATTTTATTTTCAATATATTTTGCAATTCTTGAAATTTTTTCATTCAAAGAAATTCCGTGTGGCGGAGTTGAACATGTGTCCCTTTTTTTTGTTTTTTTTTTTTTCTCCCTCGCTTGCCTTGGCATGTGGGCATACTTGTCAAATAATATTTAATTCACATGCACACAAACACACACAATGATGCAATCTTGTATCAGAATAGTATGAACAACGCATGCTAAACGAGGATTTGGTAGATGCGATCAAGAGTATCTCCTATGCTCTTACTAATTGACCATTTGAAGCTGCGTCAATCAATGCCACGTTGCAAGCAAAGTGTCTCTAGCAGCACTTGTTTAGTTTCCCATCTTTCCGAGCGCTAACCAGACTTGCTTTCTTAATCTTGATCTAACCTTCTCTTACCTGTTCGCTTGTGCGTGCGTATGTATGTGTGTGTACTGTACATACAGTGTATACACACAGTGTATACAAACGGATTTGGTCACATCGTTTGTCTGCACCTCGTCCTGGACATGATAATAATAAATTACAGTAACAAGCAAATGGAGAAAGTTTTAAACGCTTGTCGCTGTTGATATACATCATATGCCCCTTGCTGTGCTTGCCTTGAACCTTGACGCTCCGCCGCAGTCCCGTTTGCAGCTCCATTCACTCTTGACTTTGCATCATTCGACTACGACCTCTTGTTCTGATTCTGGCTTTTTTAACTCCGACATACTCTGTTCCTCAGCAATCATATCAAGTCATGCGCTTTTGATTCTCGACCGTCCTCGCCGACATGAAACATCCGCAATCTAGACTGACGCTTGCTGCAGCCCCATGACAGCCCTTCGTCGTCCAGCTTTGCCACTTGCTCCTTGATTCTTGACGCAGAATTGAGCCGAGACGTCGCTCTACCAAATTGTCTAAAAGCTTTTCATGTCATATCAACCTGGCCGAGTCTTGATCGCCAAGACAGGCATCACTCTTCCACCATCTCAAACTGTCTCCCCGAATTCGCCGCTCACGTCGATTTCCCTCGCTCCTTTGCATTCATTCCCAGCAACCCATACTTGGTTTAAACCGCTGGCTGCCTCGCTTCCCATCCTCCTTGCTCATCCCGCCTCTTTTGACTCTCCTCGCTCCTCTCTCGCTTCTAACCCTCTTTCCTTTGTCCACATCTCCGTCTTCCGTTTCCTTTTTGACGCTCTGTGCTGCTGTCGTGACAAAAGCCTCTACCAACTCTTTTCCGCTGCTTTTGCCATCTCTGTCATTTGCTATCGCGATATACTCCTTCCCATTCCGCATCGACTTGCGCTCTTCTTTTCGAATCAGATAGCTTACACCTCATCACTCTTTTCACTTGTATCCTCTGCTCTACCAACTTCCACCCTTTGTCTTGCAGGTCGTTCTTGTACCTCCCTTGACCCTACCACCTTCCCACCTGCCACCTTTCACTTGCGCACGATTACCTATCCAAGTTGATCTCACCTTTCTGCTCAGTGACCAGAACGCGCTCGCCGACATTCTCGTCTTACCAACTGTCGCATCGTTTGGATTCCTTTTGTGGTGGCTCATTCCACCTAGTTTCCACAGGTGCATCACATTGTATCTGATTTCAAACCTCGCTTCTATAGGTCATGAGCTGTAAAGTTTCCACTCCCTTCCTACCATTATCCACGTTTTATGCTACTTCTATAGCCATTCTTTTTGTGCCTTTCTCCCATCTCTCGGAACCTTTGCCTCCTGTCGCTCTTGGTTTCAACACTGTCCTTCTCCCTCTTTCATTCCACTGAGAGCAAACATTCATGCTCCATCAACTGCTTCTCTCACCACCATCTAGATGATGAATACGAGCTTCTCTGAAAGTTGCACAGCATCAGAGACCATCCTGGACAGATCACGAATCATTTTGACAGATTTGAACAGCACTAAACGAGAGCTTCATCAGCGACAGCGTACAAGACCACAGAGCCCCTATCCTCAGCATTTTACAACTTCACAACAACAGCACCAGCACCAGCACCAGCAGCATAACCTCCCGGTACATTACTCGTCGTCCATGTATCAGGCTTCTTCTCATGCTAAGCCGTACGGCCAGCAGCATCAGTCCAACCAGCATCACCCACCGCAGCAGCAACGCGAGTCGACAATTGACGGTTTCAGCAATGTACCGCGAAGCATTTCGACACCGGTTTGGATTTCGACGGGCTCCAATCCTGCTTCGTCGTTGCATTTACACTCTTCAACCATGTGCAACAACGTTGGTGTTGGTAACAGTACTGGTGTGATGGGTGGTGGTAGGGGTGGTACTCATGCTGTACCTAATGCATCTTGCTCTTCTTCATCGTCGGGATCTGTTTTATCGTTCTGGGATCAGAGGGTTCCGAGTGACAGCGACTTGACGATGACAACTGCATTGACATGGTCGGATTCTCAGTCAAATGCTTTGCCTGAGATTGGTAATGGTCGTCAGCAATATTATCATCAAAATCATTCTTATCCGCAACATCATCATAGATATGCATCGAGTACCGCTTCTCTTCCTGCCATTTCTCCTCCAGATTTGTTTGTGGCTTCCCATCCAACTTCGGCACTTCAACGACATCACATGGGAGCGGTCAGCAGCAATGGTTCAAGTTCACAAAGATACATTGCAGCTGGTTCGAAACATCATCAACAACAACAACAACAACAACAACTTCCTCCTTACCGTCCTTCATGTATGTCCATAGGGTCTATTATGTCTTCACAGCAGCACCAGCATGCGTGTCACTCGACGAGTACGACTCATGCGGCTGGTGTTGCGAATGCTTTACCCAATCCTGGATCTGCGCCACCGCCACTTGCTTTAACTGGTTTCATCCACGGACCTTGCGGTCCACCATCATCATCATCGTCATCAGTCGCCTCGTTTGCGGCGGGCCCTAGCTGCGAATCCTACCCACCACCACCACCACCGCCTCAGCAGCAGCAGCAGCAGCAATCGTCGACGTTGGGTACAGATTCGCAATACCTTTCGTACCTACCGCCTGCACAAAATTATTCGCGATTTTATGCCAACCCGAATCCGTTTGAGATCAAACATCGAAGAAGGACGACAAAGACGCAATTCTGCGTGCTCGAATCGACATTCCGAGACATTCCCAAACCCAATGCAACGTTGAGGAAACAAATCAGTGTGCAGCTCAATATGCCGGTTCGAGCAGTGCAAATTTGGTTTCAAAATCGAAGAGCCAAAGCAAAAGCTATGGAAAAGAAAAGAGGACACCAAACGAGTCAAGATTCAAATCAAGATCAAGGTCAAAGTACACAGGATGGAAAAGGTAGAAGTATCACTTCAAATGTTGATAACGTCGTTGTTAAACATGATCATCATGATTACAATGGTGGTGTTGATTTGAAAGAGGTGAGAGATGGTGGTCAGACATTGTCAGGATTCGATGTGTACTCCATGAATGATGATATGATGAGTGTAGCTCATGCGAGCCAACACAATGATGATGATGGTGATCGGGGAAAAAGGATGGGTCGAACAATGGATTTACGTCGGTTTCGAATGCAAGGTGATTGGATGCGATATGAGAGTAGTAATTATCAAACATTGTCTTCGAATTCCACATTTCATTCGATTAATGTGGATAATAATGACATATCCAGATCGAATAAAAGTAACCCCATTAGTGCTTACTCCTCCTCCTCCTCCTCATCGTCACTGTTGCCCATCCATTCTAATGTTGGAGGTTTGGCTAGCAATTCAAGCTTGGAAATGGGTTTTACAACCACATTGGTACACGGTGAAAGTCAAGGAGGAAAATAGACAGAACGAAATGATGACTATTCTCCATCAAGGCATTTTTATAATTTATATAAAAATCCTTTTTTTTTTTTTTTGGGTTATATGATTTGGGATGATGAAATTTGAAAAGTGCGCTAATTAGGTTGAGGAATGGAGCAAGTTTGGACACTTGAAATATTCGAAACTTGAAAAATCATACCAAATATGAGTAAATGTAAACCAATAGCATAAACCATAAAAAACAACCTCATACGTCGATGTCTTAGCACCAAACTTGTAAAAACATGCAATACCCTTTCAAATGGATTCAACTGCGCCATACCTCTCGACTTTTCCCTACCCCTAAATGCTTGAAAAGGATTCATAGATTCCTCATATTTGACGTAATACTTATCATCATCATCGCCTCCTAATGACGGCGGATAATCTCCCAATACATCAATCCGTCTTCCCATCCCAACACCACCCCTACTACTACTACTACTATTAAAATCAACAGTACCAATCTGAATCATAGAATCGCCTCTTGAGCTAACACCATTTGCATAGCTTTGTAAATATCGCACTTTCTCATACAATCCCAAATTGTCACATTGCAACGTCTTGATCTCAACGCGCAACTCAGAGATGGTTTCAAATTGCTTACCAAGCTCTTGCTCCAGTTCAGCATTGCGACTACGAAACCGATCTCGTTGCGATGTGACAATAGAAAGGATACTACTATCTCCTTCCCCTCCTAAACCAGCAACACTAGCAGCATTGGTACATGTCGATCGTTTCCCACTTGCTGAAATCGTCAAAGATCTTGTTGGATTTGTTACAGTACCATCTTTCTGAATTGCTATTAATTTGTCATTGCCTAACTTTGCGTTTTGATTGACTCGCGTAACTTGAGCTTCTAGCGACTCGATCTCCTTGAGCGCTTCTTGTGCACTCATCACAGAATCTCCTCTAGATATACTAGAACGCCTCTCACGACCCATCGAGACCAGATCCAATTCAATCTTTTCATTGAGCGATTCGAGTCGAGTCTTTTCTCGATTGAGAGAATCGAGATCAGTGGCAGCTTTCTCCAACGAAGCAGAGAGCTCGCCATTCGAGACACGCAAGTTGGCGAGCTCATCCTCAAGCCTTTTGTTCTTGGCTAGTAACAAAGCTTCGAGAGTCTTGCCGTCTTTAAGCTTGTTGTTACTACTGATCGAATGGCGATGCTCATCATCTGCGTTGGCTGCGACTGACGCCAAAGACGCTTGCGTTGTATTCTCCTCATCGTCATCAGCGTTGAAATGGACGGCTTTGACAATTTCCAGTTCGCGCTTGATGTGGGCGTAATCGCTGCGCTGTTGCAGCTTGTTACGCAGCGATTCAATCTCTTGATCCTTTTCCGTTTCAAGTTTGAGCTTTTCGTGTTTTGCAGAGGTGAGTTGGGTGGACAAGTCGGCAGAAGTCTGACGTTCGGATTGGAGCAAAGACTGGATTTGATTCAACTTGCGATCTTTTTCTTGCGTGTCCGCTTGAAGCTTTTGGAGCTTGTCGCTTTCGTGGCGACCACTTTTGACGCTCTCAATCTCGACACGCAGCTGCTCGTTTCGTTTTTCAACAGTTTCCACTCTAGCATGTGCTCGTTCCAGATCGCGACACAGCAAATCGAATTCAGCTGAGTTGGGGTTTCCATCTCGATGGTTATTTTCGTCGCCATCGCCGTCATCGTCATCGTCAGGGTAACGCTTTTGCAAGAGTTGTGCTGTTGCTGTTTCGTCTTTTGATTTGAAATGCCTGAGCTGCTCTTGGGCCAAATTTAATGAATTTGTGAGGTCAGCTTGCCTTTGGTTGAGGTTGCGGATTCTCTCATCCCATTTGGCCTCGAGTTCGAGTTCGAGCGCTGACGTGGATTGTTGTAGTTTGAGCTGAAAGTCGTGTTCAAGCGAGTGAATTGTGTGTTGGAGGTGTGCATTCTCGGCCTGTAGAGCTCGTTGAGCTTGGGCTTGTGCAGAGTGAAGGGCAAGTTGTTTGTTGAGTTTGGCGTTGTCGTGTTTCAATGATTCGAGATCATTGAGCGAGGCAGCTTGTTCCAACGTGACTTCAAGAAACGGATATGGATCGGGTGCTGTTGTGAGTGCCGAGTGTACGTTGAGAAACGCATTCTCTGCGGTTTTACTTCGCTTGGTGAGAGTGTCAATCTCTGCCTGATACGCTTTGAGCAGAAGCTTGAAGCTTTCAAGTTTGTTCGAGTCTGGCTGCTTTTTAAACTCTCTTGTCTGGTCCGCAAGCTTTTTACGATTGGAAACGGCAGCCTTTTGAGATTCAACCAATTCGGGAGCGATAGTATTGAGTTGTTGTTGAAGATCGACGAGGTTAATATCTCTCCAGATAGATAGAGCTGCAGAAAAGTCGAAAGCGGATCGATTTAGATTTGGATTAGGATTGGATCCAACGATGGTATTTGGTGTTGCTGTTGATGATGTGTCCATCGTGGCAGCGATTGACAGTGACAGTGACAGTGACAGTGACGCCAGTGGTGGTATACACGATCGAAAATCATGTCGAGCATCTTCTTGTGTGGTTATGAGATCCAATTTCTGTAGTTGTGTATATACTTTAAGGCATCATCATGTGAGATCGTAGGCTCACACATTGAACATAAATTTTCGCCAATATTAGGCGAGAAAAAGTCAAAATCTGATTCGCTCAAGATATTTTTTTTTAAGTATCAAATGACTGAGTTCTGATGATTTCCTATACTGACTGTGCTGTATTACAATATATTATTTTAAATTATCATATACACGTCCGTGCTCAAAGAGCTTCGGTTGTTTGGCTTTTTAATAGTGTTGACTCGACTTGAAATAATAACAAAAAGAAAGAAGAAAAAGGCTTTATCTCTCAACGCAGTCTCGCTATCTTTGTTTCTCTCTTTCCCATATTCAACAACCATATATCTTACACTCTCGCTCACATTCTCGCTCACACTTGAAGCCATCATCTCAACATAACACAACACTATCACTACCCTCTCAACTACAAACAACAAAGTTCAAATCGCCCCAACTCAAAAGGGCTGTATAGCGCATGTTCGTTCAGCAGACCCGAGACGACTACATCAGTGATTCCGTCTACAAGTCCTCTCACAAAGCTTGAGAGTTGCCTTTTGACCCTTGTCGTCACTTTATCTTGACTTATAATCTTTTCTCTCTCTCTCTCTATCTCTCCCTCCCATCCCTTCTCCCCCTTTTGAAATCACCTATCAACATGATTGCTTCGCTTCGCAGCTCGATGCTACTTCACCAGCGTGCTGCTATTGCTGCACCCTCGGTGCGTCCCATCCTTCAAAGAGGCGCCCTTCGCTCCCTCGCAACTCATGCTGCTGGTCCCATCACTTGGACGGCCGCTCCCGAGTCCAAGCCTGCTACCTTGCACCTCAAATCCGGTCACTCTTTCACCGGTCGCTCCTTTGGTGCACCTCGCAGCGTCTTTGGTGAAACCGTTTTCACCACTTCCATCACCTCGTACACAGAGTCGCTCACCGATCCTTCCTACCAGGGTCAGATTCTCACCTTCACACAGCCACTCATGGGCAACTACGGTGTTCCCGACAATGGATGCGGTCAGTCGCCCATCGAGCACCCCGACGATGTCGATGTCGGTGCTTTCCTCGAATCTAACAAGGTTCAGGCTGCCGGCGTCATTGTATCCAACTTGGCAGAGCGCTTTTCCCACTACCTCGCAAAGGAATCCTTGGCCACCTGGTGTGCTCGTCACAATGTACCCGGTATCTTTGGTGTCGACACGCGTGCCATCACCTCGCTCCTCCGTGACCAAGGTTCCACCCTCGGTGCCATCCTCGTAGGTGATGGTCATCAATCATCTCCTGCCGTAGCTGACTACATTGACCCTATGGCTGACAACCTTATTGCCAAAGTGTCCACCAAGCAACCCTACGTGCTTCACCCCGTCGGCGGCGCTCAAGCTGCCCGCTGCCACGTCGCTCTTATGGACTTTGGTTGCAAGGCCAACATCCTCCGCTCGCTCCTCCGCCGTGGCGCTTCGGTCACCGTGCTTCCTTGGGACTATGACTTCAACAAGGTTCGCGACGGCTTTGACGGTCTTTTCCTCTCCAACGGTCCCGGTTCGCCTTACTCGATCCAACCCGCTCTCGATATGGCTCGTGCCGCCATCGCCGAGTGGGACCGTCCCATCTTTGGTATCTGCATGGGCAACCAAGTCATCGGCATCGCCGCCGGTGTCGAGGCCTACCGTATGAAGTTTGGCAACCGTGGTCATAACCAGCCTGTCGTCGCACTCAAGTCGGCCGGCAATTTTGTCAAGCGAGGCCGTGTGTACATCACATCGCAGAACCACGGTTACGCGCTCACCCCGGATGAGACCAAGTGGCCCGAGGGATGGCAGCCCTGGTTTGTCAACGCAAACGACTCTTCGGTCGAAGGTATCATCCGTACTCAGCTCAATGAGAAGCGTGCCATGGTGTGGGGTGTCCAGTTCCACCCCGAGCACGCCGGTGGTCCCGAGGACACCAACGGTATCTTTCAAGACTTTGTCGAGGAGGTGGTACGCATCAAGCGTCACCAGGGCAGGTCGCACGCCGGCAACGGTCTTCCCGAACATGTCAAAGTCCAAGAAGGTGCACCCGCTTTCCCCGTCAATGACTTTGGCGTAGTTGGTCAGATTCCTGCTCATCTCTAGACTTGCGTTTATTGTTTTGCTTTTCTTTTATGTGAACGATTTTCTATGTGATAGATGCGATAAGATGATGAATGATTTCGAGCAAGTGATCAGTGGCTGTGGAGCTTTCGGCTTGATGGTTGGCGTCTTTGAGAAGGATTGCTTGGAATGCGCCGGTGTGACCAAGAAGTTGGTTCCATCGTTGTTGGAGGATGATGGCGACGCCTTGTGGAACGTATTCACTGTGAATGAGACAAGAGTTTGGCAAGCGAGTTAGCTTGTACAGGAGTGCGAATCACAGAGATTTGGGGGGCAAAGACACTTACTCTTTTTCGCCGATGAGGGCAAGCATGCGGGTGGGTTTGCTGGGATCCGATCCGGCACCAAGATTGGTGATGGCCCTTGCAATTGTATGTGCACCAGGCTGATGATTTGTAATTTCATCGTCGGTGAGGTCAGAGCTGAACAAATCGTCATGACCTTGTTTGGCTTTCAACGCCCAAGTACGATAGGCTGTCATGGCGGGTGAAAACACCGCAGAAGCGTTGCCTTGCTCAGTATCACCGCTTTGAAACCCTTGATCTGCATCCCAAGTTTTAGTCGGCATGTGAATAGTTTCAGGATCAGAGCGAGGCATCAAAGTTGCACCTTGACCCTCCTCGACAAGTTTGATTGCGTGTTGAAGCTCGCGATCCATTTTTGCGCGCTGTTGAGGTGAAGCTTTGTTTCTTTCCATCTCGTAATACTCTCGATCGGAAGCAGGTGCCTGTAGAATAGCTCCATCCAGCCTAGTTTGCTTGTTTGTAGCGCGATCATGCGAGAGTAGATAGGTAATGACGTCTTGACATCCAGTCGAATGTCCCATGAGCACTATGCGGCCATCAAGTTTGGAAGGCAAGCTGCGAAGGTGCGAAATACACTTTGCTATCTCCTGTGCATCTCCTTCTAAAGTGGATTGGCCGTATCCTCCCAAATTGCAAGACATCTGAGGTTGTACAAGCGAATAACCATGTTTGCGGATGGATTCAGCGATACGAGGCAAATAAGGCAGACATCCGATAGTATTGGTGAGACCAGGTATGAAAACGAGCGTGTTAGGTAGGTCAGGATCCGTGTCAAAGTACGGTAGTGGTAAAGGGTGCTGTTGATACAGCTGGAGAGAGCCTTTCAAAGGAACAGGAAAAGATGCACTATCGTTCATGATTGGTTTAAGCCTTTTTTCAAGTTGCTCGATCGAACGATGGATGAAGTGATTTTAGTAATCGTGATGATGATGGTGGTGACAGTAAATAGTACCAATCCCACAAAGGGTGGCTCGAGACCCTTATTTTTTGGTTCCTTTTTTAGAGTGCTTTTTGGCTTTGATGCGCGATACATCTCTGTTGTGCGCGTGAAATTCAACACACTTGCACATGTCACATACCTAATCATAACTGCTTAACTACTTTTTAGCATCGCTTTCTCAATCTTCACCATCATCAACATACAAAAGCTGTGCATGATACCTCTACCTCAAGATTACCCAAAATGACGGAAAATGAGCCAAGACAGCTCTTGCCCCAGTCAGAATCTCATCACAACCTCTCCACAAAGTTGGGCGCATCTCGCCCTCTACCACCAAAAAGTCGAGGAAACAAAACATCCAGTGCTCTCGCCAGATCAACGCAAACACATATTGTTAAGAACAATAACAACGATCAATTAGGCTCTGACCCAGCACAAAATAATCAAACCCAATCTTCCCAAGATTCCCAAATGACAGCCAAAAGCCAAGATCAAGATACAGCTAATCTGCAGGCAAGCGGAACCGCTTCACCAATACGAATGAGTGTACAGCGAGCGGTATCGGGCGGTTCAATCAAAAGTCTCCGATCCAATGGCTTCGCATCAGACATACCTCGCGAAGAGATCGAACAAGCTCTCGAAGGTCTGCATCGAGACGATCTCGTACTCGCATTGGGTCGCGCCAAAGTGCAAATGGATGATATTGAAGCTCAACTCGACCAACAGGTTCTCGAAAACGAAACCTTGCACGATACCTCTGCCTCAATTGCTCACCAGCTTGGACAAGCCGAAGCTCAAGTCCACTCCCTCCACTCCTTGGTCAAGCAGAGAGAGGACAGAATCGACGAGATCATGGCAGATCAAGAACGTATGGAAGGCGAAGTTTATTCCACCATGCAAATCATCGAACGTCTTCGCAAGCAGCTCTCCGAGACAGAGAGGAGTCGCAACGACGCCGAAAAACGCTACCTCGATCAAACGGCTACCATGGACAAGGAACGACAGTACTACGCCGACACAGAAGCACTCCTCAAATCCCAGAAAGCCACGCAGGCCTCTGCCTATGAAAAACTTCTTTCGGGCCACAACGAGCTGCTACGTGAGCACGAACGCCTCACCAACCGTCTAGCTTCCATCAAAGCCAGCGGTAGTACTTCCGACGTCGACTCACCTCTTGGAGCACCACGCAATCTCGCGCCTGATCAACAAGGGGCTTCTCAGGACTCGAGCATGGGTGGCGCTTTCGATGACCGTGACGAATCAATTTTGATGATTGGAGGAGCAAACCAGTCACGCAAACCACGCGAGAGCACAGATAAGCCCACCACATTTGCCCAAGAGAGAGACATGACTACGTTGATCGGCGAACTCACCAGTCTCCAAAAATCCCACTCTTCGCTCTCAGAGACCATGGTCACCTTGCAAGCCGAGCTCAAGGATGTTCGTGCCGAGAATGTCACCCTTCGCGATCAGAACGATACCTTTATGGACATTCTCCAAGAAAAGACCTTCAGCGGTGCATTGCTCAATGAAAGTGCCATGCTTCGCGGCATTCGACATGCCTCTCTGGGTCGTCTCCGTGCGCAAAACGGTCTCGACGATCCCTATGACGAAGAGTACAGCACTGAAGCTGACTCTCTCGATGCTGACCAAGATGACGATGAGCATGACACGACGGGCGGCACGTCCGTTACGTCTGGCACCATTCCCGAAGAGGATGAGGATGATGTCGACGACGTACCCGACACGCCCAAAGCTCCGCTCAAGCACGTCAAAGGGGCTCGTCGAAGGCGCACTAGCTTAAACGCTGTGCCACACACTGCAACAGATCTGGCGTCCGAACTGCAAGACACTTCCAACAGCGCCCTGGCCAGTCCAGAGGACAAACTGAACCGAGACAAACGATCAAGTCAGCGTATCGGTGCCGTGTCTGACAGCGTGGAAGAGCTGCAGATTGAGGTTCGCGAACTTCGAGAAGCCAACCAGGCACTTACCCTGTACATTTCCAAAATCATCGATCGCATCATTGCTCGGGAGGGCTACGAGAACATTCTCGCCATCGAAAACCGTGGCAGTATTCGAGGTCCACGCCACAAGGCCTCTCGAGCTAAGCTCGGTCAGAGTTCAAACTACAACAATGGTACCAGTGAAGATAAGGCCGCTTTGCGCAATGTGTCGGACAAGAGCAACGCATCGACCTCCAGTGCTTCCAGTCAAGGGGGTGGCCTTTTCGGCTTTGGCGCAGCATCAAGTGAAGCTCGTACCACCGCAGCCCCGCCAAAGAGCAAACGAACCTCTTCGATCGATTGGCGTAACCTGGGTTTCCTGGGCGGAGGCAGCAATACTACTGCAGCAGAGTCTGGTAACAACCTGCGACCTTTGACTCTGCAATCCGATAGCCTCCTCATCCCTCCACGCGAAGGTTCTGCTCGCAAACTACGCACCAGCGAGGAGGTGGAAGATGAGCACGACATCGCTGAACGTGAGCGCATTCGTCAAGAGCTGATCATGCGTGGTATTCAACCGCCCAAACACCAGCTCGTGCAGAGCCCCGTCAGTCCTCGCAAGCAGCGTCCCCAGAGCGTCTCGGCTGTTCCTGGTGGCGCTGGAGGTTTCGCTGCTTTCTTTTCTCGCGTAGTCGGCGGCGTCAGTTCCAATGCAGTTCTGAGTCCCACTGGGTCCGATTCGCAGTCCCAAGCATCTACCACTCCAGGAAGATCAATCGATACCGGCTTTGACCGTATCATCTCATCTACACCAGCCACCATCAGCACCGGCAAGCGGGATGAGGAGCGAAGTCGTGCACTTGAGCTCTCCTCCGGTGGAGGGTCTAGCTTGACCAAGCTCGCTGGTGGTCGTCAAGGCATCGCTTCACGCGCTCGTCAATTACGGGCTGAGCGACATCAGCAGACTTTGGACCTCGCGGCCGACTACCTTTTGCCAGCCTCTTCGCACAGCAGCAGTGCAACTACATGCAATAGTCGCGCTACCAGTGGAAACAACAGCCTCACCGACAGCTCTATGATGGAAAATTCGATCGCGGGCGATGAGAGCTATTCTCTACCAGCTCCGCCAGCAAACCAACATCATCACCACTTGAACGGTGAAGCGGATCAGATCGATTCGCCACTGAACGGCTATGGAGGTGCGCCGCTACCTCCTCTGCCGCATGAGACGACGGGAGATGAAGATCCCGAGGCTTTTAGATCGTCAATGTCGCAGTAGCAGGGTAGGATGATGATGACGACAAACACATGACAGGCAAGTGAGGATCAAGCGAATGAAAAGCAAACGCGCTTTCCCCACTTCTGCTTCTGCTAGTAGTGTCTTGCGCCGCAGATGATGACGAAGCTACAAGCACCATGAGTGAGGCAATGATGATTTTGATCGAAGTTTGTCAGATGCTTCTGCTGTTCTCGTTGAGATGGAAAATGATAAAGGTGGACGTCGGCTCTCCAAGACAAGAGGACGTTTTAATTCGGTTTCCCCATGATACCCTGAATTGTAATTCAATCGCATTTGATTTTTTGATTTTTTTTCTTCCCATATCGAAAGATTTTGAGGGTTCAGAGCGCAAGCAAGATACATTTCAACCATGACTGATCTCTTTATTGATCTTTGAACGACGAACTGTGTTGGGATGTTGGTTCTCTGGGAAGCTCCTAGTTGAATTGATAAGACAAATGGTAGGAGAAGGGGAGAGAGACAAGCTGTTGCATGATTCTTTGAGAGCAAAGAATGTGTTTTGACTCTGCCTTGATTGTATTTATTTTTTGTGATATCTTTTACTCCAATATATTCCCACCATACCCCCCAAAAGAAAAAAACTACAAGAATCACTACTGGCTTGTTTCATTATATCTGAATCACTCTGGTGAAAAATGTGGATATGTAATTTCTTTTTTTTTCTCTTCTTTTGTGTCCATTTTCTCTCTTTCTCTTTCTCTTGCTTGTTTGCTTTGCTTGATACAACAATGTATGTGACAAGTCAACCTTGACTGGTACCTAATGCTACTCATCCACCCTAGACACAGCAAAAAATAAAAAATAATAAACAAATTCATTTTCAGGGTTGAGGTTGAACCCACACAAAAAATGCAGCAAATGCCAATTCCTTAGTGGTGTTGCAAAAAGTGTAAACAACCACAGCCTACACTTGCACCTAAACCTCAACCACGAAAAGGTCATTCTAAATTATTATTCCTCATATATATATATATATATATATATGTGTGTGTGTTAGAGAGATAGAGATAAAAAAATCTCAAGCAGGTGAAAATCTAGTCCGATCCACCAAACACTTTTTTAATACCGTCCAAGAGTGGCCGTCTCTCTGCATCGTCATCAAAATTGTGATGTTGTCTATCTTGATTTTGTTCCTGATCGCCATTCGGATGCATGTTCTGCTTTCTTTCCCTACTCTGACGCTCGTCTTCTTTACGTGCACGTTCCTCTGCACCCGGATACTCTTGAATATCCGAAATTCGAACAATGTGCGGTGTACGATCTTGACTGCCCACCTCGACAATAAAAGGTTCGGAATACGAGTTGGCTGCGCTACCAGTGGTTGGGTTGTTGATGACGGCAGCTCGATGCAAGTCTTGAGAATTTAGCCCATCGAGTGAGGTGGCAACCGATGAGGTGCTTTCGCGACGAAGAGGCGTATTGGGCTCATACGAACCTGAAGGTTTACGCGAAGCGCTCGCAACCGACTGAGGCGATCCGGGACGCTTGATCGCTACCTTGTCAACCGCACGTACACTTGTGCTCGGCAAACCATACTTATTATGAGTCTTGGTGCCGCTCCCATCGTTATTGTCCATGATACCTACGGTGCCATAGCTACTTCGAAGCGGAGCCTTCATAGGCCCACCGAGCTTACGTCGACGTTCGATGATGCCGCGAATGAGTGGCTGCCAATTCTGTCCAGCATTGTTGCCAGCTTGACGGTTTCGCACCACCTTGATCTTATTGTGAACGTCGACATAGATATCGGTCTCGTCTACAATCTCTTCTCCGATCATCTCTTCAATAACGTCCTCAAGTGTGACGACGCCAAGCGCACCACGAGATTCGCCAGGGTGGGTGGAAACAAGGATCATATGACTACGTCCCTGCTGGAAGTAGTTGAGACAGTCGAGGAGCGTAAGGTCAGCGCTGGCTTCGGGAAGCGGGGTGAGGTGGAAGCTGGAAACGGCTTGGGCGTCCTCTGGATCATACTGAATGAGATTCTTGACCAAGAGCATACCGACAATGGCATCCTTTTTACCGGGTTCGTGAATGGGCACTCTGGAATAACCGGATCTCACGAGCCTAGCTACGCCTTGTTCGTCGAGGATCGAATCGCTGGACATGATGAAAACGTCTTGGATGGGAGTCATGACATCTCGAACCGTCTTGTCGTTGAGCTCGAGGACGGCACGGATGATGGTGACTTCGTCTTCGTGCAAATGCTCGGTACCGATTTGTTGATGAAGTGATACGAAGGTCTTTAGCTCAGCTTTACGGTAGGTGGTACCGTGTTCTTCGCCGAGGCACCAATCGAGGAGCTTTGCGGTAGGCCATGCGATGGGAGCAAGGATGAGCATGGTGGCGTGAACCATAGGTGCGCAAAAAGCGCCGATAGCTAGACCGTAGCGGGCACAGATACTCTGTGGGACAATCTCACCAAAGATGACGATGAGAAGAGTGGAAGAGAGAACGGCAGCGAGACCGCCTCCAAAGTCGGAAAGAAAGACGGGGAGGGTCTCATTGACAATGACGTTACCGAGAAGTAGCACGACGAGGACCCAGTGACGACCCTTTTCGAGAAGTTTGAGCACTTTGGAGGCATGCTTGCGCTCCTTTTCGGAACCGGACGAGGCGAGTACCTGTAGATTGACCATATCAAGACCCATAAGACCCAGAGTGAGACCAGCAAAGATACCACCGAGAACTACCAGAGCGGCGATGGTGAGAATGTCAAGAGTGAGCTTGAGCGGATTATCGGCTACGGGATCGTCGTCTTGATGATGATGTCGCGAAGCTGTTGAATCTTGGGATGCGGTCAAAGATGGAGAGGAAACAAATGCAAAGGGGGCAGAAAGCACGGGAGCAATGAGGTGGACCAGGGTTGTAAGTGCTACGATAGCCAGCTTGATAAAAGGTTGTGCACGGTATTGAATGGAAGCAGCTGCCATGTTGGTTGGATTCGATGTGATGCGCGCGGATGCCACAGTAGTAGGAGGATTCATGATGACCATATGTATGAGAGTGAGAGAAACGCTCTCTCCCTCTCTTTAGCTTGAATGTTGAAATGATTTGGTCGAGGAAGGATGATCGTGTCAACAAGATGACAATCACGACAAACGTGCGATTCACCAAGAGATGGTATCAGAGAGTACACAAATCAATTCAACTAAATTTACTAATACGTCGGATTTGTGCTCATTACAAAATACAGTGAATTGTTTTCACATTAATAAATGTCACAAATTATTTAATTACAAATTCCGGCACTTTCCGTCACTGTGCACATTTATAATTTCATCTTCTCTTTGTCCTTACTCCTTCCATGCACAACTCGCATGGCGCATTTGTCACACAATTTGGCTCAGACCTGGTAAAGTGCCTTCGGTGATTCATTTTTCTTCAACGTCACGCCGTCCATTTTGACGGACGAGCAATAGACTCTCTCTATAGTGTGGAGGCTCGGCATCTTTATCAGGAACGCGGCCTTTTGTCGTCATGATGAAACAGCAAAATCTCGCATCAGACGCCCACAAGTCTAACACACTCCCTTTGCCGTCTGTAACATCTTCATTCTACCCCACATTCGTGACGATCAACTCTGCTTGCTAAGTTACGAAACCCTTTTCGTCGGTCACACCACGCCAACGAAACAGAGGGATGCAGTAAAAAAAAAATAAAAAAAAAATAAAAGCTCTATGAAAATGCAAAGTAAGATCCAGGATATTGCTCAACTGAACAACCTTTTCGGGACATGCTTCAGGCCGTGGAACGAGCATCGTAGTACACGGTCTGGCCAGACACGCCAGACATACCAGACACACCAGAGTTGGTGTGGGATGCAATAGGTCTCGACACGCCTTGCTGGGCTGAAGGAGATAGTCCCGCGAACGGAACATGCTCGACTGCAACGCCCGTAGCGCCAGCAGTGGCTGCAACGTCGGATGGGTCCTCCCTCGAAATCGAACCTTTTCGCACCGCCACCCGCCCATTTGAATTCAAATGAGAAACCGAGCCAGCATGGTCAGACGAACCGCTCGACACAGTTGCGGAAATCGGTCGACTCGTCGAGCTTTCCGGATATGGCTGATTGACTGCATTTGTGCCATCATCCGCTCCACCAACAGCGCCAAAAGCGTAACCCGACTTTTCGTTGAGCTCCGAGTCGCCAATCCGAGTCGAAATCCACTGACGTTTGCGCAAGAATGGAGAGAATAGATCCCACACCGTCAGCAGGAAGAGGAAGACGATCGGGATGCTTGTCACAGCCAGCAAAACGAATCCTAGAACCACACGTGGAATCGTTTCGATATCCGCCAACGGTGTCAGAGCAATGCAGACACCCCACGAGATGACGCGGAACACCATTAGCACGATCATGACAAAGTCGCTCGTCTTGTCTCTCCCAGGACGACAAATGCAGAGCACCAGGAACAAAAGAAGATCGGTTGCAGCCAACCCGATCGACTGACGAAGTCCATGCCCGGAACCCTGCGCAAAGCTGATGAAGCAAGCTCGAACAAAGTAAACTACCAAGAAGACCAGCCCAAACCAGAAGAAACGTGGACGAAAAGGGTGAGCGATTGCACCCCATCTTGTTGCAATTTCACCTGCATTGGCAGGTGGTGTGTCGCCGTAGAAGAGCTCCTCTTTTCCTCCTCTGCGCGAAGCGATAAACACAGGTGCGTAGATCAGTGCGATTCCAGCCACATACACCACCAGCAAGATGGCTGCGAGCAAGTCGGGCACCCACGAGTCACCTCGGAGCCACTGCCAAAACGCAAAGACGAGATAAACTTGAAACGTCGCCATGATGAAGCGTCCAAGCAAGGGACGGCAAAACATTCCAAAGAATGAAGGTCCGGTCAATCGTGATGACCAAGCAGCCACGCGGCCGTGCTTTCGCCTTGTGGCCAATCGCAAGAAGGCTGCAAGCAAAAATACAACGATGCAGATGCCAACGAGCGCAGCAAAGAGCATGGCCAAGCTGACGAGCACCGTCAGGAAAGCGCTGGCTGGCGAAATGTTGTTGAGCTCAGCGAAATAACCAAGGCCTTGCGGAACCGGATCGTTGGACGAGATGACGGGAAGATAGGTAGAACCAATGTTCTGATCGATTTGACCACCGGCGCCCGTGTAAGGAGCGTAGACTTGACGTTTGCCGAGGTTGGTCACGCGAAAGCTCATAGGTTCGGCCAGGCGGCTGTATGCGGCATACACGCTGCTCAGATTGGCTTGATCTGCATCTATACCTAAGTTTTGAGCGCCAGAGGGGAGGCTGAGAAGCGATAAGGATGTGGTGGAAGTGTAGGCAGAGGTGGCACCAGATGAAGCGCTGGCACTCGTGAATGGATTGTACTGTTTTCCGCTCTCTGCTTTGAGAAGGGCGCCAAAAGTGCCATCCTTTGTACCTCCAGTATTTTGGCGCGTCGAGAGGATAGATTTTTGCACGGTTGGAATGTTGATGAGTCCGATGGACCATGCAAAGTTGCGTGCGAATTCGGTGAAAACCTGAGGATAGTTGAGGCTGAGCAGCGCCGACATGGGTATGTGCTGAATCGTACAGAACACATCCACGACTCGCCACTGGGCTGCACCGAGGCTGGATGCAAGCGATGTATGAAGCACAGAGCTGAGCACGGCTAGCAAAAATACGCCGAGGACGGCGTACTTTGCAGCAGGTTGGTGCGTTGTCTTGCCGTTGGAGAGCGTGGCCTGTACGCAACCTACGATGGAATTGTTGGCATCTTTGAGCTGTACGGTAGCTACGGCTTCCAAATTGGGAACCGTGAAGGCGATGGAAGGGAGCTTCGAGACGAACTGCTCTGGAACCGCAAAGACGCCGGAACCCTGAAACTGGTAGGTGGGAAGTGGACACAATACAGGCACGGTGCTGCAGAGGTCAATAGTGAGCGAAAAGAGGCCGAGTCCGTATGCGTTGACGTCGACGTCGACCGAGACTCTGAGATCGTCTTGTACTGAAGCGGCCGAGATGTCAAACTCGAGGGTTCGGTTGTGGCGATAGAATTTGAGATTAAGTGCCGAGATGAGAATAGCTTCGGGTGGGCTGCAATAGACTGCAGACGAAGTATAGAGCATCTGTGGACCTCCGATGCCTCCTTTTGCGGCTGATGGGTTTGGCAAGCCAAAGAGCAGGGTGATGAGTAGAGCTGAGAGGAGAGGCATCGTGCAAGACCAACTGCGAAAGCCTGTGCTCCGATGCGGACGCATTGTTGATGATTTTGGTCTGAGCAGCATTATTTGATGGGCGCTCCGACAAGCCAAGGCTGTGCGATTTCCAGTGGCTGGTTGGTGTGAAGTGCTCGAAGCAATTACCTATGTGGTACCTATGTGGTATGTAACTGTGGCTTGCAAAGATAGAATGGCAGAGAAGCTGATGTCGGTCCTTTCCCAAAGCCGCCGCCTAACGAAAAGTCGCCAAAAAGGGTATCAAGTGCCAGTTGAAATCCAAGTTCGGTGATGGTGGTGCTTACAAGCAGAGATGGATTCGAGCACGAGCACAAGGACAAGATCAACAAGGCGCACGGAGAGGAAGAAATAGAAGAAGGAGCGCAAGGATGCAATGACGAAGACCTTCAACCACTATAGGGCAGTAAGTATTGTTTAAGTTAGCACTCTGTTTGTTCGTCGTGCAGATGGTCGACTTGACATCCCAACATCGCCCAAGCAAGACAATGAACGGTCGAAATCCAAAATGATGACACAGAGAGAGACGACCATCAGACAGAAAAAAGGTTCTATAATAAGGCTCTTGGCTGTGTTCGGAGCCTGAAATACAAGAGCCTGAAATACAAGAGCCTGAAATACAAGAGCCTGAAATACAAGAGCCCGAAACACACAAAGAATAAAATTCTCAAGCATAGGCCAGCAAACGAGTCTTTTGGTTTGGTTTGTGTTGATCAAAGTTATTCCTCAGACCTGAAGTTTGTAAGTTGGTAAGCAGACGACGCTGTTCTCGCTTGAATCGCGTGCAGAATGGGATCATTATCGTCAAGACTACGTTTGTGATGCAGAAAAAGGAAAGAGGCGAAAACCGAGTTAGTTGCTCTACAGCATCATCTCTCGAACCACATCACATCACAAGCGGCGCGCCTGCATCGGCATTGCCGTGGATTCCATTAACAAATTCGCCGTACAGTAGCGACAGTGGCTCGCACGCGTGTCTAATGATGCAACTCAGCATATTCCGACAAATCAAGCTTCATTTTTTAAATCCTAATTTGTTGCGGGGATCGAGTCTAACACTGTAAACATAAATGTTCGCCTGACCTTCATACCCGTGCGAGTGAATGTTTCTACCTCGGAAGGGCAAAAGCGAACCAAAACCATCACCACATCGCATCGCATCTCGTATACAGCAAACAATACGTCCATCTTTGACGTCTCGCATTCATCCTCATCAACAAGATTTTCTCGAATCATCCATCCACCTAGAACTACCGGTCATCATCATGTCATTCCGCTCTTCACGCACCCTTCTGAACGAGGCCAAGAACTACGCTTCGTCCCATGCCTTCACCTATGTCGAGGGCAAGACTCCCTTTTGGCGCAAGTTCCGTCAGATCTTTTCGGCCAACCCCGAGATCTCTTCCGGTATTCCTTCCATCGAATCAAACAGATGGCCTCAGCCTGCTTCTCGTCCTGAGCGCTATGCCACACCTCCAAGCGCTGCCTCCGACCCTGCCGCCAACTTGTACCACAGCAGAGATTTTCGTCGCAAATACCCCAAGCTCGAGATGATCACCCAGAAAGACCTCACCACCCTTCTCCTCTCCTCTCCCAACGAGGATGGAACTAGAAGGTAAGTTCTTCTTCCGGCCGAGCATGTTTTAGAGCCATCACACGCCCTTGAATTTTTTACTCACTCCCACCTGCAACTATACACACGTCATTGAAACAACAAACAGCCTCCAAGCACCTCAAGACGCCTCCAACATCACCGCTCTCACTCGTCCCACTGACCTCGAATCTCCCACCGCCTTCACCGACGTACTTGCCCAAGTTCACAAGTCTTCGGATGCCTCGCCCGCCGGCTTCTACTCTTCCTCCAATTTGCCTCCAACACCTCCTTTCAAGCAGCCCCACCACATTCTCAAGCTCCAAAAGGGTGCAGTTCCTCACGACCCCCATGCATACTACCCAGCGTGAGTTTCCACCTTTCCAATTCTATAACGTCTAGCAACCTCGAGAGCAACGGCGTGCCTTCCTACACCTATCGTTTTCGATCAATGCTTCGTCTCGACAAACTTGTTCATATTGTTTATTTGCATGTCTTGTTCGGACTATTTGCTGACCAATCCTGACCTCTTTCTTCTCACTTCTGCAGTGAAAACTACGCTTGAGCCATGCATTGTTCATTTCATAAATCTCACTCATGTCAATACAAACAGATGCCAAATTCCCTCTCTTGGCTCAAACGCAAATATCGCTGTTACGTCTGCCCTGAACCAACCAGACACAGCCCGATCCTTCTCGATCCATCTTTCAACATTCACGTACAAGTTGACCAAACTTTGACTTGTATTTTTGGATACAAGCCGATTCGCACCAACGTATGACAGCATCCTCAACATATGATCGTTGCAGCACTTGAGTCGATAGTATCGCTGCTGTGCTTCAAGGTCGAATGTTATGTCGGCATCTTCATGCGGCGTGGCATCTTTGTCTGGATGATCCGCTCATGACTGAATCAGCATGATTTCCTGCTTCGTTGACCATCTTTTGATCACAGTACTGACATCCGACGCACGCCGCACCTTTGCTATGTCCGCGATTCCATCTCTTGCACCATCGATTCGTTCTCATCCCAATCACTCCACTGTATGAGCTCACAAAGCATCTCTCTCTTCTCGTACTTTATCACAATTCTGTTTCAGTCTTTGCTGAGTGTGCTTTCCCGCACCCTTTTCCATTTCATTCCGCCATCACGCGCCACCTGTCCCGCAACAAGGACGGTCTGCTGCGCATTCAATGTTTGTGCTCGGACCGCATGCTCTTCTTCGCATTCTTCGTGTCGCATCCCTTTGTCTCACATCTCTTTCCTCCTCACTATCAATCTCCAGCATACTATTCAATTCAAGTCTCTTTCTCATCCGTGTCGCTTCCTTCTCCTTCATCCTCATAACCTTTGCTTCTGCCTACCCTTCCACCACGCCACACGTGGCGACGCTAATAATCCGCCTCTCGAATTTCAGTCATCCTTGTTGGTTCTGACCAAGCTGCAAATGTCCGCTTCCACTTACGAACGTCCCTTCTGGCTCTCTCAAAACGGTGTGCGTCTCGCCGAAGAGCTGCCAGTGCACTATTCGAACGATCGAATCCCTTTAACCAAGGTGATCGTGTCCGGCGTCCAAGGCGATCGATTCCAATTTCGCATCAGCAAAGACGAGTACCCATACGGGGCTCACTGTTACTTCCGTGGTTGGGAGAAACATTCATGGCAATACCTCTTCGACGCCCTTCCGGATTTCGCCTATCTCGAACGTCATATCAACCCGGCAGTAACCCAGCTCGCAGATCCTTTCTGGCAGTGTCAGTTCCCCACGTGGGAATTTGGCAAGGCCCGCTTTGTCTGGGTAGTGGTCATCAAGCGCACCGAAGGTGGTCTTTGCGAGAAATCAGGCCAACAAGTGATATTCAATCTAAAAGCGCAGCCTCGGAACTGGCAAGTCGCCAATGCGGACCGGTACCTGATCCAGCGTTTGGAAAGCCTCAGCTTAGGACCCACTGTCAAGACGGAGGTGCCAACCAGCCATCAACAACAAGAACCATCGTCCCTTCCAGCACTCACACCACCTCCTTTATCGCCCGCGCAACCATCGACTGTGACAATTCAATCCTCATCAGCGAAACCATTCCCTGCAGCGGAGCCGTCAACATCAGCAGTATTTGACCCGTTTGCTGCAGCACGAACCGCTTCCGAGACCCGGCGCTTCGCCCCAACTCCTGCATCGTCTTCCCGACCAAGCTCGTCCACTCGCCCGCCTCTTATTCCTGCTGCGAATGAGCGCAAACAGCTCAACCATCCCGTCACGCCTGATGTTGGAACCGGCAAGCCTGCAATGCGTGGCCTGCCTCGTGATTCTCAGCGTCGGCCGCGCACACTTATCCTGCAAAGCGTCCAGACCTCCCAGCCACCAGGGCCCCCGCACCATAGAGCAGACCCATTCACGACTAGTCCAATCCGCTTTGAAGATACTGATCCAAAAGACTCGAAACCGAGCAGTGCCTCTCTTTCTGGACCCATCCCGTCTCTTCGCTCCGAGCCCGATATCCTCGCTCGTTCACAGCCCAGCCCCGTGTTCAATCCTCCGCCCATCCGACGTCGCCGCTCTCGACCTATTTCTCTCGATGATGAAGAGTGGCAAGAAGTCGAGGAAAATGACGACCACGACATACCGCTTCCCGAGTTTGTTCCGCCTCCAGGTTCTGCTGCGAATGATTCCTCTCGAGCCAGCACGGTTGAGTCTCAGTCGCCTCGACGATCCAAGCGAATCCAAGAGAAGCAAAGGAGAGCTTCATCATCTGCTGGTCCCGACGAAGTTGATCTCACTCCCGTAAAGCCTACGATCGATGCCGAGGTTCTGGAGCCATTTTTTCACCTATGGGATGTTCCGATGACGGCGAATCCTTATTTGCGGTTCGTGCTCACCGTAGAGCACTATGAAAGGAGATATTCATCCCCTGAGTCAGAGCAGCTAGAGGAGGACACCAACGAGCGTGATGAAGAAGATATGAGAAGAAACCCGCAAGATTGGATCCAGGTTGTTGAAATGCCACATTGTATCAGACTGCTGGCAGGCCAAGATATTCGACCTGTTCGACGCCACCTTGATACGGATGCTCTGATCAGTGCTGTTGGAGCAGCGCTTGCAACGCCTGCGGCGCGTACCACGTCAAGCCCCAAATTGAAAGGTCGTGCGCCGCCCAAATGGCTCGGAATCCCCTGTGAGAAGCGTAATAACGTCGGTTATGCGGATACTGCGCTGCAGCAAAAGCACCTTGCCGTTTGTCAGAAGAGAATCGAGGCCGCAAAGAAAGCATGGGAAGATTTCAACCCAAAAAAGGCCAAGTGCAAAAGCAGATCAGTCTCGCGGTAACTTTGTGAGGGCAACATCGGCATCAGCGAGATCTGCTTCACGTTGGTCTTACAAAGTCCGAGCAGCGCAAAAAAATCATTCACATCACTCATCTTTCGTTCAAAGCGTGTGTTTTGGGTCGCGAGCGTTGCAGAATGGCGGGGTGGAAAGCGAGTCGAGTAGTTGAACAAATACATTATTGGGCGCGTTAACAGTACAGATAGCGAGTGGATCGAGAAGCGAACAGAAGCTGCAAGGGGGGTGTGGACGAGTGCGTTAGGTCAAAGAGAGATCATCGTGGACCGTAGCCAGAGCTTTTGACGTTGGCGTATTGGCCGCCGAGGCCGGCGCTGCCTCCAGAGACGGTGCGAGTTGGGATGCTAGAAGGTCGAGCTGTGCCACGACCAGCGGCCAAAGCTGAGCGACCACGTGTGGAAGTAGGTGCTCCTCTGGTGGATACAGGAGCCTTTGTGGTTCGTGCCGAGTCTGATGCCGATGTAGAAGGTACACGAGAAGTGACCACGTGACCACGAATTGCGGCGTTCGGAGCGCCTCGCTTAGCGCCCCCTCTCCCTGTAACTCTTGCAGAAACACCACGAATGCGACCCCGCAAGCCTCCAGCTGTTGCACGATGCGCTTCTTCCTGACGCCGGCGTTCTTCCTGTTGTGCTCGTAGCGCAGCCGCCTCTGCGGCACGATGAGCCTCCTCTTCGCGTGCCTGAGCCTCTGCTTGGAGTCGTTGCGTCTCTCGTTCCGCCAGAGCAACAAAAAGCGCATGAGCCGTCGCATCCTCGCTCGTTCCTTTCCAGTCTTGATCCTGCAAAAGCTGTTGGGTCTTTTCTGTCTGTCGCAGCAAGCCAATATAAATGATGAGAAGATCATCGGTTTCCTGTACACGACGAGCAAACGCGCTGATCTGACCAGCGCTGCCACGCAACATCTTTTCAAAGGCTTCAAACATGTCATTCATGCGGCGTAGCTCGGCGAGTTGTCGCGCAGCTTGTTCTTGGGATTCTTTGCTTTCGGCGGGTGTAGGACCGCCAGTGGATGGGCGCGCTGATGCGCGCTTGCCAGATAGAGCTTCGCGGATGTACTCGTTGTCAACATCAATGGCAGTAGAATCGAGCGCGGATGAGGAGGAAACAAGCTCGGATGCATCTGGAAGACCGTTGATGGTAAGATCGTCATCGTCGTCTTCTGGCTCGGACTGGTTTGATGCTTTCTTGGGCATGAGGTTAGTGGGTACGCCTGGCTTGGCGAAGAGCGAAAAGCGGGGTCGAACGGCCCCCGTGGATGATGTTGGTGCTCTCCTCGATACGGGTGGCTTGTTCTCATCGTTGACATCGAGACCGGCCAAAAGTCGCATGTTGGACATGGCTTTGGACGAATTGTTGGCATCGAGGACGGCGGCAGAACCCCATGATGGACGAGACTTGATAGGCTTTTTCACTCCGGAAGCTGTATTCGATGTTGGAAGGACGGACATTGTTGCTCGGAGTGGTGCATGGAGAGGCGAGTCAGAGATGTTGAGATTGCCCAACGAGCCTTGTACAAGCGCTGGTGACAAGTTCTCGTCGAGCAACCAAGAGGAATCG
Source organism: Melanopsichium pennsylvanicum (assembly GCA_900208305.1). Taxonomy (NCBI): domain Eukaryota; kingdom Fungi; phylum Basidiomycota; class Ustilaginomycetes; order Ustilaginales; genus Melanopsichium; species Melanopsichium pennsylvanicum. Next base: position 292,802 of record OAPG01000007.1, read on the forward strand.
GCAGCCTCTGCTTTCGGCGTAGTTGGTAGTGTTGGCATAATTACCATGTGATGATGTGAATCGTGATGATAGGCCAAACACCTGACAAGAGATATGAAGGAATGCAATGTTGATTTTGAGGACGATGATGGTTGACAGAACGAACTGTCGTTTGAACCCAATCTTGCCGATCGGGAAAGCGCCCAATTTAGAGAGAGCAACAAAAAAGTGTTGGTCTGTGAAAAGTCGCGTTTCGACACACTGTGTGTGTGTGTGCGTGGAGAGGGAGAGAGAGAGAGAGAGTGAGAGAAAGAGGACAAACAACGCGCGCGCGCTCGCGTGTTTTCGTAAAGATAATGTTTGTTAGAGTGTCAGGAACGGACACTTTTGTCGATAGCCAGGAAAAGGTCACGTGCTTGGCCGGGACCGCAGTCACTGAGCTTCGGCTCCAAGTTCAAGCTCAGCCACGGCTCCAGTTCAGTATAGCTGAGCCGTAACCTCACACACTCTCTCTCTTCTTGCCGTCATCCTCAAAACACAGACCTTGCCAAGGCTGTCCTTCTTTTCTTCATTCCCCTTCTCCTTTCCCATCTTGCTCCTTTCTTCCAAGCAATTGACAAAGTGGTCCCACAGCCTGGCAAGCAGTGACAGATACCACTGACCTGCCATCTCTGGAGTTGTGCCCAGGGATTTGACATAGCTGCTTGCCAAGGGTTGATTGCCTTGGTCATCTTGTTCAGCCCAGCACAATCAGCGCCGGCTTTGATCCCCCACGCTTGACAGGCCTCACAACTAGCACAAGAGGTACCACACCCCTGGTCTGACAAACCAGGATCATCCTTGTGGGGTGGCTTCCATGCAATACAGTTTGCAGGTGTCTTATCTCACATCTCACCAGTGCTGGTGGCCCAACAGCTCAAGAAACTGGGACATTCTGACGGGCAGCACAAGCCTTTCAAACTTGTGATTTCATCTGTCGTTTGATCCCAACAGTAGCAGCACCACTAACACTTGTGGTGATCAACCTTCACTGGGGCTCCAACAGCGTAAAGAATAGGTCTCAACAGAGCTTGGCGTGCGCAAACACGTCTGATTCATCTACTGGCTAGTCCCTGGTAGCAACAGCGTCACCAACATCTGTGACAAACACCTTTGCCGTGGAGCTCAACGCGTCAAGAATTGGTCTCAATGAGCGGGTGTTGTTTGACGTCATCGCCAACAGATTGTGCATCTCACGTAGGTGCCTGGCAAGCCCTTGTGCGCTCTACACCTTCCTTTCCTCACTCTGGACCCTGTGTTGACTGGTCTGGCACACCATCACACACGCTCTCCAGGGCCTTTTCCAATGACAGGGAACCAGCCTTGCCCAAGGTGCAAGCACTTGGTCCCGCCATCCCATTTCATTGGCGTCCGCGTCCACCCAGTCAAGCACTGCGCTGGCTGCCATAAACAAGCCCCGGTGACAGTTCCCCGCTTGGAGACCCACATCACCTCCTCAGCAAGTCCGCCCTCTATTCAATGGTCTTGCTCCCCCTCCCTCACTGCCTCTCCTCCCCCTGACCGTGCTGCCCGCAACCGCAGTGATGTAGCTTCAGCTGCATCTGTTGTGGCACTTGAGACTTGCTTCTCCTCACTTGAGCAGAGTCTCAACAGTCAGATTGGTGAGCTGCTTGCTGCCTTCCAAGCTTCTTGGCCCCTCACCATACAACCCCCCCAACCCCCAGCATCCTTGCCTTCATTGCAAGTGCCGCAGGCTTTGCAAGCGCTTCCTCTGCTGCAAGCCCTGCCCTCACCCCCCCAAGCACCGCCAGCAGCCAAGTGTCAGGGGCCAATGTGCCTAACATGGGGTTCTGTTTGATATCCAGTGAAATCTGGGGTTTTATTGTGTTTTGCTTGATATCTGGTGGAATCTGGGGTTTTATTGTGTTTCAAAATCAAACCCGCTGGAAATGCGTTCTCTATCTGATTTCACTCTGAGACCCGCTGGAACTGTCCCAAGTCAACTAGCCCCTGTGAACATTCTGTTCAGCGGTAGTACGGCTTGTCTAGATTATTGTGTGACCTGCGCTACGCACGAGTGTAACGGTCAATGTCTACAACGTCTCCTGCAAACTTAAGAGCTGTTGTTGCTGTCTGATAAGGCTACAGTGTGGGTTCTGTTGCCGCGGTTGAGGTTCTGCCTACAGTGGAGGTGCTGTAGTGTCAGTAGAGGTGCTGACAGTTGTCAAGTGTGTTTGGTCCCTGGACACAAACACTTTTAATGCTGCAATATCTGGTGATTGCAGCGGAGACAAGAGGTAGATACTGAGAAAATGTTTAACATATAACTAAGGTAATGAATAATAGAGTGGATGAGCTCTGCTCCTCCACAATTGAAACAAATGCCCTCTTATATCTATCAAGCCCTGCTTGAAGGTCTTATCAGGATCCCTCTTATCAGGGCCCCCCTTATTGGCAGTTAGTCTCTTTAGCTGCCTTGCGCCTGTGTACACCGGATTTGGCCCCCGTGCTTATCAGTGCTGGCTACCTGAGCCAGTAGCTGCTTATCGCTTCACCCTAAATCCTACCAATCCTGTTATCTGGACCCTCTGTACCTGCTGGAGATCCTTATTGCTCCTGTAGCAGCCCTCCACAGCCTCTGGTCTCTGGCCGCCGCTTCCGGCAAGTGTCCCACCAAAACGGCTGGAAACCCACACTTTTACCAAAACTCAATATGGTACCCAATAAAATCAAGGGTTTCATCTGGACTCATTCTGAGTCCCTCTCACACCCCCTTGCCGGTTCTGCATGTGCGCAACAGGCCGTACAAGTGGCCCTGCATCTCCCAAGTGTGGAACATGTGGCCCCAAGCACTGTAGGAACTGTAGAGCGCTAGGCCCATTTCCAAAATGCAGGGATCTGCTAAGGCGGTCATGCTGAGCAAGGGCACAGCACAGTGGCGCTGAAAGGCAAGGGGTAACTGCACATTGCCCTTGTCCTGGAGTGTGCTCAGCTGCCAAGTACACAGCGCGCCTGCCTCTGGCAGTGTCCACCAATCACCTGGGTCAACAGGGCCCAAGCCAATGCAGAAGCTGGCCAGCGCAGCATAGCGCTGCTCCAAGGTGTGGACCAATCCAGGCACCTGAGCAAGCCAATCAAAGGGGATCTGTTTCTCTGCCATGACAGTCATCTCCTGCAGCGGGCCACCCCTGCCTGAACCGTACAGCGCTGCAAAGTGCATTGCAGTTGGCTGAGCAATGCAGATGTCTGCAGGCATGCACTTCTGCGCTCCCAGCCCTAAAAACAGAGTTTGCTGCAGCCACTGTTTCTTGGCAAGGTTGGGCGGCTTCTTGCACGTGTAGCATTTGCCTGGCTCTGGGGGCCAGTCCAAGGGCTTTCCGTCAGCTATACAGCTCAGCGCCTCACGGTAAGCAGCAAAGCGCAGAGCATACGTCACAACACATCAAGTTGTGCCGCTGTAATGCACGCTTATGCCCCAGCCCTCAAGGCTTGACCAATCAGGGGGCCCCTTGGGGCAATGCACCCACCAGTAGTCCGCCTCTTGGCCTTTGGAGCTTGCCCAAGGCATGCAAGTGGCCACCCAATCAAGCCTGAAGGACAATGCAGACAAGTAAACTAGTGCCGCACAACGCCTTATGGCCTTGTACTCATCCAACGTAGGCAGGCGGCCGTCCAGCCAGAGCACCATGGATTCTGCGGCACGCAGGAGCGCTGCAAGCGCCTCCACAAAGCCTTGCCACTCTGTCTCAGAGTACGCGCGGTGCACAGCCAGCAGCTGAAGTGGCACAAACACGCTACCCAGGCCTTTGCCAACGTCAGCGGCCATCTGCAGAGGCCCATTCACGTGGGCAAGGTAAAGATGGTTGGAGGTGGACTCACAGAGCACAGTAATGTGCTTGGGCTGCAGTTTGCTCATCACAGGGGCCAACGCGCTGTTATAAGCGTCACAGGGCGCAATCACATGGAAGGTCTGGCATGGCACCTGGACTTGCACGTGATCAGTGTGCTCCAAGACATGCTCCTGGCCGGCTGTTGCTCCACCACAGCCAGCCACATCCGCCATCACGCCAAAGTTGCCAGGCATGGCGCAAAGCAGGGGGCACTCTGGGGGGTGCAGCATGTTGCTGAGGGCTTTCCAGCGCGTCTTGATCATGGCAAAGCTGAGCGCGTTGTCAAGCATTTTCTCTTGGTACAGAGAGACATGCATGCCCAGCCTCTGGAACAGCGTCAGCTTGGGTACAACAATCTTGTAATGCTCCCCACCCCACACAGCAACGTCCATGCACATGTTGTCCCGGGCGTTCAGGGCTCTAGGGTTGCGCTCTGTCTCATGCGCCCAGCATTGGATCAATAATTTAACCTAGGCCAGTACCAAACAACCCAGGAGAGGAGTCGAACCTCTCTGGCCTGAACCCTGTTTCTGTATATTGCTGGCCTGAGCTTGTATGGTGGGAGGGTATAGGGTACTCTGACCTAAGCATCAGGCCCCAAGTTTGGGACGTTTTGAGCATTTAGAGGCAGAATCTCTATTACAGAGAAAGCTGCCTTGGCAGTTGAGGGGGTGTGACCCCAGCATTGTTGAAAAGCATCGACGTTGAAAATTTTATTCGCATAAAGTGAGTTCAAAGACAACAAGCAATCTTCCTAAAATCTGTTGCTCAGCAATTTCAAAAATAGAGCACGAATTGAGGCCGGAAAAAGGGCATTTAAGTCCTCTTTATAGCTCCAGCAGAGATAAGCAACCCAGATTGACCATACCGCTGTACCAACCAGTATCTTCCATCAACAGGCATGATACTGGCCAGCAACGGGTGCCATTGCCAACCAGGTGGCAAGGTTGTGCCAAGTTTCAAATTTAGGGAAGGCAGGCAGCTCTGTATCTGGACAGAGTTTTAGCCACGCTCATTCCCAAGTGGTTCGCACTAAATCCCATATTTGTTGTGCCGTGGGGCACGAGATCCAGAGGTGCTCAACAGAGGACAGGACATGGCATGAGGGGCATTCTTGGTCCTCACGGTCAAGCCAGTGAAGATCCTGCCCTACTAAAACTTTTTGACGCAAAAAGCGCCATAGTAAATTGCCCTGTTTTGGGGTGAGAAAATTGTTCCTGGCACTTCGCCAAATCATCTTCGTATCACCTTTTTTTCCAGTGTGAGCATTGTATATTTGGAGAAGGGGCACAATTTGATGATCGTAACTTATCCCTTCGGTTTTGAGGTCAATCATCCGCCTGTAGATCGCTTTGAAGCTTGTCTTCCAGATAGGAGTTAGCCAAAATTCCCCATTAGGTTTCCTCAGCCGGATACATATTTCATCAGAAAATTCAGTAGTGTGGCCCAATGGTGTCGTATTAAGCATATTTTGCCAAGATAGGGGCAGGTCTCGTAATAAATTAGTAACTGCTGCCTTCATTGCTTGACGCCGAGTTTGTGGCATATTATTTGGTATTTTAACCTGAGCAGAGTCAGGATCCCAAATGTCGCCTATTTTTGTGATACCAGCTTCAGCCAAGAAACGAAATGTTGCATTGGAGAAGCGCCGTGCCCCCTGTCCGGGGAGAATTTTTAGCTCCGGATGGTACCAGAAATTGATAGCAAGCACATCATCCTTACTAGCCGGAGGCTGTAGGATAATATTATTTGCTGAATTTTGGAAGATGCGAATCCATTTATGCCAAAAATGTTGGATACACGATGGAAGCTCACTTTCCTTGAGTGGCCTACTCAACACCCTTTGCACCCATGGTTTAGTGATCACGGATAGGATCTCGCCCTGTGTTCGGGTATGTAGGCGAGCCAGTAACCGTCGCTGGATTTGTACCCAAGGTAGGTCTATTCTTGACTCGAGTTTGGCAACCAGTTCAACACATAGGACATCTATCACGCTATGGAGATCAACGCTTCCGATACCCCCTTTTTCAGTTGGGAGAATAGCATGTAAGTCATTTAGTTTCTGATGCGATTTTTGGTCCCAAATAAAATCATAATAAATCTTCACAAAAGTGTTGATCATCTGAGACGAGATGGGCACGAATTTTAGGTGATATCGCGGGAGAGAGTACATCAGGCTATTTGCAATTAGTACTCTTCCCTTTAGGGAGAGATGAGCTTTGGACCAGCGCGATGCGATGTTTTCCATGTTTAACTTCATATCGTCCCAAATAGTTTGAACCTGAGCATTAATGTCAGTACCCATAGGTACCCCTAAATGCAGGTATGGATTTTCTGGAGAAACGTAAGAGACCTCAGGAATATTAATGGGAGGTGGATTCCCAACCTGTAAGACGCTCGATTTATTCCAATTAATTTTTGCCCCAGTAGCTTCGCAGAAATCTTTTAGGATTTTTAGTGCAATGTCAACTTCGGCTTGGTTTTTAAGGATCAGCACCGTGTCATCTGCATAGCAGACAGCTTTGATGGCCTCACCGTTGGGTAAAGGTACTCCTGTAATATCAGACGCATTTATTTGACGGATAAGGGGCTCCAAAAACAGAACGTAAAGGATGCAACTTAGTGGATCACCTTGTCGCACCCCACTCAACACCGGGAAAGTCGCACTTGAGTAGCCATTAATCATGACCCTCAATCTGATGTCAGTATACAACATTTTAATGGCCCTTCGGATCTGTTGGGGAACACCAACATGTTTCAGAAGTCGCCATAGAAATTTATGATCAACTCGATCATAGGCTTTTTCTTGGTCAATAAAAAGAAGATAAGTACCCCCTTTTTCAGGGTTTTTATACTCATCAATCACGGACTGTACCAAACAAATATTGTCATCAATCAGCCTTCCTGGCAAGAAAGCATATTGATGTGGACCTACCACCTCACTTAGGGCTACACAGAGTCTTTTCGCTAATATACTGGTGAACAGCTTATAATCCGAATTTGTCACAGTAAGGGGTCTATAATTTTTTAGCTCACTCGGTGAGCCTTTGTTTTTGTATAATATTGATAACACTCCAATTGAGAAATGTTCACCCGCCCTATTTCCTTCAAGTAACGAATTAAAAAATGTGGCAAGGCTATTACACAGAATTTCAGCATTTTCCGGGCACGACTTAAGGACGTGTTTAAATAATTCTATTGGGAGGCCATCCGGTCCAGGCGACTTACCCGTAGCCGCCCCTCGAATGCCAGCTCTCACCTCAGTGGAGGTGATGGGACCTTGGAGAGGACCTCGTAGAATTACCGGGATTTTTGGCATTAGGTCAATAAATTTACGACCAATGCTGGGATTTGTTGATTTTTTGGCAAACAACAATTCATAGAATTCAGCAGCTATATTCGGGAGATTTTTTGGATCTTCCTCGAGTGCACCAGTTTGTCCATTTTGTAAAGCTTTCACATTTGAGAGAGTCGAAGTCATACATCGTGAGAAAAACCACCGAGTTGGCTTTTCACCCAACAACCGATTTTTGGCCATGGAGCTATAAGCATATGCCCGTGTAGCAAATTCATTTAGTTGACTTTCTCTCGCAATTACCGCATTTATTTTTTGCTCGAGAGCATGATTTTTTGAGGAATTTCTTTGTGCAATAAGTCTCAGGCGCTTTCTTTTAGTTCAAACTCGCTTTTGTGTGAGGGCTTTTACTTTAGCTTTTACAATTTTTGCAAGGGAAATTTCCAACCGAGTTTTAAGGGTAGCCCAACGTTCAGGACACACGGGCTCCTTTTTCAAATTTTCCACAAACCAGTCAAGGCACTGTTGGACAGATTTTGATTTCATAAGACTACATTTAAAGCGAAAACGTCCTGGGCCTCGCTCCACTTGAGTTAGAGGTTTCAGTTTCACAGTAACCATATGATGATCCAGATTTAAAGAATTTGGCGGTACCTGTGTTTCCCATTCATAAGTATCAGTAAGGAGATCAGGCACAACATATATTCGGTCGAGGCGAGCTTGGCTATTATGACTCGTATGAGTGTACATAATTGTTTCCGGATTTTGTACTCGGTACCCATCAATTAGACCATCAGTTTCAGCATTTAGGCAGGAAAGGAAGGTAAGTAACCTATGTCTTTCTCTCAGATTTGGTCGTCGAGTCGAAGTAAGATCCATGGCATTTAATACCATATTCCAGTCTCCGCCTACTATATCACACTGTAGGCGGCTTCGAAGGGACACCAGAAACTCGGTTGTATTTTCTAACCAGTCTGACCGATCTGTACTGTCAGCAGGCACATAAACACAACCCATTGTTAATTGTCGTTCACAACAATTGATTTTAATAACAAGTAACCTTCCAGTCTCATCATAGAGAAAGTCTTCCGAGGAAAAATTTCCTTCCACAGCCAACAATGTGCCACTACTCAGACTCACTGTTAACGAGTTCAACATAATTGCCACACCACCAGAATGATCAGTGTTATTGGGATTTACAAGCAGTTTAATACCAGGGAATGTTGTATTATAACGTTCAGCTCGCGATTTTGAGAGGCGGACCTCTTGCATTAATAAAATATCTAATTTAGATATTTTAAAGAAACGGATTAATTCACAGAATCGATTTTCACTAAAAACGGACCTCACATTCACAGTCGCAATTAGCATGGTTTTCGGCATTTTAAAAAGATTTTATCTATCAGCTATCAAGTGGTCGTAGAAACTAAGTGCGCCAGGGGGACAGGGGACAGGAACTAACGATCCGCAGTCTACTGATGTGTGTCCCTCGCAGCATATGGCACACGGGGGCAGCGGACTAAGGGGCAGGAAAGCGACAGTGAATTTAGCAGATTTAAAAACGAGGGAGATTTGCGTAGCTTGCTGGGGCGTGTCAAAAATGAGGAGACACTTGTTCCCGGCGCACCCTGCGAATTCTTCCCTCTTCAGTTTGAATTTAGCCTGAGGGGCGAACTCATGGAGGCTATTTATTAGCTCTTCCCATGAGACCGTCCCCTTGGTTTTGCAGACGAAAATGCGGGGGCCTTGTCCAAAGAAAGGAGTAAGGCGCACTCTCACTCCACGGAGGGTGAGAGGCACGCGGACTGCATCTTGGGCTGCAGATACGGATTCAAATTTGATCAACCACTCGACCGTGAATCCTGCATCTGTAGCTTGCTTGGGACTAAGCCCAGCTGCAGCCAGCGCCGACACAATTTCCTTAAGGGAGAATGCCTTTTCAGGCTGCTTCCCTTTCTGCCATTCTTTTGAGAACTTTGGGAGGTTCAAGTAGCAATGAGTTCCATCTTGAAACTCTTGGGTATGTTTCGGCTCTCGCCGACCAGCTGTGACGCAAGCACTGACACCGCCAGCAAGCTCGACATTCATAACTCTACCTTTGCCCTTTGAGGAGGGCCCCGCAGTTCTTGGATTGTGCTCTTCAGCCAACTTCCTTTTGGAAGATGGCTTCGGAGCCAGTTTATCTGGTACCGGGGGTACCAGTTCAGCCTTTGAAGGGCAGGCATCTTGCTCCCAATGCCTCGTTTTGCAACGAGTGCAGTCTCGGGGTGGCACTTTCCCATCAAGGCGAGCCTTTTCAAGCTCATCCTTTCGGGCTGCTGCTGCTACCTTCTGTTTATTTTTGCAGGCCTCTTTTCTCCGCGCCTTTCGGGCCTTGAGGGCTTCCTCAGTCTCCTTTTCAGAAGACCAATTCACCGGCTCATGGACCGAAAGATCCGCAGAGGGCAGACCCGACTTGAGTTTGATTGCAAATGCACTGGCAATGGGGGTAGAAGCCGCGGGAGCGTCCATTAGGATCTCCTCATCAACTTCTGC